>JAKOGI010000423.1:397555-542555 GCA_029747015.1 Carnegiea gigantea
TTTTGTGGACTTGTGATTAGCCTCTTGATGGCTAATTAATCTTGTTTTAGGCCTAACCATACCCAAATCTATGCTTAGAATCTAGAGTTTTCCCTCACGCCTGCCAAGTGTTCGATGAAATGCTTGAGAGAGCTTTCATCCATATTTTTGGGTGATTGATTTATGCTGAGAGGTGAGGTCAATTTGCTAGTGTGGGAGAGGGAATAGCCGAGTTCGGGACATGAAAATAGTATCCGATCCGAGCTAGGTCCGAGGGTTGCTACTTTTGTGGTCTAATTGGGCTAACCCCATGAAAATAGGTTGTTAGGCGAATTAGACTAGCTCATGACCCTTGAGAGAGGGCTTGGGTGGTCTTTGATGGTGCAACTGACCATCTCTTGTTTGTACTATAGTTTGGGTAGGTTAGGACTTGTCTCAATTTGTTGGTTTGTCATTTGGCGAAATTATAAACCCAAGTCCATGTTTGTTTATTTGTTTTAGTGGTTTAGTCCTTCTTCCCTTACTCTCTTTCTTGCCTAGATTGATACGCTCGAGTAAGCTTTGGTACTTGAAACCCAACTCCCTGTGGAATACGACCCGTACTTGCCGGTTGCTAGCTACAACTACACCGTGTACTTGCGGTAATTTTTAATTCATCAAGTTTTTGGCGTCGTTGCCGGGGAGTTGGCGCTTTTCAATATCGGAGCCCACTTGAGCATTCGAGACTAGGCCTTTAGAAAATCAAAAACTTTAAAAAATTTTGAAAAAAAATCAAAATGGCTATTTTTCATTTTCCGCATGAACCATTTTGACAATACTTTTCTCGGTTTAATGACTATCGCGCTTGCTATGTTCATTTCACATATGAAAAATGGGAAATATGCGATGTTGTGCTTGAGGAAATAACACATGAGACCCGAGCCACCCTTGAGTCCATGTGTTATGGTGGTGTGTGCTTTTTAGATGTCGATGATTTGTGGGATTTGTTTGAATCTTTGGCTTGGTCTCAATGGAATCACGAGGGTGCTAGTGATTGTTTTGAGTATCCCTCCCCTACTTTCCATGATCCGCATGCTTATTCTCCTCTTCAATGCTCTTATTGTCAATCGGTTGACCATGATGTGAATTCTTGCCCCTATTATGACATTTCTGATGATTGTTATGCGAACCTTAATGCTCTGATAGAGACAATGAATGAGCGACTTAATTGTTTTGTTGATACGATGAGGGAGCATGGCATATTGCATGAGACCGACCCTAGTCCTTCTTGTCCTAGGCTTGAGGTTAGTCTCTGTGATGATTATGAGTCTTCTCTGCCCCTAGAGCCCGCTTTTATCGCTCAGATACCTTTGACCGGCCTAGAGGAAGTGATTGACCCTCCCTATGTCGCTCCATCCTTGTCTAGCACACCTAACGACACTACTGATGGCGTTGTGAGTTATCTTTTTTCTCCACTCCCTTTAGCTCAGTGCACAGGGTTAGAGATGGGTGAGTCTTCTCGAGGTGATGCTAGTTTTATTTAGGATGATTTACTTGTTTGGTCGGGTAATAATATCTTGTTAGAGCCGTCTTTTGAGGAGTATTATAATGATGATGTGAGGGTTAGTGTCACTTCTAGCATTGACCATATTGACCCCATTTACACCGAGTCGCCTACCTTAGTCCCAATTTCATCCCTATACCTTACCGCCACCACCCCTCCACTGCCTGCATTTCCAGAGTCCCTAGGTGACATTCGAGGGTCTAATCCCTCCTTAGATCTCTCTTGTGCACACCTAGAGGACGTACCTAGGAAGATCCTGTTGTGTACTTTCGTTGATCATATGTTTGATTTTTCCTTGGCATATGATATGAGTAGAAGGACATTACCTACATTTGCTTCTTTCTTATACTTGTTCTCATACTCACATCGCTTCGAGATGCATGCGCAGGCACATAATAAGCTCCTGAGAGCCTTGACAGCGTCCGAGTTGACGCCGCGAGTCCTGAGCGATGATGAGGAGTGACTGATGCTCCTTAGGCCTCCACAGCACCATCCTAGGGAGGCGTAGTTCGGGTACAATCAGTACCCGACCTGGCATACTCGTTCTAACTCTTCTCCCTTCTATTTATTTTCTTTCTTTTTCTTTTTGTTTAGTTGTAGACACTAGGATTGTGTTTTTGTTGGTGATCATCTTGAGTTGACATTTGGGATGTTGTTGAGCCAATGATGGCTATGATCACCATTTTTGTGTTTTTGTGAATATTTGTGTGTTGTGATTGGTGGTGTTGATGGCTTGGTCCATCCTTATTTTTGGTGGTTAGTTTTGTATATATGTGTGGTCTTGTTTTTGATTTTAGTGAGTGTTTTTGGGAGAATGTACTAGCCTGTGTATATATTGTGTAGGTTTAGTGTTGTTGTGTATGTTTATTGTGTTTTATGTGTCTTGTGTTTGATTTTGCTTTCTTTATTTTTGTGTGTTTTTGTGGTTGCTGATGACTCTCAACTCCCAATGAGAACATTGTGAGATTTAGGTGTGGGGGTGGGGTCGTCATCTCCCCTTTTATTGTTATTTGTGAAAATTTTTCATTTTTGTGTAGATTTTTCCTTTTTTTTCCTCTTTTTTGTATAATTTTTCTTTTCTTTTGGGGTTTAGGGGAGTTTTGTACTATTTTGATCAGCCTTGATCTCCGGTAGCTTGACTATTAGCTCGTATATAAGTATAATGTGTATGATAGATATTCATCCCCAGTTTGTTGTTTTAGGCCTCAATTCTAACCCCAACAGTCCATTGCAACTTTGTAATCCAATCCTGACTATTATATTATCATTACCTTATATTCTTAGTCTTCCATGATCAGCTCTCCCACTTGCCTACTTCACAGTTCCCTTTGTATGTGCTTACACCCCCTTTTTCCAAAAACAAAAGCAAAAACAAACTGATTCAAGCACTACTGGGTGTATCCCTTTGAGGCGTGGTAAGAGTTTGTAATGAAAAAAAATAATGGAAAGAAAAAAATTGGGGAAGAAAAGAGTTTGGAATGACAAGTACCCCTTTGAGGCATGCACTACTGGGTGTTACCCTTTGAGGCAATACTGCTACTGGGCAAGCTTGCTTTCAATGCTAGCCATTCAAAAAGGTAGCTTGTGTCAGTTGCGTGGGATTGAGTTTGATTTTGGTAGGCCAAGTTTTAGGGTGATGATACACCTGCACACCAGGCACCAGGATGGATTTAATGTTCTCATGCGTCATAGGGTGAAAAGCTGATGTCTGGATGCCATTCTTTGGGATGATGTGTCCTGAAATGCATATGATGCTTGTGTATAGACTGATATTTGAGCTACTAGGGGGTTTTGGTTGATTCGATTGTGTACAGTTTATCCCAATGTATATATTGTGTTTTGTCATTTTTACTTTTCAATTTTTGTTTTTCTTTTCTTTGTTTTTCCCTTTTGAGATCTTGTGGGTATATCTTCTGCAAACCCTCATGAAACCTTACTCGTCCACTTGGGGAGACCAAGGGGTTCAAAGGACTTATTGCATACGCTAAATGCAACCATGATTCCTACGAAAGTGAGTTAGGTTCTTAAGTCAGTTTTTATTTTGTTTTGCTCGAGGACGAGCAAAAGATAGGTGTGGGAGTATTTGTTAGGTGATAATTTATCGCATTTTACATGCCTTTTTCACCTAATCTTAGCTCGTATAATAACGTAATCTTTAGAGTTTTTCTTGATTTATTAAGTATTCTTTGAGATTTTCACTTGTTTTGTTTATTCTTGCAGGTAATAAGTTGAACCAAGCAAATCCCGCGAAAAAGGGCGAAAAGGATCGAAACAGATGAAAAGGCGGAAAAACGGAAGCCAGCCGGCAGAGCCGACCAGCAATGTGGCACGCCCACCCCGTGCCACATGCACGGTGGGGCCGTGCCACATAGGCACGGTCGTGCCTCTTCCCATTTTCGTTCCCGTCTTGCGTTCTATTTAAGGCTTTCTTCGGGGTTGGCTTGGGGGTTCCTCCTTCGACTTTTCTAGGTTAGTTTAGTTTAGGTTTGAGCGAATAAAAACCCCATTAAGGGGATTAGATTAGGATTAGTGGGGATTAATTTGTGGATTCAAGACTTTGGATTGCGAATTTCTTCCTATCAAGCATAAGTTTTCTCCTCTCTTCTCTTTCATTTCATGTATTGTTCTTATATTGGATTTCGTTAATTCAGTTTATGTATTTGACTCTTGTATAATTTAGATGCTTAGTTTTTATCATTATTTCATGTTAGATTGCTTGTTAAATTAGATTCGTTTCATTCTCTTTTCTCTTTAATTCATGTTCGTTAGTTTAGGTTTGAGTTTGGGTTTTTGTGATTTGTTGATAATTAGTTGGTAGATTTTGTGGGCTTGGATTGTGATTAGCCTCTTGATGGCTAATTAATCTTGTTTTAGGCCTAACCATACCCAAATCTATGCTTAGAATCTAGAGTTTTCCCTCACGCCTGCCAAGTGTTTGATGAAATGCTTGAGAGAGCTTTCATCCATATTTTTGGGCGATTGATTTATGCTGAGAGGTGAGGTCAATTTGCTAGTGTGTGAGAGGGAATAGCCGAGTTCGGGACATAAAAATAGTATCCGATCCGAGTTAGGTCTGAGGGTTGCTACTTTTGTGGTCTAATTGGGCTAACCCCATGAAAATAGGTGGTTAGGCAAATTAGACTAGCTCATGACCCTTGAGAGAGGACTTGGGTGGTCTTTGATAGTGCAACCGACCATCTCTTGTTTGTAGTGTAGTTTGGGTAGGTTAGGACTGGTCTCAATTAGTTGGTTCGTCATTTGGCGAAATTATAAACCCAAGTCCATGTTTGCTTATTTGTTTTAGTGGTTTAGTCCTTCTTCCCTTACTCTCTTTCTTGCCTAGATTGATACGCTCGAGTAAACTTTGGTACTTGAAACCCAACTCCCTATGGAATACGACCCCTACTTGCCGGTTGCTAGCTACAACTACACCGTGCACTTGCGGTAATTTTTAACTCATCATTTATGAAATGAGAAAAGTGTGTCACGATTAACATAATAAAGATCACATTCACTTGAAGGAGGCAGCCTGATTGAATCAAGACAGACAACCAATTACTACACATAATTACTCAGTAAAACAATGAAAGATTGAGTGATGTCCAAGTGGTGCTTAACAAGCTCTTTAACCCGCTAATAATGGGAGTGGAATTTGCAACATCCAAACATAATAAGTCATTAACCTAAGAGTCGATAGGGTCACCAGAAGCATATCTAATGGATTCACTCAATTCTATCTTCTTGAAAATCCGCCCTGTTTTCAAGAAAACAAATAAATTAATTCACTACTGGATTTATGATAATGATTATAAGCATAGCTCATAGAAAAGTAATATGATGTAGCCACATGCTAAATAGTCAAAGCAACTCGTACACCGTAGCACCAGCTTTTGTCTTTGATAAGATTTTTGACATATTAGTACCCTATTGTATCGCAACATAATAAAAAAATCCCTTAGGTTTTGTAAGCAATAAGATGTTCTATTATTTTAACAGTTTCCTACCCTAGAAACATGAACAGTAGGATACTAAACTGATAAAAAATTATCATATCAGGATGGTAATTTATTATTTTCAAAACATGAGGGACTTTTCAACTAAAATGCAATGCCACAAGATAGTAAAGCGTACAAGATTCTTCCTTTTTTCACCTTTTTTTTTTGGAGGGAAGAATGACTGTTGAGAAAGAGCTGACCATAATATTTTAGATAGCTCATTAGCCAATAGAACAAAAGGCATATCAGAAATGGAAGTGTCTAGATTCTTAGACATGTGACTCTGGTCCTGCAGTTGCTGCAGCAGCGTCAGTGATAACGACCGGCTGGTACCTTCATAACTTTGTAGAGAAGAAAGAGGGAAAAACCCACATTCATAAATCACTTTCAATTTTAGTTATGAGAGTTCTAACAGAGCCCTTGAAGAACACAAGAAGAACCAGAACCATACATTCCTCTTCACATTTCCAAAAATAGGAAACCAATAACATACCGATTTACAGTAGATGAAATGAAGATAAAATATGGCCCTAAAAGAGATTTGACAATAGGCAAAGGGATTACAGTTGCTTCATCAACCACCAATAACTCAACTTGGGATAGCTTCTGATGTTCATGTGGTTGTATATACTGTGATGAAGAACAAGGATACCCCAGGTAAGTGAGCAAGCAATTTTTCTTCTGAAAGATAACTTAGATAAGATGAAGTTCACTTTTTGCATGAAACTTCACTTATTTCAGCTATTTAGGTTTAAGCCAGCCTTTTGCAGGGATGATAATTGATAGTTCAATTCCCTGTAATTTTGCAAAATCAAGTATAAGCAAGAACGTGTGTAAACCCATTATGAGCCAAATCATGCATTTCTTATACAAAGGCAGGATGCCAACTAAACTAAAAGACGTCAACCAACAGCAGATCGCTTTAAGGGCTAATGTTGATAGTAATTATAACATTAGAGTACTACTATCTCACTAGTTGTATGGCACACAAGTAGCAGACCAAACAAAAACAATGCATAGAGCTATCTGATCATGAAAGCCACAGTACTTCAAAAGGAACATGCCATTTGAATCTGAAATAATGCCGGCTCTACGCCCAATGGCAGCACCTTGGTGCACATAAGCCACCCGAGTCCTAAGATGAGTTTGGCAGGATTTAAGAAATCAACAAGTAAATAATGACAGCACCATGTTCATCAAAGCTACGGGGTTGGAAGAACAGAAAAAACACCGTGAATCTCCATATTGGACTTCAAACAGAAGCTCAATGAAAAGTAAAGGAGCTTATGTACTGAATTGGATATTCCAAAGGGGAAACGTAATCAGATGCCCATGTTAGTCGTAGATGCAGGAAAACTTTGAATGCCTATGGCTAAAATTTACATAAAAGGCAATTGTTAGGCGAACATACCATATTCATCAGATGGAAAAACCCAAAATATACTTGTCAGACGAACATACAATACCCAAATGCTCATACATCAGATGAACACCTTAGTACACGCTTAACCCAGAAGCATACATACGCCACCATAAAAAGACGAACACACCTGGCGAGGACTCAGTGGCCATCGCCACCATCATGAAAAAAAAAAAATCAAAATATACAACAAAATCTTAAATAAAAGACAAAATAAAGGGTAGAAATGTCGACAATGGGTGGTAGAAATGCACCATACCCAACAGATCTGTTGCAGAGGGGTGGCGCGTATACCACATGCCCCACCAACGAAGGTATCGTACGACTGCCTTCTTTCTCCTTCGTGTTTCCAAACCCCCGATCTGCCCACACATCGCTGAAAATTCCAACAACACCCTAAAAATGGAGGCGCGTACACCCACACACCACCGCCTAAGTAGCGCGTTGGCAGTATGGGTGGCATCGCTGGATTAGGCTTCAGCCGATCTACAGGGTGGTGGTGTTGTATTTTTCATGTGGCGGCACACAGGTGGTGTACGATTCAGATTTTATCAGTTGGGCACCCATGAAAGGACGAACCATGCAATGATTGAAGATAGCCTTGAGAGGATTGTGATTAAAAGGATAAGATGGTATGCGTGAAGATAGAGAGGAGATAGAGGGAGGCGGCATGTGAGATGACAGAGAGGAGATAGGTGGAGGCACCATTTGAGATGATAAAGAGGAGATAGAGGGAGGCGCCATTTGGGAGGATAGAAAGGAGATAAAGGGAGACGACATGTGCGTGGTTAGAGAGAAGAAAGAGGGAGATGACTTTTGAGAGGATAGAGAGGAGATAGAGGGAAATGGAATGTGAGAGGATAGAGAGGATTTGGTTTACCGAGAAGCTTTTTATACATAGATAATTCTAGATATAATATAAATCTTTTTAATTTTTTTATTTAATGTGGCCCTTGGTCTACCGAGAAGCTTTAAGACATAGATGATTCTAGACCTTTGCCGTTTACCAATGAAATAAATCTTTTTAATTTTCATTCTTCTTCTTCTTCTTCTTCTTCTTCTTCTTCTTCTTCTTCTTCTGTTCTTTTGGATATAAATATAAATTTCAACATTTCAAGATACTAGAAATATAAATATCATTTCCATGATTATTTTCAATGTAGAGGTAAATTGGTTAAATATAAATACAATATACACCATTGTAAATAACTAATAACCATTTTTAATCTTCATTATTATTATTATTCTGTCTTTTTTGATACAAATATTGTTATTTTAAGGATGATATAATTTCTTTGTTTATTTTATAAGGCCCCTTTAAGTACATAATATTGTTATTTAATATTTGTTTTTCTATTTTAATCATATATTTGTCTCATATATAAGGTACCATAACAATAAAATAAAAAATTTATGTATTTTCTATTTTAATCAAAATATTTGTCTGTTTTATAAGGTACCCTAACAATATGTAAAGATAAGTATTTAATTTAAAATTTAATGTAGAATGTCCTTGAACGGTTTGAATGGAAGCTCAATGTGTTGTTAATTTAACAAATTAAAGCATACACGATGATTACAGGAAACCTAATTTGCAGGCTCCCCACAATAATATATAGACGAAAATATTCAACTATAGTGGTAGTATTTAAATGTTATGCAAACAGTATATGACTAATTAAAAGTTACTGTATAATTTACCTCAATAAACATGTAATTAATTCACATCAGCAAATGAAAATATGAATATTTTTAATAAAATTTGAAATAAAATACATAGAAAGTAGGGATTATCTTTTCCATTTTTTGAGCATAACAAACATTTTACAAAGTAAAAAAGAAAATAAATTTGCAATATTATCATTTTCTAATAAGTTAATGTCCTTCTTACGATATCTTTATATATTTGATCCTTAATTAGCAAAGGTGCTCACATGCTCCACATGGCACATGTTGATTTTCATGTTGTCTTATAATGAGTCACTGTTTTACATTTTTTTAACACATATTGACATGATGTATGGTGATATTATATATATATATATATATATACACACACAAACACACATATATTTACATATACATATCCATATACATATATACATACATACATACATACATATATATATATATATATATATATATATATATATATATATATATATATATATATATATATATATATATATATATATATATATCTACACGCATACGCGCGCGCGCACACACACACACACATTTAGTGTGCATTGTACCAAATTCACTATGTAATGTCTCCATCATACTTATATAGACTTTTTCTATAATGATATAGTTTTTAATTATTAATCCTATTGTTTATGCACGAAGTTGCTGTGTATTTCAACTTTCCATTGTCTTTTTCCCTTCCCTTCTCTAAATTACAATATTACTTATGTCTGCAATAACTGTCTGTTAATTATTTCGATAACATATTTACAAATTGTCTATTTGAACATGCACTGTGCAAAGTACTGGCACATGCTAGTAGCTTAAATAACAATTGGCCATAAATAATCACAAGTTTATTGGCTTTATGCCTCAATTTTGTCTCCATGTTGATCACAAAAAGAAAAAGGAAAATAGCCCATGAATTTGGTAATTCGTCACTTTGGCATCTTTTTTTTAATGTTCATGCCCGTAATTGAACCTATACTTTTTTTATTTATTTTATTTTGACATATTTATTTCCAAGTTTTAACATTTAGTAATTCAAAACTTTATTTTTGTGTCTATATTATTCTGGTTATTTGAAATCACACAGATAATTGATATGCAAATTATATGCCAGTTCGTGGAATAACATGCTAAGTGCACAATTGTTAATTCGAGCAAATGCTCACATGCTTACATCCATAGTCCTCTTCAATGGATGATGACATTTAGTAACTCATTGATGAATTTTTTAAACTGATGAACTTTTGTACAATATGATGAACTTATTAAAATTGCTAAATTTTTGCATTATGGATAATTTGTACAATATTATTAGCGAGCTTATGTGGTTATACTTTATGATAATAGCACATTTTCTATAAGTTCATTGCGCACTTCACTTAAATTATTAATACAGATGAATTTAATAAAAATTTGATGATTATAAACATTTATTTATTCATTTAAAAGTATATAGATACAAAATCGAGCATATCAAATATTTTACATATGAATTTGTAATAAACTTATGAATTTTACAAAGGGCTGATGAATTTTACAAGAATACTAATGAATTTTCCAAAATATGTATGGGCTTGTCAATGTTCATCATCTTTCCGCAAATATTCATCATTCTTCTTTGCATATGCATCTGTTAGTCCACTAGGAAGTGACGTTCACTTTTGTTTGCTTAGTTATGTGCATAAACTCATCATGAAAAATGAATATTCATCAAGAATGATTGATATATTTATCGCTGAAATTGGCGTTTGTTCATAAAAATGATTATTCTAACTTTAAATAAGTCAAATATATCAAAACAAACAAAAGTATTCATTACTAATTTAAAAATTCACTAAAGCAAAAAATATTTATCACAAAAATTTAAACATTCATCAGGGAACTAATTCAAGAAAACTCTAATAAGTCACTTCCAAACAATCAATTTCAACTCCAAATTGAAAACAACAAGAGTGTTGCATAGTGCCTTAAAGATCCCGCCACTTTCAATCAAAAGAATAATATTCATCACTAAAATGTAAAAATTCATCAAAGATAAAATCACTAAATAAATAGAACAAGTAGAAAAATATTCAGCGCAGAAATTCGAACGTTCATCAAATCAAATAATTATTTATCATTGAAATATAAAGATTCATCAAATCAAACAAATATTCCTCATCAAAATTATAAAATTCATAAAAAAATTACGCTTCTACCTGCGAATTCCTTTGATCATTGAAAATACCAGCAATCTCCCTTCAACTAAATAAAATAAGCATAATAAATTAAAACACATATTGAACTAGCACACATAAAAGATAAATACTAGAAATGGATACAAATCCAAGTAATTCAATAGATCCAGAGGAAATAAAAACATATGAAACATTGTAATTAGGACATAGTCCAATGAGAGATATTTTAGCATAAGATAAAAAAAAAAAGAGCAAATCAAATAAATGAAGTAGATCAATCTTTGGATTAAATAAAGAAATCAAATAAAATTCAATCCAAAATTTGATCAATTCAAACAAACTCCAAAAAGGAACTGAAAATTAAGTGTTTATAAATTAAAGATTCCATACAGTGGGGAGAGAGGGAGATTACCCTGTCAAATTATTGAGAATCAATGTGGAGGAGGTAGAAGTAAATCATAGATTTTTGTGAAGCCTTCATGGCATCTTGGGGGGGGGGGGGGGGGAGTCTCAATCCAGAGAGAGCAAGGATAGAGCGTGAAAATCACGAGAATATTGGCTTCAGTAGATGACTTGAATCTCCATCCCCCTTCTGTGGACATCTATGGGCATGAATATACTAGGGTGCTCAAACTATACGTGATTAAGTATTTATGAACAGTTGTTAATAACACAATTTAAAAAAGGAAATAATCGAATCTTGGGGATTTAGGTTGAGAGCTTGAATTTAATTAGGCAACTAACTATATTGTGTTTTGAAAAGGTAATATTGGATAAAATCTTATCCTATCCGCAAAGTTTAATTAGATAAGATTTCTTATATAATAGTATGTAGATACCCTTTATCTATCACCTTAAAGGCAGCAATTAGCAACACCAAAGTTTTTTTAACTCCTACTTTTTTTTCCTTTTTAATTTGTAAAAACGTTAAAATATAGTAGTGAGGTCTTAATCTAATGAACTAGAGGATGTACACCTTTCATTTAAAAAATTAAACGAAGGTTGAATTTGGCAATAGTCTTGGCAGAGAATTAACTGTTTTAATCACGTTAAAATATCAATTAGCCTAACATTACTTATTGTTTTAAGCAGCCACACTTCATTTGTGTCCTCCGAAAACAACACAATTGTATAATATCATTTGCCATTATTTTTAATAATTACTTGATCAAAGTTCCAATGAAGAGCCACCTAAAATACCTACAGAATAGGTATAATGGTCCAAGGGAGAAATTACACAGAGTTACCCTCAATTTACTGTATTTAAGGACCTTCGGTTTTTAAAACTAATTATAAGGTAACTTGAGTTATGAGGTAACTAGCAGAAAGGATCCCCAAAATTTTATGCGAACTATTTTCAAGTTCAAACTACTATTTTAATTTATAAAGCATGCTCGCAACTTTTCATATTTGCACATTTTGCCCAAATCCTTAAAAACTTACTTGCGAAAAATTTTATTTGGTACCTTGTGTCATTTCTCATATAAGCAATATTTGGGACCCTCTTTCAACTGGTACCAGAGCCACATGATAAACAATAATTAAAATTATTAAGCTAATTAAGACCTAATTAAGCTAATTAACTATGTTTAATTCTTGAATCATTGCTTAGTTGCCCTACTCCTAATTATTCGCATATTATTCATTCACTAGAAGGAACCACTTGAATAACTCCTCAATTAAACCATATCACTGATAGTCGGATATAGTTTTCAAATGAATTAGCAAAAATCAAAATTGAAGTCAAGGAGCTTAAGAAGCAATTATCTGTAATCCATCTTTTTTTATTTAACGAAATCAAACACAATGAAAAACGGACTTTAAGTATTAGTACTCGATTTCAGCATAAATATCCTTTCCAAAATTCAAAAAACAAAAATTCATTTCCTTTGTATGATATACAAATCCAAAAAGAGTTAGGAAAAAAATCAGCTAAAAAATCATCTGAAAAGGCAGAAAAAGAAGAAGACGATGGATTATAAGCAGTATAGTCTTGAAGGATTGCAAAATATGTTCAAGAAAGAACAAAATCCAGAAGAATTAAACAAGATCATGGGCGCAATTAGTGATAAATATGACGTATTATCTGATGATAATGAAGATACAAATAATGTCCAATTATAAGGAAAAATATATCAGCTAATGAATCTGATTAAGGTGGAAGATCTTAATGTTACTATTAGAAGAAGTTAGAAGAAAACTAGATAAAAAGTAGTAAAATAATTGTTGATGACGAGATTAACAAGATTAGAGAAGAACTTGACTTAAGTGAAATAGAGACCAATCTAGTTAATAATGTTGTTCCTAAGGCTGAAGAATTTGGTGAATCTTCTAAAAGAAATACTCATTGTATGAGACCTTGGCACGTTCTAGTGGGATGTACAACCAATTTTTCTTTTGGGTTTATCCCAAAAAAATACAACCTTTGAAGAAATTGGCCCTACTCTAATTAGTTAAATAGGATACATCTTAAATAGAGATGGAGCTTGTAATAGAGAAGAAATATTTGAGCATCGGAAAAGAGACATGAATAATATCTTAAGATCTAAATACTACTAGAACTGTTGCAAACTTTCTAAACTATATCGAACATAATTTTTCTGCCACTATAGCTAACTGGTATGATTCTTTAAATTAAGATGGTAAAAATGCATTAAGAATAATGAAAACACCAGTTGCTATGTTCAGAAATTTAGGTAAGGAAATTGAAACTAAATTCATCGGAGCCAAACCTGATTTTGAAGAAAAAAATGAAAGAATGGCAAAGAAAGATTAATAACATACAACTATGAGACATGAGATATCTGAAAAATTATATTGTTGAATTGAGTTAATATTATTACAAAATTGAGCATAATGAAACCAATCTTGGTATGTTCTATGACAAATAGTCATATCCTATAAATTCCATAATTAATGAAAAACACATTGCATGGTTTGAAAGAGCAGATGCCATTGATAGCCTTGGTTCAAAAATATCTTATTTAAGAAAATGGATCAATAATCAATGTCTTGATCTCCAAAAGTAAAGAAAAATTAAGAAACAATTTCTAGCCAGTTGGGATTTGCCTTATCAATGGGAAAAAGAACCTGAAAGGAGAAGAAAACGAAAATTTTATAAGAAAAAAAGCTTTAACAAGCAAAGAGAAGAGAAATATAAAAGAAAATATTATAACAAACCAAGCCCTAAAAAATACAGATTTTTAAGGAAAGCAGCTTATTGCCCATGGGAAAAAACAACTGCAAATACTGGGCATGTAGAGAAGTAGGACATTATGCTAATGAGTGCAAAAATAGGAAGAATAACTAGCTCATTAAAATCTTGGGTAGCCTAGATTATGTTAAGGTTAGTAAAGATGAGGCATTAGACCTAGCCCTAAATAACAATAAAGGAATTGTTAAAATTATATTGGACAATGGAAACAAGTCATATATGGAAAGTAGCTCGATTAGTCCTAGCGATCTTCAAAGAGAAGAGTTTGTTGTAGATAATGAGAACGAAGAAGTTAAAGGAGATTGGGTCCTTCTCATAATTCAAAAGGACATGATCTATAAAAAATTCATCTTTTAATTAAAAAGCAAATACATATGTAAAATGATGGAAGGAGATCTAGAAATCAAAGACTGTGAGTATGATATGGGAGAAGTTAATCTCATTAAATGGAAAAACATCCTTAGGCATAACAAAGATAAAAACTACAGGTATACCCATGTTGGATGTTTTCCAAGTTCCAATCACTCCATTATAATATTATGGCAAAGTTATTAATCTTTATGCTTTGCTCTATGATATTTGGCATACTAAATTTAATAATCAAATTATCATAGGGATTAAGACTAAGTCATGTAATGGATCAGTAGGATTCAATTGTCGACCTAGATAGTATGCTAGCTTAAAAGATGAATTTGCTAAAAGCTTCTTATTTCTTAAGATAAAAACAGTAGGGATGAACATGAAAAAAAGGAGAATATCCATTAAGAATATTTTGAAAAATTATCTACAAATTAGATAATATTATAGATCCAAAGACTAAGGTCACAATGATAGACACATAAAATTTTGAAAGTCCTACCTCAATGCAAAAAATTCAAAGGATAAAATCCAATCCATAGAAGATAAAACTCAATACATCATGGATACCTAGCTTTGCTAATCCCACCAAAATTAACAAGAAAAACGTGATAAAATTTGATGAGAATGTTAAAATAACCATTAAACCCTAATTATTAAGAAGCATGAGTGTATGATCAGAATGGGGAGAAGGATCTTCATTACCTAAAGAAGAGCTTAAAGAAGATGATACAATTAGTATGACCAGTAAAATGAGCAGAATAAGTTTTGAACCTGCAAGACATAGTGTTGACCGAAGTATGAGTCTAGATACAAAGGTTGTTGGGAACCAAACAAGAACTGTTATTGAATCAATTTATGAAGATGAATTAATCAAAAATATGACTATGGAGATATGCTATGAAGCTACTAACACAAATCTTAATAGCATCTATATCCCAGTCAAGGTATATTTAGAGGGATACAATAAATATGAATTTTGTGCCTACATAGATAATGGGTGTTCTGTATGCTTTGGAAAAAGATCGTTATTTCCAAAATTTATGTGAAAAAAAGCCAAAAATCCTTTACAAGTAAGGATAGCGGATAATAGCATTATGAGTCACGACGAAGCTATAGAAGAGTTATCCATAGAATTAGGAGGAGTCCAATGCATAATACTAGTTCTATGAGCTACTGATCAACCATCTCATCATATGATTATTGGAAATAATTTTCAAAGACTATATTCTCCATGCAAACAGACCATAAACCAAATAATATTCACAATTAATGGTCACTCAGTTCCTATTGAAAAATCAAGCAAGGATTACACTCATCAGAAAATTAAGTTCACACACAACCAGCGTGGTGAGAAGGTAATGCATGCAATCTTATTACTTGAGTTATCTATTAAAAAGTGGATTGTCGAACAACAAGAGAAATTATGTGAAGAACTCTACGATGATAGTCCACTAAAATTTTGGGATAAAGATAAGATATTTGCAAAAATTACTTTGTTAAATCCCAATACTATTATTTGGGTCAAACAAAGGGGGTATACACACTAGGATATCCACGAATTTGATAAAAAAAACTCAAAGAACTTCTGGATAAAGGATTGGTTAGGAATAGCAAGAGTCCTCACACCAGCCCGACTTCAATGGTAAGAAATCATGCTGAAGAAAAAAGAGAAAAAGTGAGAATGGTAATCAATTACAAAAAGCTTAATGATAATACTGTCTTTGATGGTTATTATATTCCTAACAAAATAATCCTTTTCAATAGAATTCAAGAAGCCTCTTGGTTTCCAAAAATGGATTACAAAAGCGGATATTGGTAGATAAAAGTAGATGAGGAAAACATTCCTTTAACTGCATTTAGTACCCCACAAGGACATTATGAATAGATAATAATGCCATTTAGTCTTTAAAATGCACCTCAAATATTCTAAAGAAGGATGGATAACATCTTTAAAGAATTTAATCACTGTTGTTTGGTTTACATTGATGACATCCTTGTCCTTTCAAAGACCATAAAACAACATAAAGATGATGTCTTAGCCATCACCCAAATATGCATTGATCGTGGTATTATACTTGGTAAGGACAAGTGCATTTATGATGAACAAGAAATTGAGTTCTTAAGCCTGGAGATAAAAGCTAGACAAATCATCCTACAAAAGCCTATTGTGAAAAACATAGAAAATTTTCCTGAAAAGATTGAAGATAGGAAGCAGTTAGAAAGGTTTCTTGGATGTCTTATCTATGCTTCAGATTTTATTAAAGATTTAACTAAACTAAAAAAGCCATTACAGTAGAAACTCAAGAAAGAACTAAATTGGACATGGACCCCTTGTGATTCAAAGGTTGTTCAAAACTTCAAAAAGATGGGTAAAAATCCTCATGTTCTTAATTTGCCTAATAAAGGAGATGATTTATTTCTTGATACAAATGCCAGCAATGAGCACTAGAGTGCAACACTCAAAATCAAAGAAGGAAAAAAACTCTCCGAATATTACAGTGCAGGTTTTAATAAGGTAGAATGCAACTATCCCATGATGGAAAAAAAATCCTTGTAGTTATAAGGGAAATTGAAAAGTTCTTAATCTTTTTAGCCCCAGAACTTTTTTTTATTCGCAGTTATTGCAAATGAATACTTAGTTTTGTGAAAAAGAATTTATTAAATATGCAAGTGCAAGGGCGACTCTTGCATTGACAATTATGGCTTAACTAGTTTTCCTCATCTGTGGAACGTATAAAGGGATCGAAGAACTCTTTAGAAGATAGTTTAACTCGAGAACTCGTCAGTGGTGATCACCAGAGCAACACTTCTGCCTAAAAAAAGAGGAAATCCAATATGAAATGCCATTACCACTAGAACAGGTTTCTCCTTCTAATAAAGTCCTTATAAACAATTTGAAATTCCACACAAAAAGTAGATCATGTTTTGGTCTGCTATCTTCTGCCTACTTTATAGCCCAAAGCTTTTCCCTTCTAGAGTGACAAATAAACTACCTAAGATGTCCTTATGATATCTAAGGAAAAACAAGTTCTTATGTTCAAGAAAAATGGTTCAGTGAGTAGTATGCAGCCCGCATCGACTATTATTGTAATTATTCCTATGATATTTGGGAATCATGGAGTACTACAATCTACTTTCCCGATAAGTCTGGAGTTGGTGGCATTAGTTTCCCAGCAAATTCATTCTCTCTAAATGACCTCGTCATTAAAGCCTGGAAATATGGGATGATAGTTTACTTTATGGAATTTTTAGACATGAAGTTCCCATTTTTCTCAAAGATAACTAAATTTCAGCAATGCATGTTTAGAAGGATCCATTGGATTCATACATCTCCTGATGGTCCAACAAAAATTGCATATAATAGATGTCTATATGTGGAGGTATAGTGTGCACTAATCGAGTAGGAAAATGAACAAGCCAAACCAACTCATTATCTTGTTCAGATAATTAATTTTTGATGGCCCCAATGATCGACGATAAGAATAGTTTTCCAAAAGATGAGAATTAGTTACTGATCCTATTTTGGCAAGAGCCATCGGTTTTTACAAGATTTATTATCACATTTGGGGATTAATTGAACAAGGAAAAACTCTAATGCATTGTGAAAATACTACAGTCGCTTATTACAATGAGTTTAACGAATGTATGAAGGTAGAAGGAGCGGCTTTAGAAGATGTCTTTGATTATCTCTTTGATATTGGAGTTAGAAAATTCTTATCAAAAAAAGGAAAGAACTATCTTCTTGAATTTGAGAAATGGGATCCAGAGTATCTTCAATTTATGAAGATTTTGATGATTACTTGGATAATGATTGTCTAGAAGACATTACTGGAGATGAAGGCCTGTAGAATCTCAATAATGATAACTAGTCTTATCAGCATTAAAAGACTCTGAAAAGTGGCTGCCCCATTATTGTACTATTTTGACAAGTGTCAAGTTTAAAAATGAGGCAGTCTACTGTAGCAATATGAATGTAATTATAACCGTGTGTAAAATTAGTGTGTACTATAGCCGTTAGGGCATACTATGTACCCCCATCCCCTCCATAAAAGGAGAAGCCGAGTGCTACGAAGGGACATGATCATTTGAGGATAATTGAGCAAAAGAGAAGTTAAGATTCTCCATTTCTCTATGAGCAAGCATCTCTGATAATCTTAGTAGTTTAAGTCTCTCTTCAATCTTTCCATTGTAATATTTTCACTTTTAAGCTTTCAATAAATGAAGTTTCCCAATAGAGAACGTTATTAAATCGAACCTTATATCTTAAATATTATAATTTCTTAATTTAAACTCTCACTATCCTTTAAAATATATAAAACTTAATTAGTTACTATGATCTGAGGTAGGAAACGAAACAAATCTGTGTTGTGCCTAATCTAAGAAAGGTGTGGTTGAGATTAGCAGTTTCTATAAACCGAAAGCTAGAGAAACGCCGGAGTTCAATGCCAGCTAAGTTCAGGTAATGATCAAAACTCTCTAATTAAGCTTTAATTATTTTACTAAGCATGATGGGCCTATAACTATATAAAGTATAATATTTATGATATAAGAAGTAGATGGTGATAAATTGTCCCAGTAAAGTCATTACAGGAAGTTTAATCGTTGAAAATAAACATATTTCTTATTTAGACCCCAAGAAAGCTTATTTGCATATTTTACCCACTTCAGGGGTCTTTTCATAATTTCTAAAAGTTTAGGGGCTAAATTAATAAGAAAAAGGACCTAAGAATAGATTGTCTGAAAACTTAAGGTACCCTAGAATTAGTTTCAGAAAGACAGGGGCCTAAAAATAGTTACCATCGAACTTAAGTACCTAAGAGTCAGAAATTCTGATTCAAGATATACAATGAGCTCTTAAGTTGAGACTCCATAAAGCCTCCTTACAATATCTATACACGTAAAAGCTAATTAATGACCCCCTTTCATGCCTAGCTTTTGGTTTAAACCATTTTACAATTACACACTATACAACATAACAACCTCACAAGAAAAAGTCACTATTGTTGCCTCCTATAACAAATTCAAGATAAATGGATTTATACTTGTAACTTCCTTAATACGTTTAGAACATATGGGTTTATACTTTATTGAATTCTCAGCTTCCATATCATCTTGGTTGATAGTAAGTGTCTTTGACTGGCATTACTCTTTTAACCTTAAAGATATCAACTTTTCTTCTTCTTCGTCCCCTACAACGGCTCACAGACTAGGATTTGTTTTGTTGCCTTACCGTCTTCTTATTTCTCTAGGTTTATGGAGATCGATAAGTTCCAACTTCTCTAGACACCAAAGCACAATTTAACAGTTTGATTTTTATTGAGCCCATATGTTGAGGTGTAAGATTAACATTGGACTCAATGTCGAGAATGAGGCCTAGCAAAGTAAGGGTCTTTGGCTCAACAACTGGCAGCACACAATTCTTGTTATTTGTAACAAGGCTAGGACTTGAACCGTCTGCATTAACTAAGATATTATCGGCAATATATTTGGAAGATGAAATACCAGCTTTAGATAAATCATCACCTTTATTTTCCTCCTTGGACTTTCATTGGCATCAAATGAATTAGAATTATTCAATGACATTCACAACTAGATAATTATTGGTATTCGCCTTTAAAAGCTTAGATCACATATTTTTCGATAACATTATGATATCCGCTAATAGTATGGTTTTCAACAAGTTCATCACTTGAGCCTTATCATGATCGCATGTGATATCAATAAGTGGAGTCTCGATGCATTCATCTTAATTGAGACCCTTTTTAAGGCAAAATCTAGCAGCCCAACCACAATTGTACTAATGATATAGGTACCTTGGCCTTTTTCAACTATGATCTTATCAACAATCTTTAACATAAAATTAGTGAAGATACACATTCTAACCCATTCAAAAGACGTAAGGTTAACTAAACATGAATTAAGTGAAATAAACCTTTCCCAAGTCTTTCCCATCTTGATGAAGTTATCATGAGACTAAAGATGTAATGGCAGTATATAACAAGAAATCCATCTTTTGCTCCAACTAGAACTATTGAATCCCCCCCAACTTCTTTACTTCTTTGAATCGCACTTATAGGAACTCTGAGTAGTCCTCCATGATAGATTTCATGACTTCCTCTAAAGGAGATGTCAAAAGGAACATATCATCACCCATAGTTTTAACAAGGATATCATTAAAGCCCTCAGCTATTGTAAGATTTTAGAGTGATTTTTTACTAACATCCCACCAAGCGATGCCTACCAAGCTTCTTTTAGCCGAACCAAATTATCTTTTGATCTTGAACTCTTTACCAACATCTTCTTTCCTCCTCGTGGATATATATGAATATCCTTTGTCTGATTTCATTTTCTTGGGGTCATTCTATTTACCTTCTTTCAATTGAATTACTTGAGGATGAGATAAATTAGGCTCTCTATGTCCTTCATTTCTTAGATGATCAACTTCCTTCTCCTTCATTCCATCAGTAGATTATTTTTCCTTTCTTTGAAACCTTGTCCGTTTCATTAATAATTAGTCGTCAATTAACCAAGGTCCATTGCCCTTGTCTATTGTTTTCAATGCCTCATCCTTAGATGAGAACCTCACAAATCCAAATCAACTATTGTGCTCTTTCATAATCTTCCTTGATGCAAAAAGTGTCAACCTCTTTGCCATATGTTAAATAACCTCCTTAGTCACGTATTACTCGCATTCATTAGAAAATAGTTTATAGCTGCTTCCCTAGTCTTTTAATGAATGCCTCCCCCCATCCCCTATATTTCTAAAGCCCATCTATGTGCTTCTTTATCCTAGATTTCCCTCTTCTATTGCAATTTTTTTTTTCATTTGCTATCCTACTCTAACATACTTTGTCCATGACCCCTATTATGAATTATCAAGTAAACTAACTTAACATTATACCATACTTTTCGAAGAAGCTATTTGATTAGGATTGCCTAGCTTTTATGTCATACTAGTTGTTAAGTTAGGTTGTTTATTAGTGTTTCCTTTGTCTTCTAGGTAATAAAGAGAGTTTCTCAAATGGTGGATATTAGGTAAACAAAAGATGCTAAAAGTTGCACATGAGAACCTATGACAATCTAGAAGGATAACTTGGGATATCCTTGAAGTGCAGCGAGTTAACCTGCCTTAAAAGCTGCTGGAAAAGCAAGCAAGAAAAGAAACACAAGAGTTGGTGAGGACTATTAATGCCAAATGGCACACCCGTGCCACTCTGTGCTGTAAGGGAGAGGGAAAAAAAAGAGAGGATGAGGCAGATGGTTAGCACCAGTAGCCCATTCCAACTTTGTTGAGTCCATGCCTATATGAACCCCCTTCCCCCATTTGTGTAATCAAGTAGGATTTTTAGGTGCAGCCTAGGGTTTAAGAGTATATTAGTATGAATTTACTTTAATTTATAACCACATTTCAAGATTTATGAAGTTTTAATGCAATTTCCTATATTTCTCTCCCTTCAACTTTTATTTACATCCAGTTTCTTACTTTATTAAGTTTTAATTTACTATTATGATGTCCAAATTTACATGCTTGGCTAGTTTGTTCATTAAAATCAGTGCTTTCCTTTCCTAATCATTCTTCTACTCCTTTGTGTACTCTCAATCTCTCAACTTCTTCTTTCAACAATGCAAATCTCAAAATTTTTCTTCTCCTTCATATAGGGTTTAAAAACCCATTTGCAACATTTAGATTTCTAGGTTAGTAATGATTTAGATTAGGGGTAGTTAGAGTCGATTAGTGATTACAATTGGAGGACCAGCCACATTTTCACTCCCTTTACTCCAACAATGGATGCCTAATCTCTGTTGTTTGATTTCAAGCTTTAAGGAATCCTTCTTTCTCTTTCTATTCTAGTCTATTAGATTTAATACTTTCTCAATTAAATTTGATCTTTTGCTAGTTAATTAGTAGTTAGGATCACGTTTTTCTTGATTTAGTTATTTATGCTTTGTTTTAGAATAGTTAAATTAATCATGATGATTAGTTTAGGATCACTACTTGATTATTGTTAAATTAGTGTTTATTTTCATATTTTAGCCTTTTATTCTTCGCTTAGTTTAGATATGATGTGGATAATAATAAGTGACTTGATTTCAACAAGAATTCTCGAGAAAGCCAAGGGGAAAATCTAGAGAAGATGCTATGACAATGAACCCTAAACCAAGAAAAGCCCCTTAACACTTCTGTCGGTCCTTCTCCTCTCCATCTATTTTTTGCCATAACCTAAATCTTTTCATTGAGATTTCCTAACCAGCTCTTTTTTTTTAAATGTGGATCCTTAATCAAACTTCGCCTCATCCCCATAGTGTTTTAGTGCTTCATTTGTTCCGAATTGCTTAGTTAAGTAGTACTTCTAGTGAATTCCCATTGGTTGGTGGCTAAATCACCAAACACTTCTTCTTCTATGGGTGGATTCTCTTCTCTTGATTACTCATCAGTTTGTTGCTTATGAGGTTAAGCCCTCTCTATCTCCTACCCTTGGGGTGGATTTCACACCTAATTTGGTGATTCACGAATTGCTTCATCTGACTTCATCATCGATCCAAGTTAAAACCGATGTTTGTAAAGTGAAGATAAACATATGGCCTACAAAGAAGATCAATTTCAGTTAAGCATATCCAATTGCACTGACTCTGTCTATTATAAGGCTTAGATAAGTCTCTTGTCCACTCCTTCTCTTCACCCTCTTCCCCGTTCATTCCTTGGTTTTCTTGGGCTTGGATATGACTTGTTGAAGGGTGTAAATCAATTGATTCTCATTTATATAGTGAATTGGATGAAATTGATATGTAATTGCCCAGGTCAATTTATGCATACTATTCTGAATATAGGTGAGTTACTTTTTAGTAATGGTGTTCCCCTTGGGGCGAATATGCATGCTAAAGCAAAATTGTTTTGACTATGCAAGTATAGTTATGTGAAATGGTTAATCATTGAAGGATTCTATGAATTCACTAGGATTCGGTCAGCAAAAGTAACAAAATAGATGCTTTTAAACACTTGATTTTTGATCAAAATTGAGATTATTTGTGAACTTTTACAGCATATCGTATGGTTATGACCCAACTCTAAAAATCTTAGTAAAATAAGTAGCCATCTTTTGCACGGGTTCATGGTTTATTCACTGGCCCAAGTTAATAATCCAGCTCTTCCATTAACCAGCAATATGAAAACACTAATATTAATGAAGGGTCTGCTTCTTGTTGCAGCTAGCCTAGCATAAAGATGCCTATGTTGGCCCAGCAAATGGAGCTAAAATTTGACCTAACAGCCAAATGTGTTTCCCAGCACGGTAGCCACATGCTCACTCTATTCTCTCTCACTTTCCTCAGTCTAGCCCAATTGCTTATCTAAATGCAGACCCAACTGAAAACCAAGTGTCAATCCTCTTGTTTTCTTCTCTTGCCATTAGTTGAGCAGCATTGCTAACTAGTCCAGCCCATCACGTGCAGTCTACGCTCGCTCTTCCATCACCAATAGCTCAGTTGCCTTGTTAGTTCAATTTTTGTCTCTTCCAGAATTTATTTCAGTCAGTGTTTCGATTTTATTATTCTCTTTGATTCATAGTGGATAT
Organism: Carnegiea gigantea; assembly: GCA_029747015.1. Lineage (NCBI taxonomy): Eukaryota > Viridiplantae > Streptophyta > Magnoliopsida > Caryophyllales > Cactaceae > Carnegiea > Carnegiea gigantea. Next base: position 421,511 of record JAKOGI010000423.1, read on the forward strand.
TAAATACTTATGAGACACTCATTGAAGATTTAATATTTCTTTCATTGACTTCAAGCGGTTGCGTTTATCTCTTCCCTATCTCTTACCTATTTATTAATTTATTGCTTTCTTGGTATAATTTAGCTTGCAGTTTAAATCATGGTTAGATAAATTTCAATTTGTATTTGTTGGATGATTCTGTTTTGCATGATTCTTGCTTTTAATTTAATTACTGAGTTATATTTTAGATGCAGTTGCTAGATTTGACCCCATCCCTATGGAATCGACCCTCAAATAATATAACTGACAACTGTAGGCTTATAAATGTATTGTTATACATCCTTTTAGGAAAAAGAGGTTTAATAATTATGAGAAACTTGATAGATGAATAGCTAGAGCCAACTTTGCAAATATTTATCCAAATGTCTCAACAATCTATGGATCCTCTAGCTTTTTGGATCATTGTCCGATAATTCTCAACACAAAGATGAATAACGGGTGCTATAAACCATTTCCTTTCCATCTTTAGAACTTTTAGATGAGTTACCACAACACTGAAGAAATAGTTTTTAGGAATTAGAACATGAAGGATAAAGGTGGCAATATTTACAAATTTGTATGGAAAATGTGATGAATCAAGAATGATTTAAGACCTTCGGCAAGATCTACATTTGGGCATGTTCAAGACAAACTCAGTTCTAATTTGGATAAAAGTAATTATGTGGAAGACAAACTTTTGAACAATCATATGAGTTTGAGATTAAATAATTGGCTTAATCAACTTCTCAAGCAAAGTGAAAAATTGTTATTATTTAACCAAAAATTTTGGGGGCGTTAGGCACAGAGGGAGTGGCTCATTGTGGTGATCTTAATACTAATTACTTTAGAAAGCAATCAGAGAAGAAAAAAGCAATTCATTGTTGAGTGTTGTGAAAAAATACCACAAGTGCATAGTGTCAATGTAATTATAAAATAAAGCGCATCTATGCCTTATTTCAAAGATCATTAGACTAGCCAACACGTTCTAATTAACTATTTCAATGCCATTAGAACTATTACATTGAGTAATTCAACAATCCTAATTAAAACCCTAATTATTTTCACATTAAGGTATTCAATCGCTCACAAAGTCACACTCAGGTAAAGGATCCAACTTTCGTTACCCTCCTAGATCCTAATTAAGAAATGTGAAATAGATCGCTTTTGAGACTTTAATCAAACACTCGGTGTACTAAGTGAGAATCCAAGGCATAAATATGGGAGAAATTCACAAAAGCTAAAACTATTGGCTTAATTAAGCATAACAGGGGCTATTCCCAAGCCAAGATTGGGATTTTAGCCTCTACATATATTGAAAATCACAATTCTAAAACCTAATTTGATGAGCATAGATGAATATGGAAATCCAGAGGAACAATCACAGAAAAGAGGAGAACTGAGGAACAAACTTGGATTAAACGCGATGATAAACACCATTCAATCCTTAATCATCACCAATTCAATACAAAAGAGTATTTAAGTTTTCTCCCACCAACCCTAAAAATCACCTCTCCAAAGTGCTCTCTAATAAAGCTTATGATATCCCTAAAATAAAACCCAAAAAGTTAATTACTATACGAAAATTGACAGGGCGCACGATCATGCTTCGATGCACGGTTAACCGCGCACCTCTTCGGTTTTCCAATTTCTTCACTACAGGGGTTCTACATGGTTGTGCTTTAATGCACAGCTAACCGTGCACTCTCTTAGGCTCTTCACACTTACTCCTTCTGGGCCCTTGGCACTTCGTAAGACCTCTTTTCCTTCTCATAATTGATCCCTAAAACATCTTTTTCCATTAAAACTAGTGATTTCCATAGCTTTTTGACATCTACCCTTGAAAATAAGGAAAACCACCCAATAAGCACAAAGCAGCCCAAAAAGGTAGGTTTAACCCCTTTCTCATCATGATTCAACATAAAAACAATGAGAAAAATGGATCGAATGGGGCTAAGATAAGGTCAAAATAGAGGTTTATCAACTCACATATGCTTATCTCTTGCTTGTCCACAAGCAAGATTATCAATCAAAGGATCAAAAACTTATTGTTACAAATGCCACAGGTTTACGGTGCCAATGTAATTAGTAACGTCAACTACTAGTTGTGTTCTCAGGAAACTCGATTTCAATCACTGAAGCTGATCCTAATGCTCAATCTAGGCAAATATTCACTCAAGTTGAAAATTACTGAAGATAATTCGAAACAATTGAATGATAAGAAGTTAAACTAAGCAATGGATGGTAAAAATCCCTTGTTGGGTGACATCATACTATTATGCTTTGCAATTCAATAACTAAACTATACAAACCTGCCCATATAAACGTTTGGAGTGGAAAGATTACAAATTAAAGTGCATCTACGATTTCTTTTAATGGACATTATACTAGCTATTATATTCTAATTAACTGTTTTCACGCCATTATTACAACCACAAAATCGAGTAATTTAATTATTCCACTTAAAGCTCTAATTGTTTCAACATTAAGATATTCAGTCGCTTACAAAATCACACTCAGATAAAGGATCCAACTTTCATTGACCTCTCAAATCCTAACTAAGAATAGTGAAATGAATCGAGACTTTCATCAAACACTGGGCGTAGTAAGTGAGAATCCAAGGCAAAAACATGGGCAAAATTCACAGAAGCTTAAATCATTGGCTCAATCAAGCATAATAAGGGCTATTCCCATCCCAAGATTGGGATTTCAGCCTCTACACATATTAAAAATCACAATTATAAGACCTAATTTGATGAGCATAGATAAATATAAAAATCTAGAAAAACAATCACAGAAAAGAGGAGAATTGAGGAACAAACTTGGATTAAACGCGATGATGAACCACAAATCAATCCTTAATCATCACCATTTCAATGCAAAAGAGTCTTGAAGTTCATTCCCACCAGGCCTAAAAATCGCCTCTCCAAAGTGCTCTCTAATAGAACTTAAGATATGTTGAATTCGTGAGTATACAACCACAAGAGAGGGGTGAATTGTGGTGTCTGATTTTCGCGTTGTAAATAACAAACACCCTAGTAGAGGTTGTTCTCAAATGACAAACACCCTGATAGCTTGTTTGCACGGGGTGTTCTCAATTATTGCAGATGCGAAAATCACCAAGATAAATGCGAAAAATAAAGCACACACAATTTTTACGTGGAAAACACCTCTAGCCCAACTGAGGTGTGAAAAACCACGACCTACCTCGTGTAGGATTTAACCACTTTCACTAACGAGCTTCACACGTTACAAATATAACACACCTTGTTACAACTTGCAACCACGTAACCTTCTTCCCAAAGACAAGTTACACCACGTCCAACCTTTGCAAGATTAGACACCTCCAAGTCCACACGACTAGGACACACTCACTTACTTTTCTGATTCAAGATCAGGGTTACAAACACCTTACAGGGGGTGCTTCTTACTAAGCAGATGTAAGGTACAATGAAGATCCTATTATGCCAATGGTTTGAAAACTCAAAATCAAACACAGCTTGTCACGGCTTGCTTTTCAGAATGAAGCTCAAGAATCTTTGAGTGTAAACCGTGTTTTCTGATTTTTTCCTGAATTTTTCAAAAAGCTGTGTTTAAGCAAATTCAACCTGAGTTTTCTATCTGCTCTTTTCTCGTGTGTTGTGTGTCTACTGGAAGAAGAAAAAGCTGAGATTTTTAAACACAAAAACCAACGGTCATAAGCCACAGAATCAGCTAAGTATGGAAAATGATTTGCAAACAAAATATATTCTCCAACGGCTAATGATGAATTTATACCAAAATATAAGGGATTTTGTTATCTTAAAAGATAACCCTTATCTTCCCATAGCCGTGAAGAGGTTTAAAGAGATTTTCAGCTTTTACCAATCCGAAAATATAGTCATAGGAATCTTTTGATTTGGCAAATCTCCCAAACCTATTTTCGCAAATCTCCATAAATAGTTTCAAGAAATATCCTTTCCAGAGAAATAGCAGTTTTGAAATTCAAGGAAAGTAATCTGGAGATCTTAGCCAACTAAAATAAATTTTCAAAGAATAACCGGGTGTGGCTACTGCAGTTCAGAAACACCCTAGGCACCCTGTTCGCAGGGTTGTTCGCAACTGGTGTTCTGAAGCACTTAGCGCAAATACCTATTCAAGAGGTGTTTAAAATGATGTTTTCAATATTGACATATTAACAAGAGTCTAAATAAATAAAACCTATATACCCAAGACTTCTTGTTTTGAATGTCATCTTGTCTAAGATTTATGGTGCTGCTGTGAACACCAAGGCCACCTTGTTTGCTGGGGTTGTTCTTTCCATTGCTAGAGTTCAGGAACATGCCTTACAATCAACTGTCGAGATGGTGTTCTTGACTTAATATAGAATCACCAAGTAAAACCTGTTTTAAAGACTTGTTCTCACATGTAGCAAACCAGTTAGTATAATAAAGAACATAAACACCAGTTAGGTCTGTTTGGAGGCCGTGTTTGGAGCAACATTACTAGGACAAATTTTTACATACACTTGGATTTGTTATCATCAAAACTAAATATAATAACTCAACAAATTCCCCCTTTTTGATGATGACAAACCAAGTGACCATATTGACAAAAAATTGAATGCTGATAGGGATCCACGTAAGTCAAGGTCCACTTAAGTCAATGCTAGGTTCATTCGTCAATAGGAGGGTTACACTCTTCTTCCCCCTTTTGGCATCATTAAAAAGCATAAACAACATTATGAATGCAAGAAAAGAAGTATGTAGCAGAAGGGGCAAGAAGCATTAATAATGAGATATTGTATTAAAAAATACAATGCCAAAAACGAAATTAAGAAAGGAGGAAACTAGAGAGCAGCTTATACAATCAGGGAGCAGGGGGTGGTTTCTTTTGCAGAGGAGGAATGCTGGGGGCAAGAGTGGAGAGAAGTGCAAGGAGATCTTCATGGCGTTTAGCCGAGAGAGCTCGTTCCTCAGCAAGAGCAGCCTTGACAGCTGAGAGCTCATCCTTGAGGCGAGCATTGTCCTCAAGAACAGCCTCAACCTTGACGGAAGGTTGCCCAGAAACAGGTGGTCGAGGTGGTCGACGTTCCTGTTTGGAAACTGACCCTTTGCCAACCTCATAGCCACACCCTAGGAGAGTGTCAATCCCAATCTCATCAATGATTTGGGCCGCCACTCTTCGTGTGAGCACTATCCCAAAGTGCTCAAGCACCCTTGTCAACAGAAACCCATAGCCAAGATCATGTGCCTGGGTGGTGTTCGCAAGTCGCTCTATGTGGCTAATCATGATTGCAGGGAGGTTTACTGGTTCCTCCCGATCCAGTAGGTCCACCAGACATTGATCGAAGGCATCTGCTGAGTTTCGCCCTTGACCTCGCGGTATTATGTTCTTGATAGTGAACATAAACAGTAGTTGGTGCAGGGAGGTCATTTCACCCTTCTTAACCGAAAGGGGTGTTCTCAGGCCCTGTTTTTGACTAAGGCGTTTGGACACCTCTAAGAGCCTGGCTGTTTCCAGGGCAGTTTTGTCTTCCCTCACATACACAGCAAATCCACGAGAGGGGATGCCCAGAATATCACTTAGGGTGGCTTCATCAAAGGAGAAATGACACTCATTGACAGCACTTGTCACTACCCCATTTGTGACAGAGCAGTTGGCATAGAATTCAGCCAACTCGGGCACAGAACACCCTTGCTGGGTGTTTGCAAACAACTCAAGCCAGCCTTGGGCTCGAAGCTTGGTCAAGAACACCCTCAGACCCTGTTCCTCGAAAAAGCTTGGTCAAGAACACCCCCAGACCCTGTTCCTCGAAAAAGTTTACATTCACTACCTTCCCCCTGACGACATTGCGCTTCAGCAACTGCGCATGTTTGTCAGACATAGGAGAGGGAGTGAACTGCTTTGGGCGTTTAAGGACAGGAACAGAGGTGGTAGTTTCTGGTAGGGGGGCTGTTCTGGGCTTTCGCTTGAGGGGTGTTTTGGCAGGAGAGGGCTTCACAGCAGGTTTATTGGTTGGTTTTGGAGGAGATTGTTCTTCAGAGGACTCGAAAAACACCGGTGTCCCTGTTTGAAGGTGGTGTTCTCAGAGTCAGAACTCGAGAACCCTTCAGAAGAAGAAGAAATCTCCTCGATGATAGGAGCAGAGGGTTTGGAGGGACGATGAGAGGATTGAAACGCTAGCCTTGCAGATTTTCGAGAGGGCTTAGAGGATTGAGGAGAAGAGGGAGTTTGAGAGGGTTGAGACCTTGGTTGTGGCCTTGTTCTCGGCGTTCTGCTACGCCTAGCCACGATTTTCACCCTCTTCCTTTTCTCTCCAGTTTGAAAGACTGGAGGGGAGATTTCAGCCTGAGGGAGAGAATTCTTCTCTAGACTCTCCTTTGACGACTCATTTGACTTCCCTTGGAAGTCGACATGCAAATCCTCCACAAACACACCTTCGACAGAGGCAGCCCCTGTTTCTGTCGCGGTGTCAGAGAACAACCCAGAAGAACAGGGCTCAAAATTAAACCCTTCAGGGTTTCCAAGAATTGTTCTTGAGACCCCGACTTTGTTCCCTCTGACTCAACTGAAATGGGACAAGCAATTGCCCCTACGAGGAACACCAATTCCCTTCGACATTCAAAGGGAATATCATCCATCCCCATTCCCACTGATTTTAGGGACAAGCTTTTCAGGAATTTGAAAGGCTTGTACGAGATTGGGCGAGAAGGAGCAGGGATTGAGGAAGCAAGAACGAGGGCTTTTGAGTGAGAGGTGTTGTTGGAAGCCATTGTTTGCTAGAGGAGAGAGATTAGGGTTTAGAGGGTTTTGCTAGGGTTAGAAAGCAAGAACAGAGGGGAGAGAGAGAGAGAGAGCAAGACGGGGAAAACAGACACGCAAAGGGGGTTTTTAAACTCCCTACCCGTTATGAAGGGCCACCTAGGAAACACCTAGAATTTAAGCAGGCAGCATACATTAATGACAATCAAGGCAAACCTGTTCGAGCCATCTGTTCTTGAACATGCTTCTCTCATTCCAAGGTCTGTCATGAATACTCTTTCTCCATCTCCCAAGGCAGCAGTCTTTATAATTAATCATAATAGCACACAAGACTACTCATATTTGTTAAGCATAGACCACTGTTTTGATAGCAATAATTGCAAACAAGTGGATAGAACAGGTATTATAGGGTGTTTTGTCAGCTTGATCTAACTCTGAGAACAGGTGTTCTCAGGGTGTTTTCACCAACCCCAATTCCAGTCTGTTTCTCTCAAATTGGTCTCTAGCTAGTGCCTTAGTGAATATATCAGCAATTTGATTTTTCCGTTGAGCAAAAATTCATAGAGATTAAACCCTTTTCAACATTATCTCTCAAGAAATGATGTCGAATGTCAATATGCTTTGTTCTTTTATGTTGACATGGATTTTTGGCAATATTAATTGCACTTGTGTTATCACAAAAAATAGGAATGCATCCAATGTCAACACAAAAGTCCTTAAGCTGTTGCCTTATCCACAACAGTTGAGCACAACATGAAGCTGCTGCAACATATTCAGCTTCTGCTGTGGACATGGCAACTGAATGTTGCTTCTTGGTAGCCCAAGATACCAAACAAGGTCTAAGAAAGTGAGCCATACCTGAGGTACTCTTTCTATCAACTAGGAATCCAGCATAGTCAGCGTCAGCATATCCAACAAGATCAAAATTGCAACCTTTAGGATACCATAAAGCTAAATTGGGTGTATGTTTCAAATACCTTAGTATCCGTTTAACAGCCTTAAGATGAGTTTCCTTAGGGTTAGACTGAAAACGGGCACATAAACCAACACTAAAAACAATATCAGGTCTACTAGCGGTTAGGTATAAGAGTGACCCAATCATACCCCTATAGAGTTTCTCCTCAACTGAGAGACTCCCATCATCCATAACCAACTTGGTTGAAGGAGAAATAGGAGTGTCTATAGGTTTGGCTGACTCCATCCCAAAACGCTTAAGTAACTCCTTGATATACTTTTGCTGATGGATCATAGTGCTGTTTGGAGTTTGCTTGATTTGTAAGCCTAAGAAAAAATTAAGCTCACCCATCATGCTCATCTCAAACTCACTCCTCATCATATTTGAAAATTCATTGCATAAATCATGATGAGTTGCACCAAATATAATATCATCAACATATATTTGGACAATCAAAAAATGTTCCCCCTTAGATTTTAGAAACAAGGTATTGTCTACCTTGCCTCTTCTAAAATCATTTTCAAGTAAAAACTTGACAACCGTTCATACCAAGCTCTTGGAGCTTGTTTTAAACCATAAAGTGCCTTGTCAAGTTTAAAAACATGATTTGGAAAATCACCATTTTCAAAACCAGGGGGTTGTTTGACATACACCTCTTCTTTAAGGTATCCGTTTAGGAATGCACTTTTAACATCCATTTGATATAGCTTGATTTCCATATGAGCTGCAAAGGCTATTAAAATTCGAATAGCCTCAATTCTAGCAACTGGTGCAAAGGTTTCTTCATAATCGATCCCTTCTTCTTGATTGTATCCTTGTACAACCAGCCGTGCCTTGTTCCTAGTGACTGTTCCTGATTCATCCAGTTTGTTTCGGAACACCCACTTGGTTCCAATGATTGTTCTCTCTGCAGGTTTAGGTACAAGGTGCCATACTTTGTTTCTCTCAAATTGATGAAGCTCTTCTTGTATAGCCGTGATCCAATCTGAATCTGCAAGAGCTTCATTCACACTTTTTGGCTCAATGTTAGAAAGAAAAGCATAGAAAGCACAAAAATTCTTTAGCTTAGATCTAGTTTGCACTCCAGTATTAATATCTGACAAGATTTGATCAAGAGGGTGCGAACTATGGTGCTTCCATGGTCGTGGAGTAAGAGGATCCACAAACCCATGCTCTACTCTAGTCGTAACATAATGCTTACGATCATCTCCCGAGCCTGTTTCTGCACATGTTTGTAAGTCTATTCCTGAAGAACACGGTTCCGAACAGGGTTCAGCGGTGTTTTCCCTGTTTGGTGTTCACCTTGCCTGCTGTTCTGAGGAACACCTTCAGGAGTTGTTTTCTCCATGGTGTTCTTACCTCGTTTATCTTGGAGCAACACTTCTTTTCGAACAAGACCTAATTCAAGTTCATCTTCCTGTGCATCATTCTCACTCAACACGTTAGATTCATTAAAAAGCACATGCACACTTTCCTCAACACACAAGGTTCTTTTGTTAAAGACTTTGTATGCCTTGCTGTGAGAAGAATAGCCAAGGAATATTGCCTCATCACTCCTAGGGTCAAACTTTCCTAAGGTATCCTTCCCATTATTATGCACAAAACACCTACAACCAAATGTCCTTAGGTGCGTAATATTGGGTTTTCTGCCTTTGAAAAGTTCATAAGGAGTTTTATTCAACATGGGTCTGATCATGCATCTATTTATAATGTAACATGAGGTGTTCAATGCTTCTGCCCAAAAATACCTAGGAAGACCACTAGCAATAAGCATTGTTCTGGTCATGTCTTCCAGGGTGCGATTTTTGCGCTCAACCACCCCATTTTGTTGGGGAGTTCTTGGAGCTGAGAAGTTATGATCAACACCATGTTCATTACAATAGTTGATAAAACTTGCATTTTCAAACTCAGTTCCATGATCAGATCTCAAGCTAATTAAAGAGTGTCCTACTCTTTTTTCAATCTTTTTGAGAAAGGCAATAAAATTCTCAAAGGTTTCATCTTTGGATGCCAAAAACAAGGTCCAAGTAAACCGAGAGTAATCATCTACTACAACAAGCACATACTTTTTCCCACCTCTACTGGTTACCCTCATGGGACCACACAAGTCAATGTGTAATAATTCTAGAGGTCGAGTAGTGCTTACACATTTTTTCGATTTAAAAGAAGATCTGACTTGTTTGCCTTTTGCACAAGCTTCACATACCTTGTCATCATTAAACTTGATGGAAGGTAGTCCAACAACCAAATCTTTGGAAACAAGTTTGTTTAACAAAGATAGGCTTGCATGACCTAGTCTCTTGTGCCATAGCATTATATCATCATTTAATGCATTTAAACAAGTCAGATTATTTTGGGGAAGAGTGGAAATACAGACTTTATAAACATTTTGACATCGCTTCCCCCTCAACACAACATCTCCTGTGTCGTCATTCACAACCAAGCAACGTGTTCGTGAGAACACCACTAGGTTGTTCTTGTCACATAGTTGGGACACACTTAGCAAATTGTGCTTTAAACCATCAACCAAGTGCACATTGTTAATTGAATGGGAGAGAGTTTTACCAATATTACCTATACCGACAATTGTCCCAGACTTGCCGTTTCCAAATGCTACACTCCCACCATTCAGAGCTGTAAGTGAGAGAAAGTTTGATCTTTCACCAGTCATGTGCCGCGAACACCTACTATCAACATACCACAGCTGCCTGTTTTCAAGGTTGTTTTCTGATCTGTTTGACAGGGTGTTTCTTACCCTGTTTGCTAGGTTGTTTGTGGGATTGTTCTCTCTCACTTCAGCCTGCAAAACAAATCACGGGTTAGTTTTGGGAACCTAGATCCACTTGGGTCCCATTCCTTTAGACATGTAAAGCTTATCTTTTCTAATCCAGATTTGTTTCACATACCTTTCATTCTTTTCATTGGCATGTTTTCTTAAAGGACAAGAATATCGATAGTGACCAGTTTTACCACAATGAAAGCAAACAATGTTTTCAGGCAATCCCACATACTTTCTATGAATTGGGTAAATTGTTCGTTTAGGCTTATACCCAAGTCCCTTTTTGTTTCGACTATGGTGAGTGTTTAACCAAGCAAGAGCCTGTGAAGATTTGTTCCAGCGTTTGTTTGTGCTAAGCTCGGTTTCCAGTTTTTCTTTATTAGCATGCAAACCCTTGTTCTCTTTGAGCAGGGACTCAACCATTCCTTCCACCTCAAAGAGTTTTTCCTCTATTCGAGAGTAATCTCCTTCTTTTATAAAGAGGTTTTCTTTGAGTATATTAACATTTTCATGTAAACCGAGTTTTTCATTTTTAAGAATTTCATTTTCAAGCTCTAGGTCACGAACTTCTCTTTTTAGATCAGCACATGTGTCTATCAAATTATATAGAAGTTGTGCTTTGTTAAGACCATGTACCTTGTTCTTGAGATCTGAGAAGCTGATTGTTGATTCATCATCTGAATCTGAATCACTTTGTGCCATAAGTGCTACGACTCCTTCTTCAGCTTCAGATTCTCCTTCATCCTCAGAGGAATCTCCCCAAGCAGCCAGCATAGCTTTCGAGAATCGCTTGCCCAAATTGTTTACAGGGTGTTTTTGACCCTATTTTCGAGGGTGTTCGGGCGTCTGATCTTCTCGAAGCAGAGGGCAATTCTTGACTAAGTGATCTGGTTTGCCGCACTTGAAACACCCTGTGAGCTGTTCTTTGGAGGTGTTTCTAGACTTGCTGAAGTCTTTTCTTTTGTTGTTTTCCTTGACCTTTTTGAAGAATTTCTTGAATTTTCTGGACATTAGGGCCATTTCTTCATCTTCAAGGTCAGGGTCAGTGTCCTCATGTGCTTTCAAGGCAAGCCCACGATCCTTCTTTTGCTCCTCTCTTTGCTGTGAGTTCTTTCGGAGTTCATAGGTCTGGAGATTACCAATCAACTCGTCGAGGGTGATCTTGTTCATGTCTTTAGCCTCTTGGATGGCTGTTACTTTGGCCTCCCACGTGCGAGGTAAAATTCTGAGGATTTTTCCTCACCAACTCTTCAGTGGTGAAAGATCTTCCCAGGGATTTTAACTCGTTCGTGATGTGGGTGAACCGTGTATACATGTCCATCACAGTTTCATGATCACCCATATCAAACAACTCATATTGTCGCATAAGTAGCTCAATTCTAGATTGTTTAACTTGACTCGTACCTTCATGAGCAACTTGCAGAGCATTCCAGATAGCTTGGGCTGATTCACACTCAGAGATGTGAGTGTATTCATCGGGTCCTAGGCCAAAATATAAAAGTTTTTTGGCCTTGGCATTTTTCTCCATTTTCTTGTAGTCCTCGGCATCAAACTCTATGGATTCCTTGGGAACCTTCTTACCATCTTCAAACAAGGAGCCCGTTCTTGATAAGCATCCATAATTCATAATCTTCTGCCTGAATATAGTTCTCCATCCTATTCTTCCACCAACTATAATGTTGGCCATTGAAATAGGGTGGACGAGTAATGGATTGCCCTTCAAGAATTCCTTGTGGGGTACTCATCTTCAGAATCTCTCAAGGTATTAACCTTTTGTAAGAGAACCAGCTCTGATACCACTTGTTGAATTCGTGAGTATACAACCACAAGAGGGGGGTGAATTGTGGTGTCTGATTTTCGCGTCGTAAATAACAAACACCCTAGTAGAGGTTGTTCTCAAATGACAAACACCCTGATAGCTTGTTTGCACGGGGTGTTCTCAATTATTGCAGATGCGAAAATCACCAAGATAAATGCAGAAAATAAAGCACACACAATTTTTACGTGGAAAACACCTCTAGCCCAACTGAGGTGTGAAAAACCACGACCTACCTCGTGTAGGATTTAACCACTTTCACTAACGGGCTTCACACGTTACAAATGTAACACAACTTGTTACAACTTGCAACCACGTAACCTTCTTCCCAAAGACAGGTTACACCACGTCCAACCTTCGCAAGATTAGACACGTCCAAGTCCACACGACTAGGACACACTCACTCACTTTTCTGATTCAAGATCAGGGTTACAAACACCTTACAGGGGGTGCTTCTTACTAAGCAGATGTAAGGTACAATGAAGATCCTATTATGCCAATGGTTTGAAAACTCAAAATCAAACACAGCTTGTCACGGCTTGCTTTTCAGAATGAAGCTCAAGAATCTTTGAGTGTAGACCGTGTTTTCTGATTTTTTCCTGAATTTTTCAAAAAGTTGTGTTTAAGCAAATTCAACCTGAGTTTTCTATCTGCTCTTTTCTCGTGTGTTGTGTGTCTACTGGAAGAGAAAAAGCTGAGGTTTTTAAACACAAAAACCAACGGTCATAAGCCACAGAATCAGTTAAGTATGGAAAATGATTTGCAAACAAAATATATTCTCCAACGGCTAATGATGAATTTATCCCAAAATATAAGGGATTTTGTTATCTTAAAAGATAACCCTTATCTTCCCATAGCCGTGAAGAGGTTTAAAGAGATTTTCAGCTTTTACCAAATCCGAAAATATAGTCATAGGAATCTTTTGATTTGGCAAATCTCCCAAACCTATTTTCGCAAATCTCCCATAAATATTTTCAAGAAATATCCTTTCCAGAGAAATAGCAGTTTTGAAATTCAAGGAAAGTAATCTGGAGATCTTAGCCAACTAAAATAAATTTTCAAAGATAACCGGGTGTGGTTACTGCAGTTCAGAAACACCCTAGGCACCCTGTTCGCAGGGTTGTTCGCAACTGGTGTTCTGAAGCATTTAGCGCAAATACCTATTCAAGAGGTGTTTAAAATGATGTTTTCAATATTGGCATATTAACAAGAGTCTAAATAAATAAAACCTATATACCCGAAGACTTCTTGTTTTGAATGTCATCTTGTCCAAGATTTATGGTGCTGCTGTGAACACCAAGGCCACCTTGTTTGCTGGGGTTGTTCTTTCCATTGCTAGAGTTCAGGAACATGCCTTACAATCAACTGTCGAGATGGTGTTCTTGACTTAATATAGAATCACCAAGTAAAACCTGTTTTGAAGACTTGTTCTCACATGTAGCAAACCAGTTAGTATACTAAAGAACATAAACACCAGTTAGGCCTGTTTGGAGACCGTGTTTGGAGCAACATTACTAGGACAAATTTTTACATACACTTGGATTTGTTATCATCAAAACTAAATATAATAACTCAATAAGATATCCCTAAAATAAAACTTGAAAACTTAATTAGTACACGAAAACTGATAGGGCGCAAGGTTGTGCTTTGATGCACAGTCAATAGTGCGCTTCTTCGGATGCCCAAGTTCTTCACTACAGGGATTCTACACGGTTGTGCTTTGATGCATGATCAATCGTGTACTCTCTTAGGCCCTTCAGACTTGCTTTCCATGCCCTTGGCACTTCGTAAGACCTCTTTTCCTTTTCGAAATTCATCCCCAAAGCTTCCTTTTCTGTCAAAATTAGTGATTTCTTTAGCCTTTTGGCATCTATCCCTGAAAATAAGGAAAACCACTCAATAAACACAAAGTAGACCAAAGAAGGAAGATTTAACCCCTTTGTCATCAAGATTCAACATAAAACAATGAGAAAAATCGATCAAATGAGGCTAAGATGAGGTTAAAATAATGGTTTTGTCAACTCACCCATGTTTGTCTCTTGCTTGTCCCCAAGCAAGATTAACAATCAAAGGATCAATAAGGAGAACTCACCTCGAAATGCCAACTTCCTCAGGCAAGTGATGATTGCCAAATCAATAGGTGTAGCAACTCATAACTAAGAAACTCAACCAAGGTGAAACTCACATTTTTCAAGACATATGTCCTAAAATAGGTTAAAAGATCACTGTGCCATGATGCAAGGACAAGCACCCCAGATTGAATCACCTAGATATGTTATGCTTCTAATCGTTGGTGAGCTAGTTAGACTGGTAGATCCTTACCTGTGGAAGTAAAAGGGGAATGCTCCTCTCATGTGTTTAAGGTAAAATGATCACTCAGTATGCATGTATACTCCCATAAGCTTGGCAAAACTCTTAATTCTCCACCACTAAGGACATAAAGCATAAGTGTAGGTCACGAAGAGTTTTTAGGAGATATAGCATGGTCAAGGTTAAGGGTAAGGAGAGAGAGATTTTGGAAGAGGGCTAAATAGCCAAGTAGAGAGCAACCAACATCCATCCTACACCATTATGCGATCATTACACTATCCCGACAAATGAGTACTAGGAAAATAGGTTGAGACAATTTATTAAGGGCTTCTAATGCCAAATATTTTATTCAAGTGGCCTTTTTCTCTTCATTTTTCTTTCTTTTTCTTTTTCATTTTGCTTTTCCCCTCTCTCTTTCTTTTTCTCTTTTTTTTTGACGTAATGAGAAAAAGATAGTAATGGTTAAGTAAACTTCAACTCCCAATTCTAAAAATCAAGTAACAACCATGAGAAACCACTAGGATCCACCAATAAGTATAAGCCCCAACCAATATGGATCGTAACATTGCTCTATTAACTCGGTTTGGGATAGGATAATGCATTTCAGGCCAAAGGTGAGGTAGACATTGGTGAACCAAACGACAGGAGAAGCTCAAAAAGGCTAGCAAATAGGTCATAATAACGTATGGTGGCTTTTTGGCTCATGTGGTTTATAACTCAATCGAATGGCTCAATCATATCAAAACTATGCACATATAAAATGTGATTTCGAAGAGAGCTAAGCCAAGTTCTAGAGACACAAACACAAAAGGACTGAACACTCCTGAAAGAAGGTTTTACACCATGTAGAATGAATAGTCATCATGAACTCAAAGGTCTCACTGGTTCGTCTACCACAATCTAAGAACTAGCTCAAGTGATTAACCAACTACCAAAGCTCAACACTCCACATCATGGCAAATCTCGAGGTAAATACAAAAACATATAGCCAAGCAATCAAAACATTTTTACAACCTATTTTCACAAGATTTTTTGCCCCAGTTGAGTCACATTGATCATGAACTACCACATCTATCAATCCAACTCATCACTCCTTTAATGTCATCATCAGAGGGGTTTTTACAACCAGATTTAATTCACTCTTTTTTCCTTTTTTTAAAACCAAAAACAAAATAAAACTATAAAGTATAAAGATTACCTAATCGGCACACAATAAGGAAAGAGATAGAGATAAAGAAAGAATGTTACCTCATATGCTTAGTGGTTTCAATTCCACTTCACCTTCTTTTGTGCGCCACCAAGCGAAGACAAAAGGAAACTATATACAATGCAAGGATGCACCTAACCTATATGATGTACCATAGATGCACATGCATGTAAGAGATGAATGCTAAACCATTCTAGTGCAAATTAGTATGATGGATTAGATGCTATCCTAACTAAATGCCAAAATGGCTATGTAATAGATATATACAAGGTTATACATGTGGCATCTACCACCAAATCTTGCCACCAATATCACAACGGCCAAATAAGATGCCATGACCTAAACACCAAAACTACCACAAACCACAAGATCGAAAGTAGCGTACCCCCCCGTGCTTGATGATTGAGCCAAGCCAAAGTTGGCCACCATTCATTACTTGAAATAGCTTCATATTAATGCATGTGATGACATCAATGCGCTCGGGAGTGCATAATATCAGTAAACTGTTGACTTGGCAATCAAAGCCTAAAGCCTAAGTAATGATGGTGACAGTGCCCCTCGTAGCTATGACAAACTTAGGGGATTAGGCTTATTCCTCGAGTTGGGTGGCTATAAAGGCCCTGGTGTTCATGGCTTTGTTATGCAATGTAGCCTAAAGGATGAATAGCTCCCCCTTATACACCCTATTTTCAGTATTAACACAGGTAAACACATGGTTTGCTGTGAGGTGTTGAAGTTAACGAAGCATGAGATCGCAAATCCACGTGGCTTTAGTATACCTATCCTTATATCATCGCCTGAAACATGTAAAAGTGAACCAAAAACTACCTTGATTGCAGTCATCATGGACAAGGGCTAATACACCATGGTTAGGCAATTGAAAAAGCTCATTAAAACAGACTCAGTTCAACTCAAAGGTATGATTGAATAATTAAAACCTAATGTACCCAATGTCACCTTGAAATGCCCTTTTCAAATCTACCATAAACGAGCTCATAAACTCCCAAATCAACCTTTCGTAGCCACCTTAATCTACCAAGCAGTATGTATAAATCATCCAATAAATACGAAGTATCAAGCATATAATCATCAATATAGTTAGAGGTAGAAATTTTATGAGTGACAAATCATATCGCTTAGCATAGTCATCATCAACAAACACAATGCGGTAATTTTTAACTACATAAGGGGGTGGAGGATTACCTCGACCACCTGGGGCCCGACTAGTGGAAGTGGAGGTGGATTTCAAGTGTTTCTTGGGAGCCATAGCGGTGGAAGATGAGCTTGTACTCTAAATTGAACCGAAGCACTTACAGTTAGCTAATTCAAGACCAAAATCCTTCAATTATCTCCAACAAGATCCCAATTTACAATGATGGAGGTGTAGGAGGGGTGTGTTGGGAGACAACCGAACCCTAGGGGTCGGTTTGGGGGGGAATGGTGACAGAAGGGGAGAAAGAGAAGCGTGCAAGGTCGTGCGGTAGTGGTGCGGCTCTGGCAGGCATTAGAGAGGAAGGATTCCAGCTAAGAGGTGGAGTAAGGACTAATCTGGGTGGCGAAGAGGGAGACAGAGAGAGAGGAATTGAAGGGAAGAGAGAGAAAGGGACGAGGGGCTTGTGTACCGACGGCGGCAGTGTTATAGGATGCCAGCGTTGGCAGTTAGGCCAGTGTGCCGATATGGCTTGGGTGACGGTAGAGAGAGAGAGAGAGAGAGAGAGAGAGAGAGAGAGAGAGAGAGAGAAGGCATATTTGAGGATGGGGGCTTTCGAAGAGAGAGCATGAGAGAATGAGGGAACACTGCGAATTTGGGAGAAAAGGGGAAAAATTTGGGTGTATGGTTGACCGTGTGTCCCTTTTTTCAGTTTTCTTCAAACAACGCATGATCGTGCTCATGTCATAGCAACTGTACGTAGCCTCAAGTTTAAGAACTTGCAGTAGGATGTTGACAGTGCATGGTTGTGAACTACTGACGCACAATTATGCACTTTTCTTTACAAACTGAAAGTAGTTAAACTTAGGTTACCACCCAAGAAGCATTTGTTTTAGGTCCCTAGATTAAGCTTTACCGGTGTTTAAGTAGGAGATGCACTTGGAAGGTCAAAGAAACCTTGCCCTTAATTGGCTCGTCGATAATGCAGTGCTTAAGCCGTGATCCATTCACCTTGAAGGGGCCCCCTGTTCCAATCTGCATAGCTCCATAGGGATGAACCATCAACACCTCTAAAGGGTCCAAACACCCAGAGTGAAGCTTTCCAGGGAAGACTT
Source organism: Carnegiea gigantea (assembly GCA_029747015.1). Taxonomy (NCBI): domain Eukaryota; kingdom Viridiplantae; phylum Streptophyta; class Magnoliopsida; order Caryophyllales; family Cactaceae; genus Carnegiea; species Carnegiea gigantea. The sequence goes on from JAKOGI010000423.1 coordinate 439,602, forward strand.
TCAATCTTGAATTAAATTAGAAGACCTAAGTTACCTTCTCGAAGCTCTCTCCTGTTAATCAACTTGTCGTGCCATCATTTCATCTTTTCCTTGTAAATCTTAAAACTTTCATAGGCATCCAAACAGATTTCCTCAAGTTGATTCAACTGGAACAACTATTTTCCTCCTGCGGACTTCAGATCGAAGTTAAGGTGTTTGATCGCCCTATGTTCTAGCTCCACAGGGAGGTGACATGGCTTACCACATATGAGTCTGAATGGTGTGGCACCAATATGAGTCTTAAAGGCTATATAGTAGGACCAAATATCATCATCTAACTTGTCTGCCTAGTCCTTTATCGATCTCGTAACTACTTTCTCTAGGATGCCTTTGATTTCACGGTTGGAGATCTCAACTTAGCCACTTATTTGGGATGATAGCGAAGTCGATACTTGTGGTTGTAAGACCCGCCTTCTTTGGTTTAAGTTAACCTGCCTCTCTTACCTTTTTTACGTTATAAAATCCTATTTTTAGTAGCTGTATCAGTTAAATAGTTATCAATGTGCTTTTGGGGGCCATAATTTTACTAAAAAGGGATTAGTATTATTATTATTGATTTCAAAGCTAATTCGTGCTATTTGTGCTTTTATATTATATCGATAGTTTAATTTAGTCGTTATTCGATTTATTTAGTCGTTTCCCGAATACGATTAGGATTTCAACCTTAGAATTATTTTCGAGGTTTATTAAAATCGAACCTTGACGTATTTTGGGAACGAATAATCGATGAGTGATTGTATTAATGATTCAGTTTAGGATGAGGGGTACGAGATTGAGCTAGCAATTTTAGTTGAATGAGCAAGCATTAATAAACAACAAAAAAGGGGAAAAAAATCAAAAAGGGGGCCGAAGCCCTCTTCTTCTTCACGAAAAGCACAATCAGGAGGGGAGCTCTGCTGCTCCAGCCCCGCTACCCCGACCACCACACACAGTGAGGGAGAGAGAGGAGAGGGCGATGGCCGGCTAGCGACGGGCCACGGCGACGTCGGGGGCGCGGCAAAGCCATGACCGTGGCTCTGGCAGAAAGTGAGAAAAAGAGAGGAGGAGTGAGAGACTGAGAAAGACAGTACAAGGGGGGCGTGTCTGGCCGGCAACGGTGACAACGACGTTCGACGGCGAGAGCCTTCGGTGGGCTTGAGTCCGGCGACTGCTCCGAGCCACGCAAAAACCTTCAATTTGGGAACTAGGGTTTCGATTTTAGCAGAGCATGTGGGCTACGATTCGGCCTCAGCAACTTGGGCATACGTTTGCTACTAAATTGGGTCAAGAATTGGGGGTTTTTCCGCACTCAATGGCAAGCTGGCAACCTTAGAATCAAACCTCTAGCTTGGCATCCAGGTGGGTGTTCCTCACCTCCTAAATTAGTATTAATTTTGCAAACTATTTAGCGGAATCGATGTTGCATGTTAGACTAGCATAGCCAAATTTGTTAGAATGTGCTGCCTGAGATTGGATTCTGAGATAAAACATACATGCTTAGCTTTGAAGCGAATCAATTTAGATGAATTATGCATGAAATGTTAATTCGAACGATTTATATATGTATAGCTTCGATTCGAATCAATTTAGGTGAATTATGCATGAAATGTTAATTCGAAGTGGCTTATATATGTTTAGCTTCAATTCGAATTAATTGACGTAGATTATGCCTGAAATATTAATTCGAAATGAATTATGTATGCTTAGCTTCGATTCAAATCAATTTAGTTAATTCAAGCTGAAAGTTTTAATTCGAAGTAAGGTAAGTATGTTTAGCTTAGGTTCAAATTTATTTACTTAATGCATGCCTGAAGATGTCATTCGAAATGAATTATAAACGCTTAGAATTAAGGTATATATATGATTAGTTGTATCATAATCGTATATGAATCATAATCATATATGAATCATAATCATATATGAACTTCGAAATGAGTCGTAGTTATTTAGAATTAACGTATAAACATGCTTAGTTATTTCATAATCGTTGGTTAATTTTAAAGTGAATTGTAAGAGTTTAAAATCAACGTATATGAAAGTTTAGTCATTCCATGATCGTTTATAAACTTCGAAGTGAATCGTTTTATGTTTAAATAGAGACTTGATTCATGTAAAGCTTGAAAGGCATGAATAGTTAAGCTTGAATGGCATGAATAGGCTTAAATGTAACTTTGAATCGATGCTTGTCTATTTGGTTGAATTATGCTTATGAAACAGCTTTGGAAATAATATTTGAATGACGAACTAAGCATGTTTATGTCTCTAAACTGAAATATAAGAATGTAATCGTGTTTCATGCTTAGTTGGTTTAACTTAGCTTGCTAAACGTCCGTCTCAAGTTAAGATTGTACGAATGCCAATTATATATATATATATATATATGAGTCTATGGTTATAACGGTTGGTTGCAGCGTACTGCTATTTGTTAGCTGTATATTCAGTAAGTTAAGCATTGGTAAATTGCATAAGTTTATATATCGCTTTTCAGTATATCCTAATGATTAGGATGCTAGATTGTAAGTTGAAAACCGAGATGGTAGTTGGATGGTTCGAGAAAGAACTATGAGTGGTTTGAGGTTCTTGTGGTACGGTGCTTGTGAGGAGGGAGTCTGGGTTATGAATTAACCGCAATCGTGTGGATTGCGAGGCCATGTGTGGCTCATTGTGTTGAAATGATTATGAAGTGCTTGAATGTGATACATGCAAATCCCTTCCCTTTATATGTCAAAAATGCAATATGTATGTGACAGTGATGTTTTGGCAAAGGATGTTTCTCATGTTTTCAAACTACTAATAGCCATGACTAACAGCAAGCAATGGCCTATTTTAGCTACACAAACATTATTTTGGAGTGAACCTACTTGAACGGGGGAATCCCTAAAACATTTTTATAAAGGTGAGAGTTGTATGATAAGTGATTTTACCAAAAGACACAACAAAATTATTAACCGTTATGGCCCATATGCTTTAAAGTGGCTAAGATAACGTGCTTCGGACAATATGAAAAGAATGATGTTAACCTAGGGGAAGGTCCGGAAACCCTAGAGGCCCTGATGAGGGTTAATGTAATGGTCCGATATGTTATATGTAGCCATCCCGGGAGCAAGGGCTTCAGTGTGAGCGTTAGATCTCACTATGGGGTTGAGAATAGATCTCACCCAATCAGCACCTATAATGATCTTATGCCAGAAGTATTTTCATACTAAGTTAAGAAAAGCAATTGACCTTTGCCATTTTAAACGATTAAAAAGGAAAGGAAGTTCTTTTTATGGGCCCTAAGAGGCCATATGGAATGATGTATGAAAATTTTATAAGGGTCGTTACACGGCCAAAACGAAATGAAACTTCCTTTTAAAGCTAAGAAAACGTTTTCAACGAAAGAAAAGAAAGCTTTCAGTGAATGAGCAATGAGATGACCCTCAAGCATGTTTGAATGTGGATTCTACTATCATGTGGCCTCATCCTTATCCATATCAAACCTGTCTGACTCAAAGTGCATGAATTGAGAAAGAAAGTTATAGCATTTAAAAGTTCCATGAACGAAGGCATCTCTCCCAAAAGGATGAACGTTGATATGTGAATAGCCTACGAGGGTGTCATGTAGCTTAATATGATGATTAATAATATACAGATGCTTGATACGTGTTTATGTGTGCCTTATGCATATATATGAATGAAATGCCAAGAAAAGTGTGATTATGAAAAGAGATAACCTTATGTGCACATCATATGAATGATAGTTCATGTGTAGTTTAAATGGAATGCTAAGAAGTTATGTTATAAAAAGAAAGATCCCTATGCTTAACCCTCGATGCTTGCTTTTGTGCTTAACTGCTTGTTATTCAAGGAACTTAGTCATTGAGGGGCCTAGAAATATGTTTGAGTGGCTAAGATAAAGTTTTTGTTCAGCGATCCTTCCTTAAGGGTATTAAGGATGCCTAATATGATAGTAAAGTATGAATACGTGATATGTGACTATTAAAGATATTACTGCCTGCAACGATTTTAGTTTTAAGGGGTTGGGGGACACTCACTGAGCATGTGGTTGCTGATCCCACTACTCTTTCCCCTTTTCCCCAGGTTTTCTTTATAACAGGAAAAAGTTGAATCAGCTATGTCAAGATGGAATCTGTTCATGCTTACAAGGTGTCGTTTGCACTCATTGAGGGGATCTTACGTGGTTAATGAAGTCACGTTATGTATTCTCAGTTTGAAATGTTTGTAAACAGATATTCTAAGTTCATGTAATGCATATTGTTTATGAGTCGCTCTGTACGGCCTTATGAGCTAACCACCTAGTTAGTTAGATGTCTTTTGATTAAAGTTTGTTATGTTTTGGGATGTAAACCCCCAATACTCCGGTTGTGTGAACCGTTGAATTGTATCTTCCATTTCTCCTTTATTCATGAATTAATCTGGTTGGTGTATACCGAGCGAGTGGCTCGTTGAGTTATGAACTCCGGCGTGTGGCCGTTGAGTTTCTTTTAATGTTTTGCGCTTCCATTGATTACAGGGACTTTTTGTAAGGCTTTTAGCCTGAAAACGGTCAGTTTTGAGGGGAAACTCTGCCCGTTTCGTCCCAGAATTTAAGTAAGAAGTTAGGAAAACGTAACGCTTCCGGCCCTAGGGGCTGGGGGTGTTACATTGATAGTATCAGAGCAAAGGTCCTGCGACCATAGGCCGCGACCTGAGTCTTGCATTTTATATAGTTGCCTAGGAACGTATTTAGGATGAGGTGCTATGTGTCGTGCCTTTGTGTGCAAATGCGCTCTTTGTTGTGAAAGTCGAAGCATCTAGTGGGCTATGTGTGGCTTTAGTGAGCTTATTGATTGCATAAGTGAGCCTTATACTAGAGTATGGACTGAATGACTCGCGTATTCGTGAATGAGCTAAGTGTTAGCTTAGCAGCGATTGTTTTATAAATGCGCCTTGATGATTTAAATGAAAGGTTTAAAGCGTACTTGGATTGAACTCAAACGATTGAAAATGTCTGAACTCTAAGCATATTCTTGCTCCTAAGGTACGATTTGCCCCTCGGGCCCCGTAATGGAGTGAGTAGACATACTTGATGGTTGGTAGGGATAGGCTAGAGGCAGTTGGACTATTTTTCGTTTGAAAACCTATAGGTTTTAAAAGTTGAGACCTTTCTAAATAGTGAGTTAAGATGTTTGCTTCGCATTGAAAGACCCTTCTAATTATGTGGTTAGGCTTTAATCCCGCATTTGAAAGCTTGCATTTGCTTTATAATCACACTCGAGTCTCTGCTACTGTTATAATTTTCTATGTGCAACTAAATATTTTGGATGCCTATCTGCCAAGATGCATATGTTGCTTGATGTGTAAATGACAAGTTATAAGCGACTAAGAATTACCCCTCTTGACTGAAAGCTTCGTTTTGACAATACCCCATTTGTGTGGATTCTTAATCACTAAGGGAACTAAGCGAGAACCTTACTTATACACGTGTCAATATGATGGATGTGATATGGTCTTAATCTGTTGCCAAGGTGTTGTCCTATATATGTTATTGACACTTAGATGTGGCCACAATCTGTATTGCTATTTGCATGTGGAGTATTCCTCATACCCCTGCATCTGACTAATGTTACCCTCGAGTCAGCTAAGCATTATGCTCGTAGTGGCGTGAAATGCTATTTTATTCTAGGCTTGATTGTGTCTTAGCCTTATCAACTCTAACACATCTAGAGTGGAAATGTAAGGAATGACCTGAAAGACTTTGGAATTGTTATACCACATGTATCACCTCGTTACCTTCTGGGGCAACGAATTACACCTTCTAGCATTTTCTTAGGTATTACCACCAAGTGCAGAAGCCAGAGTGCCCCAAAGTAGAAGGTGAAGCCTTTCTCCCCTTTCGGAGTTCCTTGGACCTCTACGATTACCTTAAGAGACAAATGTGTTGCAAAGCTTCAACATATATTCATAAGACCATTGATGACATCGTTTTTACCATCGTTAGCTGGCTATTGGCTAATTCTTAATGGTTTGACAAGCCCTAAGACATACCTTGCCTTGGTTGCAAATAAGAGTTGCAGTCATGTATGCTCGCCTAGGTGGCCTTTGTGTGTGGCATGATTGTGATCATGTGTGTATTTCAAAGCATAATCATGACATTTTGCACAATGTAAGACTTTGGTAGCGTATATAGTCACTTAGAATGATATGCATGGGCATTTGTATGTTTTATGAGTGAATGGTTTAGCAAATAAACTACGTGGCATCTGTTTGACTTGATTCTGGTTGAGCGCATCACTAAATTGGCCAAATAATTCAAACCACGTGAGTTGTTGCTTCATATAATGGCACCTAACTAATCATTACATAGCAATTGGTCCTTTATGTCAGAGACTTGTGGTTAACTGGCTAGCTGTGCACATATTTCATGTCATGATTGCGCGACTACGGCTTTTGCATTCGAATATTAACCTCTGTACGCATCATCGCTTGGTATGCTAGAGTACCCGTGATTGTAGTGGACTTGCTCATTGTCTACATGCTCATGTCTTTTATGATTAATTGAATGAAATGTTGCTCATATGTCTAGTAGGAGGACGTTGTGATCTTAGGAATTTACACTTGCATCTAATTGCCTTGTACATTCTATGCTATGGCCCTGCAGCATGCTAGTATACCCGTGACTCTAGCTGGATGCCCGAGCTTAAGACATATGGATGGATATGTGAAAAACAACCCCTGGCAGGGTTCAACCGAGATTCAACCGAGTGTCCTGGATTAATATGATTGAGTTAGCCTGCGTTGTGTTGTGCATGATGAGCTTTATGTGATACATGAGATATCTCATGGAAAACCTTGGATGATGCTTTGCTAAAACATAATGCGTGCTGCTAATCCTGTCCCACCACATCTTGGCTATTATGTGAGGCTATTTCTCCAAACTAGTTATCTGTTAGCTAGGTATGGTATCGTTTTGCATATTACCATTATTATCCCTCAAGGTGTGCCTATATATGCACGTACTCACCTGTGAACACCTCAAAGGTGTTGGTTGGACTTAGGGTCATCAGGGAGTCCTTATCGTAGCATTCTATCGAGTTGTGAAGCTTAGTTGTCAATGTAATTAACCAGAATGATGCATGAATCGTATAAAGGCAACACTAGGTGTAAGAACCTTGTGCCGAACCCACACAACCAAGGAACCATGTATTTGTTGCCTTACGCGATTAATGTGTCGACCTAAACCGGCCTATTACTACACATCAACCCAATTCCTATTTTGTAGCTTCCCAATTGTTTCCTTGCATGACTAATGGGTTGCATATTTATCCTCTTGTAAGTTGTGTACCATGTGTATGTGATGGATTGATTCATGTTGCATGTGATTCTTGACTTGAAAACGTTGAGTTATCGATTCATGTAATGTCATTATGCTAAGGTGATCTGACTTGATGCTTTGAATTGTTCTTATCACTCTAGAGTGTCATAGGGGTCTCAGGGTTAACTGTTATGACCCTTGTTTGTTGCGGCCTGAAGTTATATCCTTGGACGCCAACCCATAGCGATGCATGTGCATAGAGCTCCTTGTCATGACGCGAGTAGTGCGTAGGTGATTCAAAGTCCTCATCCCTTTCGAAAATGAGTTTAATATGGTTTTCCACGCCAACTCATTTGCCCCTCTCCAATGCGATCTGCCCTCGGCGCCTAAATAGAGTGAGTAGACGCTTGAAGAGGATTGGCGAGGAGGAGACTGGATACCATATGCCATTTCTTTTGATTTAAAGGAAGTAGTGATTGTAAAATGAAAACTTTTGGAAACCTACCGCGTAGATCTTAGCTGTGTGCGTACATTTTAGGAAAGACCGAACTTAGATTTAGAATTTCGAGGACGAAATTCTTTTAAGGGGGGAGTGTAAGACCCGCCCTCTTTGGTTTAAGTTAACCTGCCTGTCTTGCCTTTTTACGTTATAAAATCGTATTTTTAGTAACTGTATGAGTTAAATGGTTATCAATGTGCTTTTGGGGGCCATAATTTTGCTAGAGAGGGATTATTATTATTATTATTGATTTTAAAGTTAATTCGTGCTATTTGTGCTTTTATATTATATCGATGGTTTAATTTAGTCGTTATTCGATTTATTTAGTCGTTTCCCGAATACGATTAGGATTTCAACCTTAGAATTAGTTTCGAGGTTTATTAAAATCGAACTTTGACGTATTTTGGGAACGAATAATCGATGAGTGATTGTATTAATGATTCAGTTTAGGATGAGGGGTACGAGATTGAGCTAGCAATTTTAGTTGAATGAGCTAGCATTAATAAACAACAAAAAAAGGGGGGAAAAATCACAAAGGGGGCCGAAGCCCCCTTCTTCTTCACGAAAAGCACGATCGGGGGGGGGAGCTCTGCTGCACCAGCCCCGCTACCCCGACCACCACACACAGTGAAGGAGAGAGGAGAGGGCGTTGGCCGGCCGGCGACGTCGGGGGCGCGGCAAAGCCACAACCGTGGCTCTGGCGGAAAGCGAGAGAAAGAGAGGAGAAGCGAGAGACTGAGAAAGAGAGTACAAGGGGGGTCGTGTCTGGCCGGCAACGGTGACAACGGCAGTCGACGGCGAGAGCCTTCGGTGGGCTTGAGCCCGGCGACTGCTCCGAGCCACGCAAAAACCTTAAATTTGGGAACTAGGGTTTCGGTTTTAGCAGAGCATGTGGGCTACGGTTCGGCCTCAGCAACTTGGGCATACGTTTGCTACTAAATTGGGTCCGGAATTGGGGGTTTTTCCGCACTCAATGGCGAGCTGGCAACCTTGGAATGGAACCTCTAGCTTGCCGTCCAGGTGGGTGTTTCTCGCCTCCTAAATCAGTATTAATTTCGCAAACGTTTTAGCGGAATCGAGGTTGCATGTTAGACTAGTGTAGCCAAATTTGTTAGAATGTGCTACCTGAGATTGGATTCTGAGATGAAACATACATGCTTAGCTTTGAAGCGAATCAATTTAGATGAATTATGCATGAAATGTTAATTCGAACGATTTATATATGTATAGCTTCGATTCTAATCAATTTAGGTGAATTATGCATGAAATGTTAATTCGAAGTGGCTTATATATGTTCAGCTTCAATTCGAATTAATTGACGTAGATTATGCCTAAAATATTGATTTGAAATGAATTATGTATGCTTAGCTTTGATTCAAATCAATTTAGTCAATTCAAGCTGAAAGTTTTAATTCGAAGTAAGGTAAGTATGTTTAGCTTAGGTTCGAATTTATTTACTTAATGCATGCCTGACGATGTCATTCGAAATGAATTATAAACGCTTAGAATTAACGTATATATAATATTAGTCGTGTCATAATCGTATATGATTCATAATCATATATGAACTTTGAAATGAGTCGTAATTATTTAGAATTAACGTATAAATATGCTTTGTTATTTCATAATCGTTGGTTAATTTCAAAGTGAATTGTAAGAGTTTAAAATCAACGTATATGAAAGTTTAGTCATTCCATGATCGTTTATAAACTTCGAAGTGAATCGTTTTATGTTTAAATAGAGACTTGATTCATGTTAAGCTTGAAAGGCATGAATAGTTAAGCTTGAATGGCATGAGTAGGCTTAAATGCAAATCCGAATCGATACTTGTCTATTTGATTGAATTATGCTTAAGAAACAGCTCTGGAAATAATATTTGAATGACGAACTAAGCATGTTTATGTCCCTTAACTGAAGTATAGGAATGTAATCGTGTTTCATGCTTAGTTAGTTTAACTTAGCTTGCTAAACGTCCGTTTCAAGTTAAGATCGTATGAATGCCTATTTTATATATATATATATATATATATATATATATATATATATATATATATATATATATATATATATATATATATATATATATATATATATATCACACACACACACACATATATATATATATATATATATATATATATATATATATATATATATATATATATATATCCATATATATATATATATATATATATATATATATATATATATATATATATATATATATATATATATATATATATATATATATATGAGTGTATGGTTATAACGGTTGGTTGCAGCGTACTGCTATCTGTTAGCTCTATATTCAGTAAGTTAAGCATTGGTAAATTGCGTAAGTCTATATATCGCTTTTCAGTATATCCTAATGATTAGGATGCTAGATTGTAAATTGAAAACCGAGATGGTAATTGGATGGTTTGAGAAAGAACTATGAGTGGTTCGAGGTTCTTGTGGTACGGTGCTTGTGAGGAGGGACTCTGGGCTGTGAATTAACCGCAATTGTGTGGATTGCGAGGCCATGTGTAGCTCATTGTGTTGAAATGATTATGAAGTGTTTGAATGTGATACGTGTAAATCCCTTCCCTTCATATGTCAAAAATGCAATATGAATGTGAGAGTAATGTTTTGACAAAGGATGTTTCTCATGTTTTCAAACTACTAATAGCCATGACTAATAGCAAGCAATGGCCTATTTTAGCTACACAAACATTATTTGGGAGTGAACCTGCTTGAACGGGGGAATCCCTAAAACATTTTTATAAAGGTGAGAGTGGTATGATAAGTGATTTTACCAAAAGACACAACAAAATTATTAGCCTTTATGGCCCATACGCTTTAGAGTGGCTAAAATAATGTGCTTCGGACAATATGAAAAGAACGATGTTAACGTAGGGGAAGGTCCGGAAACCCTAGAGGCCCCTGACGAGGGTTAATGTAATGGTCCGATATGTTATATATAGTCATCCCAGGAGTAAGAGCTTAAGTGTGAGCGTTAGGTCTCACTAAGTCGCTATAGGGTTGAGAATGGATCTCACCCAATCAGCACCTGTAATGATTTTATGACAGAAGTATTTTCATACTAAGTTAAGAAAAGCAATTGACCTTTGCCATTTTAAACGATTAAAAAGGAAAGGAAGTTCTTTTTATGGGCCCTAAGACGCCATATGGAATGATGTATGAAAAGCTTATAAGGGTCGTTACACGGCCAAAACGAAATGAAACTTCCTTTTAAAGCTAAGAAAACGTTTTCAACAAAAGAAAAGAAAGCTTGCAATGAATGAGCAATGAGATGACCCTCAAGCATGTTTGAATGTGGATTCTACTATCATGTGGCCTCATCCTTATCCATATCAAACCTTCTGACTCAAAGTGCATGAATTGAGAAAGAAAGTTATAGCATGTTAAAAGTTCCTTGAACGAAGGCATCTCTCCCAAAAGAATGAACGCTAATATGTGAATAGCCTACGAGGGTGTCATATAGCTTAATATGATGATTAATAATATATAGATGCTTGATACGCATTTATGTGTGCCTTATGTATATTATATGAATGAAATGCCAAGAAAAGCGTGATTATTAAAAGAGATAACCTTATGTGCACATCATATGAATGATGGTTCATGTGTAGTTTAAATGGAATGCTAAGAAGTTATGTTATATAAAGAAAGATCCTTATGCTTAACCCTCGATGCTTGCCTATGTGCTTAACTGCTTGTTATTCAAGGAACTTAGTCATTGAGGGGCCTAGAAATATGTTTAAGTGGTTATGATGAAGTTTTTGTTCAGTGATCCTTCCTTAAGGGTTTTAAGGACGCCCAATATGATAGTAAAGTATGAATACGTGATAGGTGACTATTAAAGATATTACTGCCTGCAACGGTTTTGGCTATTAAGGGGGTTGGGGTACACTCACTGAGCGTGTGGTTGCTCATCCCACTACTCTTTCCCCCTTTCCCCAGGTTTTCTTTATAATAGAAAAAAGTTGAATCAGCTATGTCAAGATGGAATCTGTTCATGCTTGTAAGGTGTCGTTTGTACTCATTGAGGGGATCTTACGTGGTTAATGAAGTCACGTTATGTATTCTCAGTTTGAAATGTTTGTAATAGATATTCTAAGTTCATGTAATGCATATTGTTTATGAGTCGCTCTGTACGGCCTTATGAGCCAACCATCTAGTTAGTTAGATGTCTTTTGATTAAAGTTTGTTATGTTTTGGGATGTAAACCCCCAATACTCCAGTTGTGTGAATCGTTGAGTTATATCTTCCATTTCTCCTTTATTCATGAATTAATCTGGTTGGTGTACACCGAGCGAGTGGCTCATTGAGTTATGAACTTCGGCGTGTGGCCGTTGAGTTTCTTTTAATGTTTTGCGCTTCCGTTGATTACAGGGACTTTTTGTAAGGCTTTTAGCCTGAAAACGGTCAGTTTTGAGAGGAAACTCTGCCCGTTTCGTCCCAGAATTTAAGTAAGAAGTTAGAAAAACGTAACAATTCCGGCCCTAGGGGTTAGGGGTGTTACAGTGGTGCACTTCATATTTCTTCATCAAGGCTTCAAGCTTCTTTTCTATAAAGTGCATCCTATTCTTACTAATGAGCACTCTAGGGACTTCAAAGTAGGGGAAAATGATATTCTTGAAGAGCTTAACCGATACCTTTGAGTCATTGGTAGGGCTAGCAATGGCCTCCATGCACTTCGAGATATAGTCCACAGCAACCAGTATATATTTGTTGCCTCTTCAGGAAGGAAAAGTCCCTTAAAGTCAATGCCCTAAACATCAAAAATCTCGATCTCAAGGATGAAATTAAGAGGCATCTTGTTCTTCCTGGATAGATTTCTTGTGTTATGGCATATTTCACAAGCACGGACATAGCTATGGACATCTTTGAACAATGAGGGCCAAAAAAAGCCCACTTGGAGTACCTTGGCAGCGGTCTTAGAGGTACCAACACGCCCTCCACATGGAGAGTCGTGACAACGAGATATCGTGCTCTGAAATTCCTTCTTTGGAATGCATCTTCTGTATATGCCATCATTGAATAGTTTATAGTGGAAGGGCTCCTCCCGAAAGTAGAATCTGATGTCGTGAAAGAACTTCTTCTAGTGGAAATTCAAATTAGATGGTAATACGCTAAAAGCCAAGTAGTTCGCAATGTTTACAAACCATGGAGCTCTACCCAAAGAAATGGCAGATAAATGCTTGTCAGTAAAGGGATCATTGAGAAGGACATATGAGCTCTAAACAATGAGCCTGGCCAGATGATCAGCAACAGCATTCTCGGCCCCTGCCTTGTCTTCGATCTCCAAGTTAAACTCCCATAAGAGTAAGATCCATCGGATGTGGCAAGGTTGCATACTTCTTGTTGAGGAGGTGCCTGAGGGCGACATGGTCTGTGTACACAACAACCTTTGAACATAGGAGATAAGGTCTAAACTTCTCCATTGCATACACAACTACAAGCAACTCCTTTTTAGTGGTAGTGTAGTTCTGTTGAGCCTCATCTAGTGTTCTACTGGCATAGTAGATCATGACTAGATTCTTATCTTTTCTCTGCCTAAAAACTGCCCCCACCGCATGGTAATTGGTATCGCACACAATCTCAAAGGGAATACTCCAGTCTGGCGGTAGGATGATGGGGCCAGAAATTAATGCCTACTTAATCCTACAAAAAGCCTCACGACACTCGTTAGTAAACATAAATCCGACATCTTTGGCAATGAGCTGAGTTAGAGGTTTGACAACTTTTTAGAAAAGTCCTTGATAAAGCAGCAGTAAAACCTCGTGTGACAAAGGAAACTCCTAATCTCCTTTACCGAAGTAGGGGGAGGTAATCACTCAATGACCTCTATCTTTGCTTTGTCCACCTCAATGCCCCTTTGGGAAACAATATGTCCTAAGACAGCCCCCTCTTACACCATGAAGTGACATTTTTTCCAATTCAAAACATGGTTAACTTCTTCACATCTATGGAATACCTTAGCCAGATTGTCCAACCACAAGTCAAAGGTACCTCCATAAACTGAGAAGTCATCCATAAACACTTCCATGATGCTCGCAATGTGATCAGAAAAGATAGCCGTCATGCACCACTAGAAGGTGGTAGGGGTATTACATAACCCAAAGGGAATCCGTTGGTATGTAAAGGTGCCATAAAGGCAAGTAAAGGTGTTCGTCTCTTAATCACTTAGATGGATAGCAATATGAAAGAATCTAGAGTAGCCATCCAGGTAACAAAAGTAAGAGTGCCTTGCCAACCTTTCCAACATCTGATCAATAAAGGGAAGAAGGAAGTGATCTTTTTGGGTGGTCTTGTTGAGTTTTCTATAATCAATATACATACGCCACCTGGTGACAGTTCTAGTAGAAATAAGTTCATCATGCTCATTCTTAACGATAGTCATATCTCCTTTCTTAGGAACTACTTGAATTGGACTCATCCGCTCACTATTTGATAGACGGTAAATTATTCTAGCATCAAGTAGTCTGACAACCTCCTTTTTCATAACCTCTTACATATTAAGATTTAATCTCTATTGAGGTTACCTAAAAGGTTTATGACCATCATCAAGGTGAATTTAATACATACATAATGAAAGATTGATTCCCTTGATATCATCAACGCTATACCTAATTAGACCTTTATGTTTTTTAAGAATGTCCAACAACTGTTCAAGTTGGGTACCATTTAGTTGAGCATTAACAATGATCATGAATGTGGAGTTAGGACCCAGGAATTCATACTTGAGATGGGAAGGTAGAGGTTTTAATTCTACTTTGTGAGTGCTCTTCTTGTCTTCCATAGAGGCTTGAACATCTACATTGCGAACCTCCTTGAGGGCATTGCCTAAGTGTGTAGGCAATAGATGGATTGAGGTGTATAGCATGCTGCTCCCTTTCTTCAGCTTGAGCGATATTCACTTTGTGGCCAATTAGAACGGCTTTAAACATATCATCCATAGAATGACAAATCGTGGCCTCTCTACGAAGGACCATCTCCAACACATCAACTCTACAACGAGTATCATCTAGAGTTAGGTTGGCCATAGACTGGTGTAGATGAAATTCTACCTTCTCATCCCCTAATTGAAGGAAGAGCTTGTCATTCTTGACATCAATCATAGCACTCGCAGTAGCCAAAAAGGGCCTCTATAAGATGATAGGGATGCAGGCATCTTCTTCGATTTCCATAACGCAAAATCACATGGACTGAAGAACTTTCCCACTTGTAAAGGTACACATCTCTAGGAATTTGCTGTACTTATGCTCATCTTTGGCCTTCACTAGCCTTTCAGGGTATGAAACAGGAGGTTTATAAGGCTTCATTGGGGATGAAGTACTCTCAGCTTGAACCTCTCGAGTATTCTCAACCATAACCCTCTCACTTGGGGGTTCAATTAAAACTTCCTTCTCAGTATCACCGATCTCCTCAACCTTTCTCTTGTCCTCCCTGATGGACATATTAGGACCCTCCAACTATTTCCCACTTCTCAAAGAAATAGCATTCATCTGACCCTTAGGATTGGTCTTAGGTTGACCGAGTAGATGTCCTTGGGGTCTAGACAAATGACTCCCTTGTTGCGTAATTTGATTTTCTATGATCTTTTAGCGAGTGCTCATAGTCTCAAATTTAGAACTAAATTAACTGATTGACTCACCAAAAGCTTCATTAGTCAGAGTTTAGGTTTGGATAAAACGCTCCATGAGGCTTTGTAGATTGGATTTTTGTTGAGAAGGTTGGGAAGGTGGGTTGAACGGAGTTTTGTATTGGAAGCCTGGGGGTTAGGTGGTATTAGGTAGCAGGGGGTTATTGTTTCTATAGGAGAAGTTTGGGTGATTTCTCAACTCCATGTTGTATATATTTGAGTAAGGGTTGTTTCGTGGGCATGAGTTTAAATTTTGCATGGCATTGGCATGTTCAACTCCTTGGAAATTGGCTTGATAGCCAGCAGCCATATGCCCATAAATACCACAGATCTCTCACACAACTCCTACCTCATACATTATACCAGATGAACTACCTAAACTAGGAGCCTCAAGCTTGCCAAATTGCTATACAAGAGCATCAACCTTGTTGGTAAGAAGATAGGCATCAATATCATACTTGCTGCCACTCCTCTTCAAATTGGTTCTTTCACTGGACCATTGACAGTTATAGGAGGCCATCTCTTTTAATAAAGCTTTTACGACTTTAATAGATTTCCCCATAAGTGCATCGCCAGCAGCAGCATTGGTCCAGTCTATTGCAAAAGGTTTGGACTAAGAGCTAGTTGAGAATGCCATGGTGTGAAACTCGCATTGAAGGTCCATAAACCTTTCCCATGCTTCTTAGAATGACTAAGCCTGTGCCTACAAAGTAAAAAACTATACCAAGCATAAGCAAGCCCAAACAAGGATAAAGAGTGCCAAAACGAAAAATGAAAGGAAAAGGAAAAAAGCCTAGTCTAGACTACTTTGGTCGGTTTCGATATTGAAACAAGCAAGTTCCCCGACAACAGCGTCAAAAACTTGTTGTGAAAAATACCGTAAGTGCACATTACCAATGTAATTAGCAACAATAAGTATGGGTCCTGTCCTCAGGAAACTCGTTTTCAATCACTGAAGCTGATCCTAATACTTAATCTGGGCAAATATTCACCAAAGTTGAAGATTACAAAAAATTAGTTAACAACAAGTTAAACTAAGCAATGGATGGTAAAAATATCAGGTTGGGAAACACCACACTATTATATAGACCTATCAGTTCAGGTGGAAGGGGAAAATACGGCTCGCATGTATTCGAGTTCAGGTAAAACACGGGTCGGGTGTATTCCGGGTTCGGTTAAAATACAGGTAGACGTATATCGGTTTTATGAATTTCGGGTCAGCCCAACGAGTTTGGAGCGTCTTTTTGGTGAATTATTTTTTTTTTTGTCAAAATCAAAATCTTAGTATATTTATTAATTAAAATCATCTGGATTTAATGAATAAGCATTGTAATTGTAATTTCTTAAAGAATATAAAAAATATTCGAACTTTTCAATACGATGTGTGAACGTCATGTATGGGTAGACAATGAGTCACGTTTGAATGGGTTGGCCCGTATATTAAAATATTAATGGGTTGGGTCATTCATGGGACGTCCTATCTAAAGCATGTTAATGGGTCGGAGTGCTATGACCAATTAATAACTCATTTAATAATTCGATATTTTGTTAATTAACCTACCATTACCTAATTAAGTATGCTTTATTAGTGGGTCAATCCTAATGCGAACACAATTTGGCCTATTGCCTAGCACTGACATCAAGTTCGAGATCAATTAGAAGAAAACCAAACAAAAGAATATTATAGATGTGTAAGATATTACAATTATCTATTAATTGTAACATCAAAATTTTAGATTATGGTAGTAATATTATTTAAAATACGATGGGATGTATTTCACTAAGAATATAATGGTATGACTTGCATATTTTTAATACTTGCCTTTTTTCTAAATTGATTCTGTTAAGACCAGATAGTTATTTCACCCATTTTGTAATATTGTTTTATTTATAAGTTATATATGACATTATCTTACAGGAATGAATTTGGGGAAGAATGGGTACCATCATCTAATTTGCGAAGAGATGTGATAATTATATAATGGCTCTCTAAATGATTCATTATAATGAAAACTATTATTGTTAAGGGGGAACATTAAATAAAACTAAAAAAAGAATATAATATTCGGGTTCAGCGGCAGGTTCGAGTTCAGCCCAGGTTTGACCCAAAAATTTGTGGGTTTTTCGGGTTTCGGTTTATTTCGGATTTGGATCAAGAAAATTGTGTTCAAAGCCCAAAATTTTTAGGTGAGTTCGGGTCCGATTTTTGGGTCAGTTTAGCTTTTACCAGATTATCCTTTGAGAATCAATAACTAAATTTAGCAAACCTACCCATATAAAATTTGGAGTGGAAAGATTACAAGTTAAAGTGCATCCATGCTTTCTTTCAAAGGTCATTAGACTAGCCAATATATTCTAATTGACTATTTTCATGCAATTAAAACTATCACGGCCACAAAACTAAGTAATTCATCAATCCCAATTAAAACCCTAAATGTTTTCACATTAAGGTATTCAATCGCTCAGAAAGTCACCCTTCAATAAGGATACAACTTTTATTACCCTCCTAAATCTTAATTATGAATAGTGAAATAGATCTCTTTCAAGACTTTCATCAAACATTCGATGTACTAAGTGAGAATCCAAGGCATAAACATGGGCGAAATTAAGGTTAAATCATTGGCTCAATCAAGCATAATAGGCCTATTCCCAACCCAAGATTGAGATTTTAGCTTGTATATGCATTAAAAATCACAATTCTAAAACCTAATTTGACCAACATAGATGAATATGAAAATCTAGAAAAACAATAATAGAAAATAGGAGAATTGAAAAACAAAAACTTAGATTAAACGCGATGACGAACTGCAAATCAATCCCTACTCATCACCAATTCAATGCAAAAGAGTCTTGAAGTTCTCTCCCACTAACCTTAAAAATCACCTCTCCAAAGTGCTTTCTAATAAAACTTAAGATATCCCCAAAATAAAACCTGAAAAATTAATTAGTATGCAAAAACTGATATGGCGCACAGTCGTGCTTCGACTAAAGGTTGACCGTGCGCCTCTTTGGGTTTCCAATTACTTCATTGTAGGGATCCTGCACGGTTGCGCTTTAGTGCGCAACCAATTGTGCACTCTCTTGGGCTCTTCAGACTTGCTTTCCGAGCCCTTAGCACTTTGTAAGACCTCTTTTCCTTCTCGAAATTCATCCCTAATGCTTCCTTTTCTCGTTAAAACTAGTGATTTGCTCAGCTTTTTGGCATCTACCCCTGGAAATAAAGGAAACCACTCAATAAGCAGAAAACGGACCCAAAAAAGCCATATTTAACTCCTTTCTCATCAAGATTCAACATAAAAACGATGAGAAAAATGGATTAAATGGGGCTAAGATGAGGTCAAAATAGAGGTTTATCATTAAGTTTAAAGATGATATTGGGATTTGGATCGACAATCAACATGACAAATTTGTAACTAACTTTATAGTGGGTTTCAAGTCTTCACACCAAATTCATGATGCTTGCCTCTGTTGGGAGATCCAAAGATTATTCATAATGAAGACAATTTGGAACTGATTGGCTAAGGAGGAAATTAAAAATGTTGTTTTTGTGAATTGGCATCAATAAAACACTAGATCCGGATGGATATAGGGCATGTTACTATTAGAAATATTGGGATATTATCTAATGGGAGCTTACAATTAGTTAATGATTTCTTCATTCATGGCAAACTGCACAAAGAAATCATCATACGTTTGTTACACTATCGTAATCTACTTCCCATTTTGGACCTATTAGTTTGTACTCTTTTTTTTTTTTTACAAAATTATTTCTAAGATTCTTGTTAATTAAGTTTTGTCCCTTGCTTGATAAAATCATTCCTCCTTACCAAAGTGCTTTTATTCCAGAGAGGTCAATTAACGATAATATTTTAATTACTCTTCGAATTATGCATAAGTTAAATTAGCTAAGGTAAAACTTTATGAATAACGCTTAAGTTGGACATGAAAAAGGATTAGGATCGTCTAGAATGAGATTTTTTGTTTGGATGTCCCAGTTAAGCTTTCATGCTACATGGATAGGACATATTAGAGATTGTGTAGCTATCATATCATAGTCTATGCTTATTAATAATAGCCCTAGTGGACTGTTCAAACCTTCTTGGGGAATTCGACAAGGAGAACCTTGTCACCATACATATATTTATTATGTATGAATGTGCTCAGTTTTGCATTATCTAATGCAACAGATGAACCAAAGTCGGACGTCAGTGTAAGGGTGAGTTTTAGAGGCCCATGGTGCCGTGTTTATTCTTTGCAAATGACAACTTGTTATTCAGTAAGACTAATTTGGCAGCCTATAGTAAACTTAACCTTCTCATTGATAAATTCTGCTCACAATATGGTTAACTCATTAATTAATAAATCTTCTGTTGTTTTTTCAAAGAATGCTATTTCAAGCCAAAAATAAACAATTGTTGCAGTCTTTTAGCTTTTCATAAAGAGGCTCCATAGGAAAATGCCTTGGATGTTATGTATTCGAAGGGTGTACTAATTCTTCAACATTTTCAAATATTCTAGCAAAAGCAACAACCAAGGTAGAGTGTTGGAAGACAAATTGTCTTTCTAAAGCTGGCAGAATGGTGTTGATTAAGTTCTTTTAAAATTGCTACCTCTTCAAAAAATGCAGTGTTTTGAACTCCAAAAAAAAAAATTCTAGAAATTTTGGATAGACTTAATAGAGGTTTTTTTCTGGAAGAAATCTACTACAGAGAAATGTTTACGATTGTGGCATGAGATAAAGTGTGTCGACCTAAAAAGTATGGTGGACTTGGTTTGTACAAAACAGAGGCCATTAGCCTTGCATTCCAATTTAAGTTAGATGGAAAATCCTTCAAGATAATAATAGCTTATGGACCAAAATCATGACATATAAACATCTAAATAACTCAAACTTTATAGATTACCAACCTAAGAATACTGACTCACTTGTCTAGGAGAGTGCAATACGAAGTGGATCTTTACTTAATAAAGGGATCCGGTGGACAGTAGGTAATGGTAAAAACATCTAATTTTGCTGGGATAACTGGATTCATAATAGGAATCTTATTGAAATACTTAATATTGGTAGGATACTATCCTTAATGCTCAATGCAAGGTCAGTGGCTTCATCACTGAAGATTAGTGATGATAGATACTGGGATATTGAAAAATTGAGATTGGTAGTTTTGAAGGAATATGTGATTTAAAATATTCTACGAATCCCTATACCACATTTTAATATGGAAGATTCCTTTTGTTAGGGAAGTACTGGGCCAGGACAATTTGGTACTAAATCTGTGACGTGGCTAGCACACAATAACGTTAACTTTACAAAATAAGGATGGATATATAATGGATTTGGAAAATAGAAGTTATGCCAGAAAGTAAAATCTTTTATGGTAAGGCCTCCATAATGCTTTTCCAGTACGAGGCAATCTAGTGAACAGAAGTTTAAATATTGATCCTTTGTTGTCGCTTTGTCTTGATGATATTAAAACCATTGATCATCTTTTTTGTGAATGTTCATCATCTAGAAAATTATGGGACTTAGCCCATCAACATAAGTGGATTTAACTTCCACTATCTACTATTAGGAATCAAGGTTTTATTAACATTTTACTTAAAAGTAGACTTAGCCATAATCATCAAGATACTCATAAAAAAAACTATTTGTTATGGAGTGCTCAGAAATGATATTGTCTTCAAAAATGATTAGTTTAGTCCATTATGTGTTTTGATTAGGGCAAACAAAGCATATGTTGAGTGAAAAATTCAAACTTGTATGTCGGATGGGGTTCTTTCTAAGAGAGGCACTCATAACTCCACTTCAAACTTTCTTGTGAAGTGGAACAACTCTCCCTAGGATACGTCAAAATCAATTTTGATGTATGATGTAGTTGTAGCTAGCTACCGGCAAGTACAGGTCATACCTTTAGAGAACTTGCTTTTAATTACCAGACTAAAATGAATACTCAATGTACGCGAATCAATCTCAGGCGTTCAGCTGATAACTATGAAGATACTGATAACTAAATAGGTAATGGACGAATCAAAATATCAAAACA
Source organism: Carnegiea gigantea (assembly GCA_029747015.1). Classification (NCBI taxonomy): domain Eukaryota; kingdom Viridiplantae; phylum Streptophyta; class Magnoliopsida; order Caryophyllales; family Cactaceae; genus Carnegiea; species Carnegiea gigantea. Next base: position 461,105 of record JAKOGI010000423.1, read on the forward strand.
CCTAGGTTGGAATTAACTGGACGATTATGCTAGTGAATCAATTACTAATCCCTATCAAACAAAACTAAGCATGCATTATGAATGGACAGATTGCCAATCAAGCCCATCTCCTCATGCTCTTCAGGATTGAAGACTAATCCTAGAACTAAACTCACCTATTTCATGCGACTAAGTTAAAGGATTATAAGGTCTTTAATCTCTAATCCCAATTAGAATTTCAATTCGTTTCATATCAAAATCCTAATTATCTACTAAGTCATCCTAGGTAAAGATTTCATCTCTCAACGCTCCCCTAAACCCGAATAATAATGGATGAATGCTCTTTTGAGCAATTCATTGAACATGTGGTGCGCACAGTAGAAATCATAAACACAAACAAGGGGAAAGCAAGGGTTGGGGCTAAATCATGATTCAACTACACATAATTGGCGTTAATCCCAACCTATGTTAGGAGATCTAGTCTAGAATCACATATATAACAATAATCATAAAACCCAATTTAACAAACATGGTTCACATAAAACCTTAGGATAACAATAAGGAGTAGAGAGAGAATCAAGAAACAAACTTGAATTAATCGTATAGGGAAAGTAGAACAATCTTCAATGGTAGTCAATTCAATCCAAAAGTACTGAGGAAACCCCCTAACAAAACCCTAGAAATTGCCTAAGAAAAGTGCTATCAAAGGAAAACCAAAGATGTCCCCAGAAAATAATTAAGTCGCAAAAAATTGGGGGACGCACGACCGTGCAAAAACGAACGGCCAGCCGTGTAAAATTTCTGGGTAGGACGCACGGTCATGTAAAAGCACACGGCTAGCCCTGAAACTTTATAGGAACTTTCTGCCTCAAAGTGCACGGTTGTGTAAAAGTGCACGGCCAGCCGTGTAACTTTTTAGCTTCAATTTCTGACTTGCACAGCCATGTTCACATGCATGGCTGGCCATGCAAGTGTCTACCATTTGATTTCTTAAGCCTTTGACCCTTCCATTTGATCCTCGAACCTCATTCCTTCCCGTAGTGTTACTGATTCATTTTTGAGCTAATAAGCACCGAAATTCATCCAATTGAGTCCAACATACCTATAAAAAGGAGATTCCGTCTGAATAGGATAATTATGAGCAAATAGGAGCAAATTTTTACCAAATCTTCCACTAATCTTAGGGAACATATGAAAAAGTTTGATGGAATTAAAGGATCCAAATGGTGAAATTAGAGGTTTATTAATACGTCAAAACCAATTTGATGGGTCCCTCACTTTTACGTCTTCATCTTCGAGTGGATCTTCTTACAATTTGGTGACGGGAGGCTTCATCATCATAGACTAGTCGGGCGATCTAATTAAGGTAGGCACGACTTTCTATAGAGATTCTTCTATCCTTGTTGCCGAAGCGAGGACATTAAGAGACGAACTTTGGTCAGCAGTTGATGTAAGATACAAGAAGCAAGATATTACTCATTGAAGGGGATAACATTATAGTTATACATGTTCTCAAGAGACTCATATCTACTCCTTGGAAAATTACAATGATCATTCGTGACATTTTGAGGTATCTTAATATGTTGGATCATTTCATTATACATCACATGTTTTAGGAGGCTAATATGATGACTAATTGGTTATCAAAATGCGGGCACTCCCTCACTGCAGCTATTTCATGGTCATCATCACTTTCTTTAGCTTTTAGGGTAATTCTATATGCTGATAGGGTTGTGCGCTCTCCTGTGAGAAGAGATGCCTAACTTTTCTTACTACTTACCGATGTTCTTTAAGAAAACGTGACTAGATTTCAACACCTTTTCCAAGAGGATGATAAATTTTCCCCTTTAGTCTCCCTGAATACTATTCAATAAACTGGTGTCATTGACAAGGATGGTAACAAGAAATTAGGACACTTAGTGCTTGTATGGTTTGTTATAGCTCAATTTTATATGTCTAGCATGTCATACCAGTAGTTGTGTTAAAAATTCAAGAACCCCTAGAAATTGCAAATTTTCAAAAATAAAAGGGATAGTGGTTTTCTATTTTTCCTAATATGAGCAAGAATTATCTTATAGATATTGGAATCGATTGAATGATTATCTTGATTATTACACTTAATGTTGTTACTTTTATAGGAAATTAGAAATCTTTGGTGTTGTTAATGAGGATGTGATTTATAAAACTCGTACTCTTTTGGAGTGTTAGGTTTTCATTACAAAAGTCTAGGTGAATCTTGGGAATTTCTTAAATGGTTAGGGATAGTAAAAAGTTTGAGGAGGTAGGTTGTGCTTCTAGGGTGTCTTTCCTCTCTCCATATGCTTTTTATGCTAAATCATACTATGAGGTTCAATTTGTGGAATATTGTGCTCCTCCCCCTCAATGCCTTGAATATGGCCCCTTTATGTGTGATATTATAAAATATCTGACTGTGATATCAATCACATCTATGTATTAACTCTAGGAACTCTAGACTTGAGCAAATTAAGCAAGAAATGGGAAACGATAGAGATTCTATGGAGAAAATGAATGATTCATTTATAGGCCAATTCTCAGAGTTGGTTGACCACTATCCAAAGAACATTATACCTATTTTGCATGAGACCGACCTTATGGTAGCATCTTCCCCATACAAGGGTTGTTCATTCGGTGATTTTGACTCTTCTCCCTATTCGAACTGTGAATTTCAAGCTGATATTTCTTTATGTGACTTTGATGGATATGATGACTTCTCTTCACCTTTATTTATATCTATGCTCCCAATTGAGGCTAGCATACCCTTGAACACCCCTGAAGATGTCTTAGTTAACCCCAACCTTCGTCTTTCTCTAGCTCTCGTAAGAGGGCCCAAGGATAGTGAGGAATATGAAAGTGATGCGAGTGTGCATAATCAAGAGTTTCGTTATTACTATAAGTCTACTTTTGATGAGGAAGAGGAGTATATACTTAAGGAGCCTTGTGATGAGGTTGTGGTTAAGGTATCACATCCTTGCTTTGAAATTATTAAATACATATCACATAACCCGCTTGTCTTAATACCCACCTCTCTTACTTGTTCACCTCCTCCCCTCTCCTTTGACTATTTTGTCAGTAATGTTATTAATTAGTGCCAATGAGTATATTGATGAAATCAAAATTAGAAAATATGACTAAGTGTTGATCAGCATTGATAAAAAATTATTAGTGTTGAATGGTAATGATAAGCACCGATGGAAAGTTGGAAAAAAAAAAAAAAACTAACACTAAGGCTCATGAATAAAATGCATAGAGCTACATGTAACATCTTACATACATTCTTACTCTACAAAATCGACATTCCACTCCATATGATGTCGCTATGCCTAGGGATGACAACTATATCTAAGTTCAAGGCAATCTGAACCAATGTAAGGAAAAATAATAATCCAAAAAAAATTGATCTGAATTTGATTTTAAAAAAAAAAAAGAAAGAATGGTAACGTCCCATACCATCATATATAAGTAATTAAAACTAAATTTTACTTTTTAAGATTTAAAAATGTAAAACCTAACCTCCCCCTGTCATTTTAATTTTTTTGTTTATAAGACAGTTAAACCCCAACCCCCTCCCCAGTTAGCTACAATGCAACACTTCATCATTCACTCTCTATTTCTCTTTGACATTTTCATCCCATCTGCACTCAGAGTACTATTGCATCAATAGGTAGACAAAATGAGGTGGGATAGAAAAAATTATGCAAAAAGTTACAAATAGAAGTAAATCGGGTTAGATTCCAATTGAATCCAATCTCATCATATTGGATTCCAATGGAACATCAGTTTTTGTTGAATTAATTTTCAGGGGTGGAACTTAATCGAACTCGAATTTGGATGTCCCTTGTGAATTCAATTGTCGCCATCCCTATCCATGGCACCTACACATTTCTACGAATGCCTCTACCCTATGTTAGGTCAAAACTCTCAATCTTCTTTCATTATGATGCTTTCTCATGATACCACCAAAAGAGCTCCACGTATGCATAACTTTAAGACACACAATACAAGAGCTGCAGTGATGCTTGATCAACACTACTGTGTCACATTGTTAACACACCAACTTCATCCATGGAATCCTCCACTCGCACCTTTCATCTAGCAAAATGCACCTCGCCTATAGTACCACTTGTTGTGGAAATATTTAGAGGAAATTCACAACTAAAGTCTAAATTGCTCTTTTATGAGCAATGCCTCAATTATTAAAAATAACGTAATTTGGCTGTGTATCAAGACTTTATTGCTGCCACCCTAGACAACGGGGTGCTAAAAGAACCAATTATAACAAGGGAAACCACAATAATCGTAACAAGGGAGGCCATGGTTGAGCAATAAGAACAACAAGTCTTCTACTTTATCTTAGCAAGGCGCCTCTAAGACTGTGTCGGCAGGAACTAATCAATCTGAGAGGATCCTAAGATCTCACCCTAACGTTGTCTGTCAAATTTGTCATACTCTTGGACATTCTGCTTTGCATTGTCCAAACCGCTACACTCCTAAGCCTTAGTCAGTGGTCCCAGCATACGTTACTGTCAATCCTGTTTTTGTTGATGAACAGGTTTGGTACCCTGACTCTGTAGTGACATCTCATATGGCTCATGACGATCATAAGTTATTTTCTAAACCCATTTATTCTGGCAATACTATGGTTAAAGTTGGAGATGAAACCCTTCTTCCTGAGGCTCACACTAACACTTCTGTTTTGCCCACTAGACATAGACCTCTTACACTCAAAAATGTCTTACATGTTCCTAAGCTTCAGCAAAATTTACTTTCTATCAGACAATTGTGTCAGGATAACAATTGTAATGTGGTGTTTGACTCTTCTTGTGTTCGTGTCAAGGTCAACACCATGGGTGATTTCCTGTTGCAGACTTCTAGTTCGGGTCCTGTCTACAATGTCGCAATTCTAACTTACCAGTTTTAGTTCCTACTAAAGTAGCCCTCACAGAGTCTGGAGACCTTTGGCATTATTGGTTGGGTAATTGTCGAGCCAGCATTTTAGATGTTTTAAAGAAAAATAGTTCATTTCAGTTTAAATCATTTTCTTCTAATAATGGTATCTCATGTCGCTTAGCTAAACCTCATAGACTTCCATTTGCTTCAGCTGAACATCAGATGAATTCTCTGTTATAGTTAATTTATTATGATGTTTGGTAATCTCCTGTATTGTCTCATCATGGTTGTAAGGATTATATTTCTTTTATTGATGATTTTTCTCGATTTACTTGGCTCTATCCAATGAAACGAAAGTCTGAAGTGTATGAGTTATTTACTAAGTTTCAAGCATTAGTAGAAAACTTGTTTAACTATAAAATTAAAATGTTTCAGAGTGATGGAGGACAAGAGTTTAATAACCTTCCTATGCTTTCTTTCGTTGAGCAACATGGCATGTACTTTCGCAAATCTTGTTCTGATATCCAACAACAAAATGGGGTGGCTGAAAGAAAGCATCCGCATATCCTTGAGATGATTCATTAGTTTCTTATCAATGCTTCCATGCCTGGTTATTTTTAGTTAGATGTTGCTTATGTGTCTCTACCATTAATAGACTCCCCACCCCATTTTTGCAAAACAAAACTCCCTTTGAAGTCTTATTTCAAAGAGTGCCCGCTTATTGTTTTCTCAAAGCACTTGGCTGTGGTTGTTTTCTTAATTTTATGGCCTCTTCTACAAATAAGCTTTAGCCTCGATCTGTGCAATGTGTATTCTTGGGCTATGCCCCCAATTACAAAGGATACCATTGCCTAGGTCCATTTCGGGACATGTTTATGTTAGTCACCATGTTCGCTTTCTTGAACATCACTACCTCTTTTCACAAATTAACTTTTAAATATCCGTATATGACTCGACCCTTTGTTTTTCGACTCAAAAAAATTTTACACTTGACCCCTTCTTTAAATGTTTTAGTCTCTAATTCGAGTCTGCCTAGTCCAGTTGTGTCTGGCATGTTATCCTCTCTTGTTACCCCTTCTTCTGGTTCATGAGATTTTTTGGGCCTTGGTCTAACCTTGATCCTGAGCCCATTTCCCGTCCTATTGCATCACGTCCCAATCCCCGTGTCCCCTCTCCGGGTTCTGGAACTAGCCCTGTTCTTCGCGTGGCCTCCCCATCTTCTCCTGCCCTATCTCCTTATGGGTCATCTCCTAAACCCACTGTGTCTTCCCCTTTGTCCTCCTCTGGGCTAGGCGTGCGTTCCCTCCCAGCCTGAATCACCCTTACAGCCCTCCGTTCCCATGTCTGTTACAATCTATCCTACAAACCAGTATCCTATGCAAACCCATGCAAAATTGGGTATTGCTATGCCTCGAACCATATTATCTCTTGTCTCTATTGCAAAGTTGAACCCTCTTCCTTTGCCAATGCTTCCCAACACTCTAAGTGGATCAATGCCATGGTAGAGGAATATCGTGCTCTTATTAACAATAAAACTTGGGATTTGGTTCCACCTCCTTTTGGCCAGAATGTTGTTGGATGAAATGGGTTTATAAAATAAAATACAATTCTCATGGTGGCATTGAGAGGTATAAAGCAAGGTTAGTGGCATAAGGCTTTCATCAACAAGCAAGTATTGACAACCATGAGGCATTCAGTATCATTGTCAAACTGATTACTATCGTCTTCTTTTGTTGTTAGCTATTTCTTTCTATTGGCCTCCCCGTCAATTGGATGTCAAGAATACCTTCTTACATGACACTCTAACTGAGGAAGTTTATATGAAACAGCCTCCTGGGTTTGTTCACTCAGCTTTTTCGAGGCATGTCTATAAACCGAAAGGCCATATATGGTTTGAAACAAGCCCCTCGAGTTTGGTTTTATCGTTTTAGCAGTTTCTTATTGTCTCATGGTTTTGTGTGTAGTCATGCTGGCCCTTCCATGTTTATTGCTCACACTTATTCTCATATTTTAGTCCTACTTCTTTATGTTGATGACATTGTCCTGATAGGCAATTCTAAAGCTATGCTTCAACAATTCATTATCCTTGTTTCTGAGTAGTTTGCAATGAAAGATCTTAGAGATCTTCATTACTTTTTAGGTATTCAGGTGGTTCATTCCTCTTTGGGTCTTTTCTTAACGCAGCAGAAGTATGTTGTTGATTTTCTCCACAAATTTCAGCTTTACACTTGTAAACCTGTTAGACCTTTTGCTATGCGAACCACCTTATCCCTCTCACATGGTGAGTTACTTGCATATCCCTCTCAGTCCAGAAGTATAGTTGGTGCTTTACAGTACTTGATTATGACTCGATCTGACATTGCATATGCAACACATGTTGTTTCTTAGTTTATACATGCTCCCCGTACCACTCAACTCCTAGTTGTCAATCATATTTTTCGTTACCTGCACGGTTCCTTGGAGCATGGTCTGTGGTTCCATCCCACATCCTCTCCCACTGTGATGGTAGCCTATTTTGGTGCTGATTGGGTTGGCTACAAGAACTCCTATTGCTCTACTACAGGATATGTAGTCTTTTTAGGTCCCAACCTCATTACCTGGTGCTCCATGAGGCAACCTACTGTCTCCAAGTTCTCTACTGAGGTAGAGTATAGGGCTATTGGTTCTATAGTTGCGATGACCATCTGGGTGCTATATGACCTTGGTGTCACTCTCTCTACACCTATTTGCCTTTACCGAGACAATCTCAGTACTACTTACATGTCCGCTAACTCGGTCCAACATGATCATAGTAAGCACATTGCTATGGACTATCATTTTATACGTGAGTTGGTTGCTGATGGAGATTTAGTTATTCAATATATCCCTACTCGGTTACAAACTGCTAATGCTTTCACCAAAGATTTGTCTTCTCAGCAATTTTTGTTACATAGAACCAATATGTCTGTTCGCCCTTCCGATTAAATTGAGGGGGGCATAATGGAGGATACATACATACATATATATATATATATATATATATATATATATATATATATATATATATATATATATATATTATATATATATATATATATAATATATATATATATATAAGACTAGACTCCCAAAATTGTGTGAGTCATTCTCTCACTAAATCACACAAAAATAACTTATTTATGAGTACTTCATCTCAAGAGTCTGGTATAATTTAAAACGAACTATTTATGTTCTTGACTTCACCAATTTGATCCTAATTAAAGTAATTTGTGCTAACAATTATAGCATAGATTTATATGAGATATGCTACAAAATTTAATTAAGGTTTTTATGATAGAATTTTTCTTCTGATCAAATGATGGAAGAAACAATCAGTTAAAGCCATATACGTTAGAATAATCTGACCCACTGGCATATAATAGTACAAACATGGTTAAATCACCTTCTTTTCTTTAAAAAAAATCAGTTGGCAAATAATTAGAAAAAAACAACCATACAATATTAATGATAGGCAGGTGGTACACGGCATGATTTGGTTCGATTTCTCATAGACACCAAACCAAACCATAAAATAGAGTTTAAAAACTTCCGGACTAAACCATTTAAGCCTAAAAACAAAGTAAATCAAACCATATTCACACAATTTGGTATGTTTTAGTTACTGTTTTAGCTCAATAATTCAAAGTCATCCTAAAATGTGAAATATATTTACATTCTTTTAGTGCTAACTTTATTACTTTTTCAAAGAGAAGATCTGTTCACATTTTTAAGAGCGAGACAAACTCATATTTCAGGATGGAAAAAAAAAAAAAGTTCCCAAGTTTCTATTTGTTACCAATTTGGGTTTTCATCAACATTTTTATTCTTATCCAAGACCCCCAATGATAGGATTATCAATGTCCAAAAATCTCTTGAATAACAATGACTTTTTAAAAGATGTCAAACGTTTAGTCTATGATTTGGTTTTGGTTTTTATTTTTGGGAAATTGAGAGCAAACCACAAACCATATTAAAAAAAGATTTTTCTAACCCAACAATATTTTTTTCACGCCAAAAATCAAACTAGACGCAAATCTTTGATTCGGTCTGATCTGATATATGATTTTAACCATAGTTTGCACACCCCTAATAACGGAATAACACTAATTGACAACTAGAGCCAAGTCACTAACCATCTTAAACCAATATTGAAACAAATAGGACGGGCAAAAATCCATTCAACTCGATTATTCAGATTTGTCCAACCTTAAAAATAGGGTACGGTCATAAAATTTTTGTCTAAATTTAAACTATGGTCAACTAGTGATGTTCGAATTTAGATCAGGGTTGGGTTTGGGCGCTTTGGTTCAGGTTCAGATTTTATGAACCATTTCGGATTCGGATAAATTCATACGACCAGACAATTAGATTTCGACATCAGACAAGTAGGAGAGGATATAATTTTGGGCCAAATTCTCTAGATATGTTTATAAAAACTGAGTTCATACATTTGAAAAGTCGGGATCAGACTCAATCACACATAATTTCGGTTAGAATTTCTAAAAGTCATATCACAAATTTGGACATTTGGACATCGGGCCAGACATCGGACAACTGGGTCCAGGTTCAGGTCAGGTTAGTGCGTTTGATTTATAATCTAGATAAGGTTCAGGTATAAAACCTTTGTCCGAATATTTGATTTGTGCAAATCCAAAATGACCTAAACCCAAACACTAGCACTGAAACACAAAATATAAAGACTTCCCACTTAAAATTTGTGATCGAATAAGCCCTATGCTCAATTGAAAAAGGTCCAACTATCCAAGAAAATGTAGAAAGTGACCAGTCATTTATAACCCAAAAAATGCAGAAAGGCTCGTTCTTTTCGTGGCATATGTTGGCTCCCCATTCCTTTCATTACTGCCCATGCTTCCCACTTCTTCTCATTTCTTCCCACTTCTCAAAAATAAAATCACCCTTTTCCACTCCTTTTCACATATGCTAAATGATAAAAGCTAAGCAAATTCATTCCTTCTCATTCCTTCTAACTCGATCCTTTGAATTTCTTCGCATTGCTGCAAGAAAAATACCATTCCTTTCCGCTTCATTCCATTGCTTCTCATTCCATACTTGTTCCATTCCTATAAAAATAACACCCTATTTAGGCATCTCCCACCACCACTTCGTTGATTTACTTTCATCCAAAATAAGAAACAACATTGCATCAAAAATCTAGAATTTAAGTTAAGAAATTATATGTTGAAGGATTCGGCAATAAAACTCATATCCAATCAAACTCTGAAAAATTCACTCCATTTAAAATATGAATGTGCGGCAAAAATGGGTTTAATATGAATATGGTGAGGGCATTGGGAAAAAGAGTGCGGGTATAGGTATGTGTATATATGGGTACAGGCTTCACTAGTCTCATACCCAGGCCCATACTCTTTTTTTAATACATTAAAAAAAGAAATTCAACGTGATGTTTTCTTGATTCAAGTCTAATCCAAGCCTTTTTAGTAAAACTTAACACAACAAGTTACTTGGTTTCACATTTGTTTTAAATAGCAGATTCTTAAATATGACAATTTTGCAGTTTTTTAATGGTGCAAATGCATATCATACTTGAATATGGTTGCATATGGACATTAAATTTTATTTGCGTTGTGTACCATAAGAAAATCTACAAACCCACCAAACTAGATGGTATGAATATGAGTGGTAGTGTCCAATTCTCGATGGATATGAATATGATTATGGTGTGAATTTCGAAAATACATACGGATATATGAACGGCTCAACTCATTCCAAGGATGTCCCTAGGGTGCTTCATAGGAGAGATGCCATTCGTTTTAATTTTTTTTCCACTGTTTTCCTTTTTATGTTTTGGGGCTATTATGCTTGTCCATTTATATAAATTTTGGAGTTGCCTTGCTAAAGGTCACTGTTTTATCTCCATAATACTGATTTAGAATTGCAACTACAATGGACATTAAGATTTAAGAGATGGTCTATGGGCATAACTCCTTGGAATTAAAGAAAAACAAATTACTCTTGACATGCATTAAATAAAAAAAATGCAAATTCATCGATGAAGTTTAATTTCTGAACGATTCATCTACTCATTGGCCCGAGTGGAATAAGTACCCGCGTTGATCTTGAAATTCATCCACTCGTTTCTTTTTTTTTGGGGCGGGGGGCGCGGCTTGCACCAAAAGTGGAAAGAACATGTTCTGTGATTTTAATGTGCATAAAATCTTGTTCTTTTTTCAACTTTATTTGGATATTCTCACAACTCATGTGCTAAATTCCTATGAATCTTATGCCTTTCTTGACTTACAATATAATTACATGAATTTCAATCCTACCCCTTTTAAGAGAGTTAATATTTTCATTTTCCGTAATAAGTTTAATTGGTCCTTTTTCTTTGTAAAGGAAAGAATTAACATTCATATAAATAGGATTAAAATTTAAGTCTTTAATGGACTTCATAAATTAAACTAAACTGCGTATTTAGTTCTTCTCAATCAATTCCTCTTTTATTGTTTCTGTTTAATTACTTAATTAGGATTAATGACCCATACGATCCATTGAAAATCTCACAAGTTTTTTAATTGTAGTAATTATTTGTGATTTGATAATAAAAATAACACAATAAGAATGTATATTTTTCAAAAGGGAAGGTAATCTTGCCACCAAAATGTTGTTAATATCTATTGAACTCTTGTACTCTAAAAATTGAAGCAATTTGGTAAGTTTTCACATATTATAATAAGAACATATGTTAAAAAAAAAAAAAAAAAAAAACATAATCTTACTACTGTTAATTGTTAATGTTGGCTTGGACTCTTGGTACCCTTTGGTGGTAATTTATTGTTGGTAGTATCTTATATATAGGATATGTGTTTGAGATTACATGGTACCTAATATCTCTAATATTTTGCATCCATGTTTATGTTTGTGTCTCAATAGATGGGAAAAATAATAATAATTAAAATCAAATATCCTCCAGTATTTCTTGATAATAACAATTCCGTAAATACAGTAAGTCTATACTATAATGTAAAAGCAATGTTGTGATGATATGGCTTTTTCGAATGTTCTTATAAATTTGAGATTTTGAAATGTTAGCTTATTTGATTATATAATCACAACCGTCAGATTTTCAATAAAATAATTATCATTATAATTAAAAATATATAATATCTTGATTTTTTTGGCAACAGAATCTGTTAACTACCTAAAAACAAAATATATTTTGATATCCTTTCCTAAATCAATAAAAATAATTACCATCATAATATCATTAGATTATTCGATTATATAATCACAACCATCAAATTTTCAATAAAAATAATTATCATCATAGTTAAAAGTATATTATTTCTTGACTTTTTTTTTTGGTAGTAGAATCTATTAACTACCTAAAAACAAAATACACTTTAATAACTTTTTCTAAATCACTAAAAATATATATGTACTGCAGTTTATGAATGGTATTAATATTTTAGAGATCCAAGGAAGAAATAAACTATTAAATTTTCACTTTTCTTATTTTAATGGCAAACCCGAAATTAGACGAAAGATTTTTCTTTCCAAACGTTCCTAATGTGGGATAAGGTGTTTTTCTTCTTATATTTCTTGGTCAGGAATTAACGTTCCTAAAATCACTAATTTTTTTTAATGAACAAAAATTCGCACAATGACAATTAATTAATGGCCGAAAATGTTCCTTTTAAGAGGTTGATGAAGTTTTTTATTTTTTTAATCTGTAACAAGTATTTCTATACCCATTTAATAGGTGAAAAAAATTTATAAGTTTTTATTTGTAATAATTATTTATAAAATATTACAATATTCCAAATAGCAACCATGTCATATACAATATTTTGAGTTTTTTAAATAAAATAATGAATAACTTTTCAAGAAGAAGCAATTATTGATAGGTGCAAATTATGAAAAACTATCAACTAAAATTTCTAATATATAGAAATATACTACAATAAGTTTAGCAAATATTTTTGATAGTGGTTATAATATCTTAATTTCTCTATAATAATTTGAAAATTGTGATAGTCAAAAAAATTATCTAACTTATTCATTGTTAAGTATTGATTATACATTTCCAGTTGTATATTTATATTGTGAATTTCACAAGTGTATGGTTGATTGCTGTAGCAAGTACGGGTGTCGATCCTCAAAGATGTCTTACGAAATTAGATCGCTATAAAACTAAATGTGATACAATTGAATTAAATTGTCAAGGTTTAGTTAATTAGTAACCAATTATTTCAAAACGCTACACTGGAAGATCAATATCAGGAACAAGCTTACTCTATCCATCACCATTAATTTTAATTATGGGCAAATTATGCAAAGCAAACAAACTTGGATAACCGAAACACAAACAGAGAACTTAACAAATAGGAGAGAAATTAAGCTCAACCTCTTCACCTCTAACTCCCTTCAGCTTTGGCCTGGAATGAAAATATGGATCTAAACGCATATATGGACCGAATAGAGAATTCAGTTATCCAAAGAATGACCAGTACTTAAAACTCAAATATAGGCCAGACTAAAGCTCTGCCAATGCGCGAAGAATATGAATGAATTTGCAACTATCGCTTGACTTTAAATCTTAACAAATCAAAAATCAGTTCTAGCAAAATTCTGAATCTTGAATCAAATTTTAGAGTTTAAATCTACAATTGGAAACAAGAATGATGATGATGAAGCACCAGGATGCCAAGAAGGTAGAGTCTGGCTTTCCTGGGTAGCAAAACAAAGAAAGAAGAAGGGAGGGAGTGTTGGATATCACATCCAAGCACATGTGAATTAGGTGAAAGAAAGAAAGAAAAACATTGGTCTTAGCTGGGGCTGGGGTAGGGGCGAAATAGCTCAGTTTGGAAACGGAAATCCAGGCCCCCACAGAATGTGAAAAACGGGTTCGTGCGGGCCAAGGAAAGGAAACGAAGAGAACTGGCCCTTATGGGAGAGAAGAGAAAGAGAGAAGGGAAGCTGGGGCTTCAGGTTGGCTTGGCATTAGACACGCAAATGGGCCTCGTGAACTAAGCTGTGGAAGAACAAGGCGGACAGGTATAGTGTGAAGAGAGAGGGAAAAAGAACTAAGAATGGAAGAGGGAGGGGTAATTGGGCCGCGGTTATTGGGCCTGTTCTTCTTTTTCTTCTTTTCTCCACTTGATCCAACATTAATAAGTTGAGCACTGTTTATTTTTATCAAATTTTTTCCAATTCCTACAAAATAAATAAAATAATATTAAAATCCTAATTTAATCATTTATTTTGGAGCAAATAATAGATAATGAAGTGTATAAATTAACTTAATTTCTGGTTGAACTGTTTACATTATTATGTACTATATTCTTTTATATGAATTATAGGTAAATTTGTATAGTTTTATTGCGAGATTAAACAGATTATAGAAGATTTATTATTCTTCATAATGATGCTCAGGCTATTTTGCATATAACAACACAATTGGATTCATATGTAACAAATCTATCATATTGCTCATCATGTTTTGGACACTTTATTTTTTTAATTACTGACTATCTCATTATAACATTCTTTACAACCGTATAATCATCTATCAGTATATGCGATTATAAATGATTATACAGATAAACCATAAGTATTTATTATGAAGCCTCGACGATACTATAAAGTAGAAATGTCTATCACTCTTATTGCGTCAGTTATTTGGAAGGAAGAGGTGTATTACTTATGAAACACTGATGCTAGGTACATTAGGTACACAAGATATAATTGTAATCTTCATTATATCATTGCTAATCAAACTATTACTAAGAACTTAATTTTTAATGTAGGTACAAGAAGAGAATACGAATTCTCCATCATGGCACCACAAATTAACATATTATTATGTCGTTTAGCATGATTTTTAGTTTCATTTTGACTGCTTACAATCTTTATCATACTTTACATCGTATCTTTGATAATCATACGTTGTTTTAATTATTGAGCTTCAATGATTATACATAAAAGTGCTATCTATTCATATTTTTCAATAAATTCAAGTATACTTTTCTAAATTACAATATTAACTTTGTGTACAATTAACATTTATCGATTATTTTGACTATATATATATATATATAGCTACTGTAATATGCACCATGCAAAGCATAGGTCCATACTAGTAAGATATAAAATATGTGTATGTGACCATGTATCTGTATAATATTCCATATTGGTTGCTAAAGTTTGGGAAAGATTTGAAACCAAAGAGGCATGATAGATTATCCTTAATCGATGTATTTATTTTAGTATAATATAATGCATTATTCTTGATATTTAGTAATGTAATATAATGCTTTACCATAATTGAACATTATGTATTTTTTTGGAAAGAAAATCTTTAAAAATGTAATTAATTTTGTAGAATATTTTTTTTGGGAAGGAGAATATTCTATACGTAATTAATTAACTCATTTTTTAAAAAGAAAAAATTAAAAATTATCTTAGAAATTTCATGGAAATAACATGTGTCAAGAATTTAAGGGGTTGGCTTTGTTTTATATATATAGACACATGTATGTGTGTAAGTGTGTGTGTGTGTGCGTGTGTGTGTGTGTGTGTGTGTGTGTGTGTGTGTGTGTATATATATATATATATATATACATATATATATATATATATATATATATATATATATATAGTATATAGATATATATATATATATATGTGTATATGTATGTATGTATGTATGTATGTATGTATGTATATATATATATATATATATATATATCTATATATATATATATATATATATATATATATATATATATATGTAGGACTCCTTACGTAGGATGAGGTTTTGTATATGATGACTAGGATGAGCTCATCATAGAGGCGCTGTCTGTCTCTTCCTCAGAATTGATCACCAAATAGGGTTTTGATGATTACTGAAATTAAAACTATTGATCACTAAATATATCTATCATAGATCGTGGTTATAATATATGTTTTTATGTATGATATTAGTTAGTGATTAATAGATTTTCTTGTAGCATTCATGAGAGTTATATATATTGTGTGATCGTGTCTCTCATCGATATGTGAGTAGAATGTCCATTTATACAATGATAGTGAAATTATGATTGGTGATCATTATAATTATATTTGCTGATCATAAACTACACACTCAATTTGGAGTTAAGCGATTTTTTTGGGGGGGTAGGTATCGCTTCATTTTTATCAAAAATCATAATATAAGTCTTCCTTACAATATTAATTATTGATCAACAGATTTAATTTTAATGATCATTAGAATTATGTTTGATGATCAATTGATCTATCTATGGTATGACACAATGAATTTGTTTGTTGATCATAAATTATCCACTCAATCATAATTAGGTGGGCATTATTCTTTGCAATTTTAGTTTTATTTTCATGGAAGATCACCATGTATGTTTCTGGGTATGATATTAGTTAATAATCAATATATTTAACTTTAACATCAACAACAACAACTCCCAGTGTGGGTCCCGCTTTCGTGGGTCTGAGGAGATCCAGCTGTAGGCAACCTTACCTCTACCGGTATTCCTACTCATAGAGAGGTTGATTCCTTAAGACCCACAATATATTTAACTTTAACGATCATCAAAATTATGTTTGATGATTAATTGATCTATCTTTGGCAATCATTATAAACCTATTTGTTGATCATAAACCATATATTCAATTATAGCCAGGAGAGCATTATTTTTGGTGTATTGCGGCTTTACATTTATTAAAAATTATAATATGTATTTCTACTTATAACCTCAATTAGTGATCAATAGTTTTAATTTCAGTGATCATCAGCATTATGTTTGGTGATAAATTATGAATAAAAGGTAGACATGACCTCCATACGCTCATCCTACTCAACTCACGGAGCATCTCATCCTACTTGCTTAATCCCGAGTATGTGTATGTGTGTGTGTGTGTGCGCGCGTGCGTGTGTGTGTGTGTATATGTGTGCACACACACGCGCGCACACACACACACACACAAGTGTGTGTACGTGTGTGTCTATTGATAAACCTCTATTTAGTTCCATTTTTAGCCCCTATTTGACTCATTTTCCCCCGCGTTTTCACGTTCGATCGTGTTAAGGAAGAGTCAAATCAGGTTCCTTTAGCATACTTTTCACTCTTTTAACATCTTTCGATATTTTCAGGAAGTTCATTGAAGAAACAGAAAGATAAACAACATTTAGCAGAAAGCAGTGCCATGGAGGCATGAAAAGTCGCGAAAAAGCGTCGCATGAATGTCCCGATGAACCGACACGACATCAGCCAGCTGGACCACGACGAACCGCACCATGCGACAGGCCAGCCAAGTGGCACAGCCTGCCCGTGCCATGTGGCACGACCGTGCCAAGTGGTACGCCATGCCACTCACGCGGTTCTGGCCTGGTCCTGTCAGAATTTCGGCACGGTGCCCCCGTGTCGCGTGGCACGAACGTGCCACCCCTGTGTCCGCATTGTGACTTAAATTTTTCTTCGGGCTGTTTTGAGGATTATTCGGTTTTAGATTCAGTTTTCTCTTTTCATAGACGTTTTTTGGCGATTTTTAGGTTTTACATTCGGGTTTTTGATTTTCATTTTTTTGTATTGAATTCATTGGTATCGCAGTTCGATCTATTTTTCAGCAACAATCAATTCAAGTTCGTTTTCCCGATTCCTCCTCTTCTCTTTATTGTTATTTTAGGTTTTTGTGAATTGAATGTTGTTTGGTAGAATTGAAATTATTGTTGTTGATTGTGAAGTGATGTGTGGCTAAATTCCCAACTCGGGTTAGGATTAAAGCCGATTATGTTTAGTTGAATCAATTATAGCTCCAATCCCTTACTTTCCTTGCTTTTGCGTTCATGATTTCTACTATGCACGCCGCATGCTTGATGAAATGCCTGAGAGGGTGTTCATCCATTATTACTTGGGTTTAGGGGAGCGTTGAAAGACGGAACCTTCACTTAGCGCGAATTAGTAGACGATTAGGATTTTGATATGAAAATAATCAAGGTTCTAGTTGGGATTAGAGATTATAGATGTTGTAATCCTGTGACCTTTAGTCCCATGAAAATAGGTGATTACAGTTCTAGGATTAGTCTTCGACCCTTGAGAGAGGGAGGAGATGGGCTTAATTGACAATCTATTCACTCATGACGTATCTCTAGGATTGTTCGGCGGGGTTAGTAATTGGTTCAGCTAGCATAATCGTGCTATTAATTTCAACCTGAGTGCTTTAATATTCTGTTCCCTCATTCGATTCTTAGTTGTTATTGTGTTCATTAGTTTAGTCATAACTCATATTTTGATTTGGCTTAGATTGGGTTAGTTGATTAGTGTTGGTAGTCGAAGGCAAGTTCCTTATGGATACGACCCGTACTTGCCGGTTGCTAGCTATAGCTACGCCGTGCACTTTCGACAATTTTACACAACAAGTTTTTGGCGCCGTTGCTGGAGAGCTTGTTCCTTTCGATATCAGAACCGGTCATTATACTCTAGACTAGGCCTTTTTATTTTTCTTTTCGTAACTTTCAGTGATTCCTCATTCCTGCTTGAAACTGTTTATGCCTTGGTAGTGCTTGCTTTGTATGCGCAGGAGGAGTCAGAGGGATCAAGACCTTATCCCCCTCGATCCTGAGATAGAAGCAACCGCACACCGACGTAGCGGAGAAGCAAGAAAGAGGAAGAAAGAAGCAGCGGTGATGGCCCAAAAAGACAATAGGGTGCTGCGGGACTATGTCCTGCCGCGGGCATCTGACGTCACCTCGTCGATTGTTAGCCCGGCGATCGAGGCTAATAATTTTGAGCTCAACCCAGTGCTCATTAGTTTCGTGGAGTGTGACCAGTTCGGCGGATATCCCTCGGACAACCCCAATGCGCACCTTCACAAATTTCTTGCGAAGTGCAATACTATCAAACTCAATGGGGTGTCTGCCGATACTATTCGACTGCAGCTCTTCCCTTTCTCATTGAGGGACAGAGCTAGTGGTTGGCTGCAGAAGGAGGAGCCCAACTCGTTTACCACCTGGGAGGCTCTCTCCAAGGCCTTCCTTAGCAAATACTTCCCACCAGGAAAAACTGCAAAGTTGAGGACAGAGATTACATCCTTCACCCAGCAGGAAGGAGAGCCCTTCTACGAAGCCTGGAAGAGGTTTAAAGATCTTCTGTGGCAGTGCCCCCACCATAGAGTTCTTGACTAGCTCCTAATCCAAACATTCTACAATGGGTTGGAGTGGTCAGTGAAAATCTCAATAAATGCTGCAGCGGGGGGCGCTCTCATGGGCAAGTCAATTGAGGTGGCAAAGGCCTTATTGGAAGAGATGGTTTTCAACAATTATCACTGGTCAAGTGAGCGAGCCACACCGAAGAAAAGCAGTGGTAGATATGAGGTTGATGTTATGACGCTTCTAGCCAGCAGGGTGGATGCACTGGCACAGAGATTAGACCGAGTGGGTACTCCTAACCTAATTGGAGTACATGCTATTTGTAAGACGTGTGGCGTGCTGGGGTATACTTCAGTTGGTTGTTACAATGGCTTCTCTAGCATTGAACACCTCAACACATTCCACAGTTTCAACCCTCCACCATAAAATAACCCCCACTCTACTAGCTATGATCAGAGTTGGAAGAGTCACCCAAACCCCCTTATAAAAACTCCAACTCTCACCCCCAGAGTTCTGTCCAGCCACTTGGTTTCCATAACAGAGCTCCCTATAACCCCCTCCTCCTCCTGAACCTACGTCCCACTTGGAGAGTCTCATGGAGCGCTTCATAGCGACCCAAACCAAGACCAACGAGGCTCTTAGTGAGTCTATCAATCTACTGATCTCCAGGGTCGATGCTATGGCCACCATCAGAAGACGATGGACACCCAAATCGCCCAGATCACCCAACAGGTGAGCCACCTGTCTCGGCCTTAGGGGCATCTCCCAAACCAGACCGAGACTAACCCCCGCGGTCATGTCAATGTCATCTCCACGATGATCGAGGGATTAGAGAAGAGCCCGGTGATGGTTCTCGAGGAGGTAGTTCCAGTTTCTGATTTTGCAGGAACAGAGGGGAAGAAGAGAAAAGAGAATCTGAGTTCTGCTGGGGAGACTAGGCCTTCACCTCCCGCTCGCACTTACCAGCCCCCAGTGCCGATCTCCTAACGCCTGGCATGGTCCAAGCTATACCAACTTGAACCTAAATTCGCGCGGTTCCTGGAGACCCTATGCCGAATCTATAGCACTAGCCCCTTCTTGGAAGCTCTTAAGGAAGCACCTGCTTATTTGAAATTTTTGAGAGAGCTCTGTCCAAAAAGGAAGAACATGGGAAAGTTTCAGTAGCCCTCATTAGCGGATCCTGCAGCTCGCTCTTATAAAGGCGATCGCCATCGAAATTGTAGGATCCTGACAGTTTCTCTATCCCATGTTGCATAGGGGATACGCAGATTGAGAGAGCCCTCTGCGATCTGGGCGCCAGTGTGGGCCTCATGCCGCTCTCTCTCTGCAAGAAGCTGCAACTGCGGGATCTCATGCCCACCAGTATGACTATACAGTTAGCAGACTGCTCCATTAGGCAGTCTATAGGCATTCTGGAGGATGTCCCGATCCAGGTGCGCAAGTTCCTCATCCCCTGAGATTTCGTCATTCTTGACATGGATGAGGACTTTCCGGCCCCACTCATCTTAGGTCGCCTATTCCTTGCGACTGCCGGGGCTGTGATCGATGTTCAGATAAACACTCTATCCTTCCAACTGTGTAGAAAGAGGGTGGAATTCAGTTTCCCTCTCCCCGCACCGCCTTTAGCACCTGCCCTTCCCTCGCCTTCTGAGGAGCCTATCCCCATTTTTCCCTTTGATGCTGTTCCTGGGGCTGATATATTTGATAGGAATGGGGGACCCCACATGCTATTTGAAGGTTCTTCTGCTGTTTCTGCGGCTGTCCGCTTTCATTTTGCGACCGCTTCTGCTTATCCTGGGAAGTTAGAGGATCCTATTTCACATTTCTACAACCACCCCAGGCCACTTTCCGCATCATTATCGTCTACTATTTGGCCAAGGACCTTAAACAAGCGCTTCTTAGGAGGCAACCCAGGGCACTTATTGCTTTCAAAAAAAAAAGCAAAAAAAAAAAAACTAGTGTCACCCTTCTCCCTCCCCTTTTCACCCTTGGACCCTTGCGTTTACCCTTCTATTGCTCTTTTTCTGCATCCTTTTCATTAAGAATAATGAAAATCTCAAGCATGGGGGTATGAGCTTATAGCTCTTTGAGAAGAATTGTGGACTTGGGGTGCGGATGTATGATATCACTTGCAGTCACATCATATAGATAGGACTTCATATAGCTTCACTAGAATTGTTCTTATATTTTTTGTTTATTAGAGCATGTAGTTTAGAGCATATAGTTTAGATTTTGCATCTCAAAAGGAGAAGTGATTGAGTTGGGCATCCTTAAGATTTTTAGGTGCTACTTCTTGCCCTTCTCTTCATTTCCCCTTACATCCTTTACTGCTTACTTAGTTAGATTTATTGTTTTCTAATAACTGTGTGCAAAAACCCCCCTTATGATGAGAATGAAAGGGGTGATGATTGATCTGGTTGAATTGTGTGTTAAAGTGTGGCCTGTTAATGTGTGAACTTTTGTGAATTGCGCTCTAACATTGCCATCTGTATTTTTCCTGCCCTATGTTGTATGTCATATTGCCCTTGAGATTCATGTAACTTAGTTTGATTGACCTCGATAAGTGGGATATACCTTGAAGTAAGTTGTTAGACAGTGGTAGATTTACCTGTGAGATTTTGAGCCTGATAACTATCCATTACATATAGTCTCGTATTTTTCTTCATGTGTGACTCACCCAGGACTGCATCTCTAGAACTTGATCTTGTTCTTTTTGAAATCGCATTTAGCATGTGCATGTGTTAATATGATTGAGGCAATTTTTATTCTATTTAGCCACATGAGCCAAAAAGCCACCCATTGATATGTACTACCCTCTTTGATAGTCGTTTGTGCCTTTCCCTTTGTCTTTGTTGTTGCCCCCTACATATTACACACTTAACCTATCGATATTCTCCATATCCTTGTCAAGGTCTTGTGGAACGACGCTTCCATGTTGAGTTGGGTTTGCTTCGAAAGCTAGTTCACCTTGGGTACGTTATTAGTGGCTTGTTTGGGGGGATTCCTGATTTCAAGTTTGTGTTCCCCATGCCATTCACATGCCTTTCTCCTTTCAAAGAAAAGAAATAGAAATGAATGAAAGAGGAGGAAGCAAAAGAAAAGAAAAGAAAAGAAAAATGGAAAAAAAAAAAAGAAGGAAAGGAAAAAAATAGAAAAGTTGTAAATAAGGTGTTTGACATGGGAGTGTGACCATGAGAATGCTAAATTCCTCCCTTAAGATTTTTGTGGGGTTTATTGCTCAAATTTTCGATTGTGGTGTGAAGTTGTTGTTTCAACATTAGTTGTGAAAGTGTTTTTTGCTCCCTAGTCTTTTGACTATTAGCTCCACTCTTCCCAAATTTATTCCACTTTTCACCCTTTATCTTTGACCCCATTACATTCCTTTACAAGTCCTCATGATTTACACATTGCACTTTGCATTACGCGGTGGAGAATTGAGAACTCTACCAAGCTTATGGTAGTTGCTTAATTGGGTAGAGTATTGAGTGCACCCTTATTATATATTCTAAACACATTGAGGGGAGTGTTCTACTTTATCCTAAAGTAAGGTTCTACCAGTCCTACTTACTCACCACTCATCAAGGAAGGTCCTGTCTTGTTATGTGCTTCGATACTAGGGCATTTGATGCACTGCATTTGGGTATGGGGACCCATGGAAGGAAGTGTGCGAGCCGTATTTGGATTGTTTCACATTCTGACTTGGCCATTTCTAATGCATAGTTTAACTTAGATTTTTGATTTTTCATCCCTTGCCGGAAGAGGGTGTGTTGAGAGATTTACCATCCTTCCGGATTTTTCATAGCGTAGTCTTGCTTAGGAACAAGTAAGAGATAAGCATGGGGGTGTGATAAACCTCTATTTAGTCCCCTTTTTAGCCCCTATTTAACTCATTTTTCCCCGTGTTTTCATGTTCGATCGTGTTAAGGAAGAGTCAAATCGACCTCCTTTAGCATACTTTTCACTCTTTTAACATCTTTCGATATTTTCATAAACTTCATTGAAGAAACGGAAAGATGAACAACATTTAGCAAAAAGGAGTGCCAAAGAGGTGTGAAAAGTCGCGAAAAAGCATCGCACGAATGTCCCGATGAACTGACACGACATCAACCAGCAGGGCCATGACAAACCGCACCATCCGATAGGCCACGTGGCGCGGTCTGGCCGTGCCACTTGGCAAGTTGTGCCATTCGCGCGGTTCTGGCCTGGTCCTGTCAGAATTTCGACATGGTGCCCCCCTGTCGCGTGGCATGACCGTGCCACCCTCGTGTCCGCGTTGCGACTTAAATTTTCCTTCGGGCTGTTTTGGGGATTATTCGGTTTTAGATTCAGTTTTCTCTTTTCACAGAAGTTTTTAGGTGATTTTTAGGTTTTACATTTGGGTTTTTGATTTCCATTGTATTGTATTGAATTCATTGGCATCGAAGTTCGATCTACCTTTCAGCAACAATCAATTCAAGTTCGTTTTCCCGATTCCTCCTCTTCTCTTTATTGTTATTTTAGGTTTTTGTGAATTGAATGTTGTTTGGTAGAATTGAAATTATGGTTGTTGATTGTGAAGTAATGTGTGGCTAAATTCCTAACTCGGGTTGGGATTAAAGCCGATTATGTTTAGTTGAATCAATTGTAGCCCCAATCCCTTACTTTCCTTGCTTTTGCGTTCATGATTTCTACTATGCACGCCGCATGCTCGATGAAATGCCTGAGAGGGCGTTCATCCATTATTACTTGGGTTTAGGGGAGCGTTGAAAGACGGAACCTTCACTTAGCGCGAATTAGTAGGCGATTAGGATTTTGATATGAAAATAATCAAGGTTCTAGTTGGGATTAGAGATTATAGATGTTGTAATCCTGTGACCTTTAGTCCCATGAAAATAGGTGATTACAGTTCTAGGATTAGTCTTCGACCCTTGAGAGAGGGAGGAGATGGGCTTAATTGACAATCTATTCACTCATGACGTATCTCTAGGATTGTTCGGCGGGGTTAGTAATTGGTTCAGCTAGCATAATCGTGCTATTAATTCCAACCTGAGTGCTTTAATATTTTGTTCCCTCATTCGATTCTTAGTTGTTATTGTGTTCATTAGTTTAGTCATAACTCATATTTTGATTTGGCTTAGATTGGGTTAGTTGATTAGTGTTGGTAGTCGAAGGCAAGTTCCTTATGGATACGACCCGTACTTGCCGGTTGCTAGCTATAGCTACGCCGTGCACTTTCGGCAATTTTACACAACATGTATATATATGTATGTATGTATACATATACGTGTATATATATATATATATATATATATATATATATATATACACAACACACACACACACACACACACATATATATATATATATATATATATATATATATATATATATACATATATTATATATATTATATATATATATATATATATTATATATATATACACACACACATATATATATATATATATATATATATATATATATATATATATATATATATATACACACACATATATATATATATATATATATATATAATATACACAATATATATATATTATATATATATATATATATATATATATATATATGGCTCTGTATGTGTGTGCGTAAGCTTTTGAGACATCGATATTGTAGTGCATGAACCTGTACATTCGGATGACATCGATATTGTAGTGCATGAACCTGTACATTCGGATGACGAGTTAAATACAAGTCAGTCTATTTTAAGTTACTCTGGTAGGTTAGAAGCATTTTTTTTCCTCCTACAAATCTGGTAAAAAGTAATATAATTTTTTAAAAACATAAAAAATGACGTAGTCACAAAACTTCAAACTCTAATTTTAAGCTTTTTTTCTGGTGCCTATCTATTGAACTTAAAACTCATTGACTTTTTAGATCACATTTCCCCCCCCCAAAAAAAAAGGAAAAAGACAAGAATAGAAAATTGCATCCTCATATAACCACAATTCTTGTAAAATAAACTTAATGACGCATTATCATTTGTGCCAAGGAGATGATCAACCACGTAAAACTCTTGTCTTGCTAAAACATACTGTTGTATACAGTGACATAATGAGTTGATTAGATGATAAAAAGATAATTTATCGTAGAAAAAACTACCAAAAAATATTAGTAATAGTCCATTATAACGATGATCCTATAGCAATAGATTGGAATAATGGGCAAGGAAGAATGATATGAAAAATTTTAAAAAGGTGAAAACAATAAATTTTGCACTTTTTAAGTTAGATTTTAGCTGCTATATATATTCATCACAAGGCAAAAAGTTAGCCCATGTATTAAATAAATAGAATTTTTATATAAAAAATATATATTTATTGTCTAACCCAAATGGGTCAATCCTAATCCTAACCCTCACAGGGTTGACCCAAATGGCTTCAGGCCTCAAATCTCATTTGAGGCTTTAACCTTTTCAGACGCATGGATCGAGTTATCAGGTCGAGTAAAGTTTTGCCAGATCTAATAGTGCATATAAAAAGCACGCATAAAGCCAGCGTATTGAGTTGCCATCCAATATACCAAATCAAATAGAAATTGGTTGTTCAACAATGAAAGAACGTAGAAGAAAAAACAAAATGCTTATGTCAATGCCGCCAAATCAAATCTTTCTTTTTGTTCAATCAATTTAACCAAGATTTACAAGACATTACTGCAACCAAGCAAAGCGCTCATAAAAATATGCAATATCTTTTTAAATGATTTTGTCATTAGAACTGGTAAGGCATTTTCACCATAATTAATAACTATTTACATTTTTTAAAAAAGAAGAAATATTAGATTTTTTTTTCTTGATCATTCAGGGGGCAAATTCCAAAATTATATGTGTGGTTGGATAATTTATACAAATAAGACCCTGTTCTTTTCGTTGGTAAATTTCAATTTATCAACCTCAACCAATCTTAATTAACTCCAACCCACTGACCAAGTTACAATAAAAAATATCAATTTCAATCAACTTTAACTAATTTCAACCTATTTTTCACTATTTTAACCAACTTCTACGCATCATATAAAAAATTTAATCTACTTCAACATAATTCAACTTACTTCAATCCACTTCAATAAAAAAATACTCACTTCAATTTACTTCAACCCACTTTTATCAATTTCAACCAACTTCACCCATTTATTAACTCATATTTTCCAACGAAAAGAACATACCATAAATACCACACATTTCATTATTCCCACTGTCTAAGCTAACCAAGGGGAATACAACTACTTAAAAATTGATGTCAAGATGTTACAAAGCCCTGAAAAACACTGCAAAAGAACAAGTAATTTTTTAATTGTTGAAAAAGCCATGAAGGCTAAGAAAGAGGCTACAAGGAGAAGAATAAGCAAAAGAAATATATATAACAAACAGATCAAGCAAATACGTTTGACCTCTAACTTTGATACGCTTGCAATAACTCCTTGTGTGAATTCCGTTTCTACGTAATCTAGCTACTTTCATATGTCGTTGATGCAATCATCTATATGCAACACACCATAAATTTTATGGAACTCTTCCTCTTTTACAAACAGTTCTTCCTTCATTAGATTGAAATCTTGGATTTAAAGGATCTTGGCCTCCCCAACCCCCAAAAGAAAGAAAAAAAAGAAAAAGAAAAAGAGAAAGAGAATTCTCCTGTAAAAAAATCATTGTAAATATATTATCTCATAATCCCACCTAGCTAGTCACATTGCGAATATAAATACAACTTTAAAGGAGAGAATACAATTATAAAATTAGTATAGGTATATTAATGTTAGTTAGCCTACTTATATCAATTCTAACGCATCTAAAAAATAGTTACATTGGCGAGTCAAATATGAAGATCTTAAGTATGATTGAAAAAAAATATTTCCACTAAAATAATGTAAAACAAAAGGCATATTGTTGCTTTTATATCTTATATGAAAAATCAGTACTACTACCAACTATTTAATAGGAAACAAGTACGAGGAAATTTAAGTGTCATTATATAAGTGCAGGGAATGGTTGTTGATGTAATTTTCCTTTGATAAAACTATGTTATACATACATAAAAGCAGAGTTGAAAAAAATCTAACCCGACACGATAACACGACCCGAACACGATCTGAAGTTACTGAAAGAAACCCAATTCCAACAGAGCTGAATCGATTTCGACCCGACGTCGACATGATTTGACTGTTTAGTGTGAAAACATGTTATTTTTCTATTTTGAGTAGATCTAAATTATTTTCAAGACTGACATAAAATTAACCCGTTTATTAAATGGGTCAACTTGAAATGGCCCGTTACCTAGCTCTAAACAAAACTACATTTCATTTTCCTCAACTATAACAAACACCGCAGCAACATAATCGGTTTTAAAACATATAAATCCGTAAAAAAGGGTAGGTAAATTATATTATTGTATATTCATAATAATCGATGTCACATCTAACTAAGCCCATCTTTAAAAATCAAAAATAAAATAAAATGTGTAGCTCCTTTTCAACAACAAGATGATGTACCTATGATTTGCTTAAATGATTTGGATGCATGCACAGGAAAATAATAAATACGTAGACAAACTCTGCTTGGTAATAATTGTGAAATCATTGGGAAGAGGGGGAGGGGTTACATACATTTACCTTGTGAAAACATCGAATTTTTCTCCCTCATTGGGAGGCGTGTAGTGAGGAGACACAAAATGGAAGTGTCCAAAAGCAAACAAATAATTTTTCAAGGACAAATGCAAAAGGGTCCTCTAACTTACTACATACACAATCATCTGACATAAATGCATTCTAAAGCCTCAGATTCCCTTCTTGTCCGCCCTGCCAATTCCCATTCCCTAGCTTTGAATTGAATTCCATCTTGAACTTTAAATTTAATGCATCCACCCCTCTCTCCTTCAATCAATTAATCAAGTAGTTATTAAAATCACTAATAGCCTGGCCTTTTTGCATAGATAAGTAGCTTAAACTATAGGTTATGGACATTTTTAGCGGCAAAGACGGAGGGATAAAATCAAACAAATTACACCACCAGCATCTTCCAATGCAAGTCCCATTGTCGTAGAGTTTGAAAAGATTTAGATACAGATAGTTTTATATCTGCAAGCAGATTGACGAATTTTAAAGAGTCATAAAAATTTTCAAAAAACTTTTTATTCAAATGATAAAACTAGACAAATTAAACCAATTAATTGTTATGACTTTAGATCATGTATATACTATGAAACCAACACCACACAGGAAAAACATAGGCAAAATATAGAGGAGTTCATACAAATAGTGTTATTGTCTTTGCTATACATCCTTAAGGAAGCTCAACGAAGAAGAACCGCCCCCCCCCCCCCCCCGGGGAACCACAGAAAAAAAAAAGGAAAAAGAAAGAGGTAGAAAAAGAAATAAAACGCAAAACTCATTAAAGGGAATACTAATTAGCCTCTCTTGACCAAAGGCAGCATTAGAGAAGCTAAGCAATGACACTTAGAGCAATTACAAACCATAGTTTTCTCATGAAATCATGCATATCTTTAGATTTCTCCAAGCTCACCAGTTCAATTCGATATCGGGTTTGGTCCACTTGGTACTTCATGCTTATTAGCTTCAAAACTTTTAGAAGGCATGGCTTTTTGGCCATGTCGGGCACCCTTTGGTTGAAAGCTTGTGGAAATAGCTAGATCGGCACTTAGGGTTTCATTGATTTGCTCTGATACCATGTTAGAACCAGTCCTTATTTGCTCTGCAGGGTGAGTTACGAGAAGGAGGATGAAGACGAGCAAGAAAACATGAAGGAAGGGGTGGGGGTTTGTGTAGATTTCTCTTGGTAATAAAGATGATGATGGTGGTGATGGTGTTTTGGATGTAGCCATGCAATTTGAAGATATAAAAAACCTTCACCCCCCAATAGCCCAAAGGGGATCAATTCCATGAACCACTTGAAGCTCTCCAAGGCTAACAATTTAGAGAGAGAGAGAGATGAAGGAGAGGGAGAGAGATAGGGAGAGAAAAATTAAAGGGAAGAAGTGAGAACAAGGTTGAACAAAAGTAGGTAAAATATTGGAAAGTGGAATTTGAAATTCGATGCACAAATTAATCTGACGCACTAAACTACTAAGGTAGAGGTGCATGTTAAGAAGGCATAACACATATGAAAACTGAAAAGGGCATATTGGACTGATGAGTAGGGTTTAATTACTAGAATGCCCTCCTTTAATCATGAACTTGATTATCAGTGCTAAAGATTATATGATTACTAGCTAGCTATAATCAAATCATGACCTAGTAATGTCTCCATAAACAAGGCCCTAAAAATAGGTAAAATTAAAATAATAAATTTGCAAATAAGATGATATTATTAAGTATTTTCTTATGAGGTCATATTCGTAATCCTATCTTTAATTTGATATCATTTTGAATGAGGTAGTCTAGTCTAAGATCAATTTTACACAAAACAAAAGTGATCAGTTAGTAGTCACATGAGATGATCAGAAAAGCCTCCACCTTCTTGCCTAAAGCATGTCCTTCAAAAGCCAAAAAAAAAAAAAGATAAGAAAAAGAAGTTAGCTAGCAAAGCATGAAGATGAATTAGGACAACAGTGTAAAATACGAAGAAAAGAGAACCTAAAAGGGTTGAGATAGGACGTAAAGGAATTTGATCGAATGGAGAGGAAATCACTACTCTCCCCTCTCCTTCTCTCTAGTTCTCTCTCTCCCCCGATTTCTGGATGCTTTTAGAGCTCCAAAAAAATCTTTTCAATCTGATTATTTGAATTCCTCCAATGAGGAAAAAAAAAGTCTTTTCACAAAATTTTTGTCTAAATTTATAGTGCGGATAATATTCGTGTCCAAAATATTGAAAATCGGGTTGGATTTAAATATGCAATTCAGGTGCTCGTTGTTTAAATTTTGTGAATCAAATTTGTAACTAGCATACCAAGCATGCTCAGACAACTTGGTTTCGGTATACTTTTGTTTGAAAATTTTGAGAAAATGCGTTCGAACATCAAACATTCTAATTAGGCAATTGTCACAATTTTAATTTTGATCGGAATTTTTAAATTTTTAAATCACAAATTTCGTAACAATCGAATTCGATCAAGGTGTCTAACTTAATAATTCAAACAATTCCAACTATAAAATTTTTATCCAAATATTTAATTTATCTGAATCTGCATTAATCTGAACCAAACTTTGGACATGCCTCCTGAGAACTGAGAAGCATTTCTTTCTTTGTGTACAGATCCTGTTTTGACTTGAAAGTTAAAGCCATGGCAGACAACGGTGAGTAAAAATTAAATTAAATTTGTTGGTTATTGTGCATGGTTGTCGTTGGTGTGCCTTTGCCCTTTTCCTCTGTGGGAAACCGTCCCTTTCCCTCTTTCTCTCTCTCTCTCTCACCCCACCGTACCAGGGTGGCGGGGGTGTTTCTACTTTTTCTCCCCTTTGCCTTTATATTTGCCAAAGTTTTTGGGTTATGCTTTTCCTTTTGCTCTGGTCAAACGTCTAGGTGAACGTGCATGCATGATAGTATTTTTACATAAGAAAGAATTAATTATTATTAGGTGAATACAGGAGTATTTGGTGATTACAATACTGAATGACGTTTGAGGATATTGAATGATGATAAATGATACTAAAATTTTGCTCTATATAATTGAATGGCATTGAATAAAATTTTGCGATACTATGGGTGTGTTTGGTAGGAGGGAAAATCATTTTTTTGAAAAATAATTTTTCCATTTTACGCCGTTTGGTAAAACAAGGAGGGAAAAATCATTTTTAGGGGAAAATCATTTTACCCCATTTGAAGGAAATTGTTTTCCCTTTAAAAAGTAAGGAAAATAATTTTCCAGGCCCGATTTTGATTGCCCAATTTTGTCTCTCGTTCTATTTTCTTTTAATTGTGCCCAGAATCACTCCATTTTCACTCTCATTCTATCTCTCATTCTTCCCCTCTTCTTCATGTTCATCATCTTCATCGATGATTTCCATCGTCAATCTTTGCAATTATTTCTTGAGTTCCCTGAACTTGTTATTGTTGTCATTTTGAAGAACTTTGCAATCTGAGACACCCATTGTCTCTCCTTTTTTCATTTTCTTTAATCTGGGTTTAATATCACTCAAAGTCAACTAGATAATCCTTGAGAATAGTAAAAAAATTGAGATTCATTAATATTGACTCTCTCTTTTTCTGAGTTTATTACCGGATATATTTTTTACTGATGTTTTAGATTTGATTTTGAAGAAGAATGAGAAACAGAATTCGTTCGTTGGGTCGGGTCAGAGCAGTGAGCAGGAGAGGGGTTGATGGTAAAAAAAATGAAGTGAGGGCGGAGGGATTCATTCTATCAAATAACAAAAAATGAAGTGCAAAAGAAAATTATTTTCCATTCTACCAAACAGTTGAAAATGTAAGTGAAAAATCATTTTTCTTGGGAAAATATTTTTCATGGAAAATGATTTTCTGGGAAAATAATTTTCCTCCCTACCAAACACACCCTATATTGAAAATATGAGTTAGAAAATGGGTGAAGTTGGTTGAAATGTGTTGAAATGTGTTGAAGTTGTTATTTTTTTGTTGAAGTGGAAAAAAGTTGGTATATTTTTTTTATATGATGTGTTGAAGCTGGAATTCTTTTGTTAAAGTGGGTTGAAGTTGGTTGAAATTGATTGAAGTGGGTTAAAGTGGGTTGAAGTGAGTTAAAATTGAAATTTTTTTGTTGAAATTGGTTGAAGTTAGTTGAAGTTAGTAAATTGAAATTTACTAACGAAAAGAACAGACCCTAAATGCTAAGTGTAAGTACTGCAAATAAGTTTAAAAAATGTAAATTTAATGCATTTAAGTTCTATATGACCTTAAAATACACATGAAAAGTGATCTTTTATAAGTTTGTCATAAAACTACTGATATGTACATGCACGCATGGCAAACTATACTCGATTCATCATATGTGTAAGGCTTAATTTTGACACGCAACAACTCAATTCTATTTTAGTTTATTTAAGGTGAAATAGTTTTATTCAATACTTATATCTAGTTATGTCTTTCAACAAAAATATATGTCACTTTCAACTACATATTTTTTTTATTATGAACAGGGTGGACCCTTAAAAGTTTATGGTGAAAGCTATAATTAATATGCATTATTGATGATTTAAAATGGAAGGTGGCCTCTTTATTTCAACATATGTTAGACTAATAGCTCCATATATCTCTATAGGTGAAGTAAATAAATCCAACTACATATGTCATGTCCCCAATCGACCAATAATTGCTACATGAAAATATGCAAATGTCGAAATTCAATGGTCACCCATAATCATTTACATAACAGTCCAATGGTTCAATTATAACTAAGTTTCACTGCATTCAACAGCACTAATCAATAATTGCAAAGAGCGCTCTTTCACAAACAATTGTTAGTTGTTTGTATTACCTATTAATTATTTGCTGTTTGAATTACTTGTTTGCATTATCTATTTGAATTATTTGTTTATAGAAAAAGTGTTTGACAAAACTAGTTGTTTCTTAGAAAAGATGTTTGGTAAAAAGTCATTTATATCGTTATCTCTGAATTACTTTGTAACCAAAAATATTTTTTTGTTAATTAGTTATTTTATTTTCTTTTGAGAAAGAATCAAATTGACGTCATTTGTACAAATTAACTTCAATGATATAACCTTAATTTGTCACTAGTTGCACATAATTTGTATTCTAATTAATCTTAATTATTATTTTTTCAGCTTGTATGTATTTATGTATTGCTTATGTCTTAAAATATTATTTTTTATTTGCTATATATTTTATTGCTATGAATTCAAATTTATATATTCAAATGATTTAATCTTTGATAGATTAAATTCAAATAAGACACAATGCAACATTAAATATCTACTACAAAAGGCTAATAATATGTAGTGTAATTTTTTCAAAATCTTAAATAATTATGTCATTCTCACAAAAAAACTATTCTCAAAGGGTTAATAGAAATAACTTTTTGAGAAAAAGTTATTTGGTTCAGAATAATTCTTTAATCAAACACTAATTCGGCTATTTTGACCAGTCAAAATACTAGTCAAAAATAGCTACCCCTCCACCCAAAAAGATTTTTTCCCCCTTCAAAAAGCTCATGCAACCAATTCCATCTAATATTGACAAAAATTCGGGTTCTAATCAAATTCGAAATCATGCAATGTCAAAATTCGGAGATAAAATTGATGATTGACATTCGATTTTTTTGAGTCAGATAAATTTCTATATTCAGATCAGATAAATTTTACCAGCGCTCATCTTCTCATGTGAAAAAAAAAAAAAAAACCAAATTTGATTCTCGAGTGGTCGTAACAATGAATATGCATTATCAAGTCTACCTTTGGTGATGAAAAAAATTTTGCAATAAAAGGTACCAATAATGTAATTAACTGTATCTTTATTTACTTTCTCAGAGCTTTAAAAGTCGATTTTGTACCATTTTGTTAACGTATTTATAACTTAAAGTTAAGATTCATTGCGCATATGTTTGACCCAAACTCATCGCTGTTTGAGGCGAGAATTCGAAGCATGATTCAATCTGAATTATATTGATCCAGCGAGGAATCATATCAAGTTTACTCATATGATTTACTTAACCACAAATAAGCATCGAGACTTAATAAGATAATGATCCTATTTGATAAACAGCTGTTAGTTATTAACTATTTGTATTAGCTATTAGCTGTTAGCTATTTGAATTAACTGTTTATATTAGCTGTTTGAATTAGCTGTTTTAGAAAAAGTATTTGATAAAAATTAGCTGTTTCTAAAAAATATATTGGTAGAATTTCATTTATGCCCTTATTTATGAATTAGTTTTTAATGAGATATGTATAATTTTTCCAAACTTATGGACAAGTATATCATTTCCTCAAAAAGCTCTTCTCAAAAGGCTAATGAGAATAGCTTTTTCAAAAAGGATTTTTTGGAGCTAAACAGCTATTACAAGCAGCTTTTTACCAAACACCCTTTAGATATTTAACTTGATCAAAATAACTGAAATTCTCCCAAATAACTATTTGTTCCTAAACAACTGTTGTTACCAAACACCCCCAATTCAATAATATTAATTAAATAATAATTTTTAATGTGGATGCCATTTTTATAGAGTTTAGGGAGACTCAACTATAAACAACCTTACTTTTACATAAATTTCTGCAAACAGGCTTTTGAAAAAAAATTATAAAATAATTTTGCAGAGTTCAATATAACGACATGAATTATAGATACTGTAAAACAAAAATTGTCACGTAATTATTTTATATAATTTTATGGATCGGAGTACCATGTACTATAAATATTTTTCAAATATGAGGTTCGATGTATTGTAACTTACCATACATGCAAATAGACTGAATAAAAATTGATCCGATTTGAAAATTTGATCCGAATTCATCCGAATATTTTGGATTTTAAACACGATTTTCTTGACCGAAACTCCAAATAAACCAAACATGAAAACCCCTCAAATTAGCAAGCCAAACCCGATTCGAATATAAACCCGCCCGCTTAACCAAATATTATATCCTTGGTCTTTAATTATTTTTTCTTTATACTCTAAGCAATAGTGGTTATTTATTATATCAAATCATTTAGAGAGACATTATATGATTGTCGTATTTTCTAACAAATTAAACAATAGTGCCTTTACTTTTCTAACTCTATTATCATAAAATAACTTTATATGCAACTTATAAATTGGACAACTAAAAATAGATATGAAACGATGTGAAATAAAGATCTGCCAATAAGAAAATCAAGTAGAATGAGCCAAACACTAAGAATTTGTAAGTCATAGCATTATATTTTTAGTGAAATGAAAATGTGTTTAATATTATTAAAGATAAATTAATTTGTAAAAATCAAAATTTTTAATCTTATAACTAAACCATAATATCTTATACTTCTCTAATTTGCTTTTGGCTAGTTTTCATTCTAATTTGTCTTTAACTACAAGTCTACAATTTGCTAGTAGTAGGAAATGGGCCGTGTATGTTTGTATTACGATCAACCTCTTAATAAAGTATGCCTACTTGGATTATGGTGGATTGGTTAACAGAGATATCAAATTATTAAATATATTTTTAACAAGTCAAATCGCTCCATCATATTATGTTTCTCTAGAAAGGCTGGCCTATTAATGACCGAACTCATTGTTGACCTTATTTTAATGTACGGACTAACCTGGTCAATCTAAAAAGACCCAACTCTTTGCCTACCCATACATGACGTTCATATATCATAATAAAAAATTTAAATGTTTTTAATTATCTTTTAAGAAATTATTATTACCATTTTTTTAATTAAATACTAATAATTTTAAGTAATAAATATGCCTGATTTTTAATCTTGAAAAAAGAAAAATAATTAACAAAAAAAGATGCTATAAACATGTTGGCATGGATTGACCCGAAATTCACAAAATCAAAATGCACTCATCCGTATTTTACCCGAACCCATAATACACCCGACCTATATCTTACCTGAACCTGATTACACCTGATCTGTATTTAACGTGCCCATCCGAACTAATAGGTCTGCATGCAAATGCGACTTGATCACACTATCCTAGGCCAAGACTTTGACATTTATTGATTTTAGCCAATTTGTCCATTCAATTTAATTATGACTAAGTAAAACTTACTACCTAATGAACGGCAAAATATGTGCTATGAGAAATCAGTAGCGTGTAGCTATTTTTTTAAAAAAAATTTGTTTGACTGCATAAGATAATCTCTCTAGTAGTTTTTACCGTGTAAGATTTCGAACTATGTCTATCTCCCCTTTTTTTTCCCCTCTTTTGAAATGCACTGTCTGTATTTATGTGTTTGTCACAATGTAAGAAAATGTTTCCAATCTTGCACACAGTAGGGCAAGGACTGAAAGCTCATGAACGAAAATCCAAAAATGAAGAGTGAAAGATACATGACAACAATGCATGACACAGAGAGAGAGAGAGACAGAGAGACAGAGAGAGAAATTAAAATTAATGAGATGTCAATTTTTGACGATGTGTAGTGAGTTCATGCAAAGCCTACATTAGTAAACAACAAACGTTCACGGCCTAAGCTTGCAAACAACAGAGAACGGCTGTTTCAAAGGATAAGAGCAAGTAAGATCTAAAATATAGAACCAAAAAACTCTTTTTCAAAAGGCTATTTTAATTAGCCTTTTGGGAATAGCTGTTTGTGAAAATGACATAACTATCCAAGAGTTTGAAACAATTACATCATATACCATTAGCCTTTTGTAGAGATATTTGATATTGTGTATTATTTAAATTTATTCTATTCAAGATTAAATCATCTGAATATATAAATTTCAATTTATAATAACAAAATATGTAGCAAATAACAAAATAATATTTTAAGACTTAATTATCATGTGGATAGATATACACAAATTGAAAAGAAAAAAAGATTAATGAGAATACAAATTATATACAACTAGTAACAAATTAAGATTTTATCAATAAAGTTAATTTGTATATATGACATCGATTTACTTTTTTTTGGAAACAAAAATAAGATAACTAGTAAATGAAAAAATTATTTTTAATTAAAAAGTAATTTAGAGATAAGGGCACAAATGAAATTTTACTAAATACCTTTTTTAAAAATAGCTAATTTTACCAAACACTTCTTTTATAAACAGCTAATTTAAACAGCTAATGTAAATAGCTAATTCAAACAGCTAATAGCTAACAGCTAACAGTTAATAGCTGTTTACCAAATAGGGCCAAAGTGAACTATATGCTTCCTTTATTGTTGTATATTTATTGTATTTATTGGCTTGGATTTAAATTACATTTGCACTAGCTAGTTGCTAGCAGGTCTTCCTTAATTTGCATATAAAAACTGTAAGTTTAACATGTGATATGTATTTAATATAAAAATAGAATTATTGCCTATTTAGCACTGAAAACATATAAATAAATAAATTAGAATTCATCACTTAACATAACTATCCATGTAGTGATAATAACATTATGTTTTTAGTTTTTTCATTTGGCGTAAAGGAAGGTATAAAGAACAATGTGGATGTGAATGATTATATTGGGTATTAGTTACTTTACTTATATTCAAACTAATGTTGGATTTCAGTGATTGAATATTAATAAAATATAAGTAAATATAAATCAAAAATTAACTTTTTTTTGGGGGCGAACTCATAAATTATCTAGCGAATAAATCAAATAATCAACTCCAAAAAAATGGATAATTTGTTAAGTGATAATTGGGGGAAAAAAAATCGAAAGAGCGGGAAAAAAAAATGGGTTTTCGCAGTCAATTATTACTTCTTTTTTTTTGAGCTTTAACTAATATAATGCTTTTGATAGCTATAAGATAATAGTATCTAGTGTAGGCATTATTTAACAGTACATGTAACAATTGTGATGATTGCAATTAAAGATATCTTTAGAATTGAACACTTCTTTTAATACTTGTTACTAGCTTCATCCAACCACATTTTAGTGTCTCATATTCTTTTTGGATTACATTTTACATTCAATGGCTAACATTTAATTTTATTTATCATTTTTTTGGGTCAATAATTACTCAACATCTTTGCACTAATGTCAAAAAATATCTTCTACTGAAATCATTATCAGTCACATTCAAATTAAAATATTTGTGTAACAATGTATAAAATTGAGTGATTTAACATGTATTTGCGAAGTGTTATAACTTTATTGGTTGGCATATTAGTACTTTAATTTATTTTGTATCTTTTAGCATATATATATATATATATATATATATATATATATATATATATATATATATATATATATATATATATATATATACAGTTCTTTTTCTATTTTTTTGTGTACTTCAAAAGACCTTTCATCTTCTCCTTAATCAGTTGCTTAGAAATGACATTACTAAACGTTTACTTTCACATGTAAACATAACACATCTTTTATATAATATAATAATAATAATTATATATAAAATTGAGTGGTTTTACAGATGTTTGCCAAGTATCATGACATTATTGGTTGACATATTAGTATTTTAATTCATTTTGTGTCTTTTATCATATATACTATTCTTTTTCTATTTTTTTATATACTTCATAAGACCTTTTACCTTTTCCTTAATCAATTACTTAGAAATGTCATTAATGAACGTTTGCTTTTATATGTAAAAGTAACACATACATTAATTTTAAAAATTCAATAGATACAAAGATTATTTAACTAATAAAACAAACCCACATGATGAAAACAGTATTGTTAACAAAGTATTCATAATTTAGAAATTAATATATTGTTTAACCGAACCCTTACATCATAAGGGATAGTTTTAGTTATTATTAATTAGTGCGGAACAAAACAACTCTTGTTGGTGATCACTGTGGCTAAAAATTATTCAAATGCTACTTTGAACATTAATTTAATTTCAAAACGAATAACGTTTATATATTTTCTATTTTAGCTTAATCAAGATAATAATTAAAGCAATTTTCTCTCCCTAGATTAATTCTCTAGTTCTCCTTCTCCTGTAAGTTGTGTGAATAAGCTAGAGATATACATCAGCAAAGGGGGAATAGAGTTGGAGTAATTAATTGTCAGCTGTCTCCCTGATGAGCAATGCGTGGGCCCCTCAAAGATACAGACGGTACGTTAAGGGCATCATCGTAATTTCATAGTTTATATTGATATTGTATGGACCCTACCTATTTTGCCATATTATTGCTGAATTTTCTCCACTTTTAATGAGTGGCTCATGATCATGTTCCAGAATGGAGATGCTGAAATCTAAGTGGATTATACATGATGCTTTTTCTTTTTCTAAAGGGTGCTATCACAATTTAAATAGGATCTTCTGTCCGAATCTTTGCAATTAAAAAAAAAAAAGAAAAACCTTTGCATCTTTTGTTTACACATTTTGTGTGAGATTTGTTTGAGAACACATTTGCCTTTGCATGATTAATTCGAATATTAATTCAATTTTTCCATCATAATTTCTGTAATTTATAGCTTATTTTGGACTATCTTTGATCTTCTATTGATGTAGATGAGCTTTAGCATTCAACTAATTAGAAGATAAAATTGTCTCAATGTAAGTTTTGTCTTAATGAGACTCCGCATAAGAGGTAGAGTTCTCTCTGTGTAAATTTTATCTTCATAAGACTTAGATATCGTTTAATGAAAATGAATGTCAAATCATTTGAATCAACTTGTATAACCACAACTCGACACCATACCCCTTCAAACCAAAAAAAAAAAAAAAAAAAAAAAAAAAGAATGGACTTGTCTGGTCGATTGCATCAGCGAAAGCATAGCAGTGCATTGTACGGCTGTGCTAATGTTATGCTTTTTCTTTCTTTTGCCGTTTTAGTTTCATCTTTTACTATCTTTTGGGTTGTTCTTTTGATATCCTCGAGTTCCAAACTACCACTATAAAGAAGATCAAAGCAAAAAGTCCTTGGAATCTTTTGAAGGAAAAAAGTTGGGTAATCTGTTATCTCAAGCAACACTTTGCTGGTATGAATATGATTTTATGTACCAGATGTGAATGCAATCGTAAAGTATTCAATATAATAGAGGTAATATATATTATTTATTTTTGGGTTTTTGATATTCTATTAATTAAAGTCGAATTATTATTGGCTCATATGGATAGAGCTTTCTCACAGTTAATTTAGCTGTTTTTGTTTACAGGACTCAAAGTTAAGATTTTATTTAAAGTGAATAGATACCAAACTACTTGAATCAAACTGTGTGATTGATAATATACAAAAGTTTAAAAATTGCATCGTTATCATGAAATTTATTGAGGCGTGCTATTCTTTGAATCATCTTATAGGCCGGCTATTTGATATTTTTCTAGATCGAATGTGTGAATATCTATAAACGGTAATAGAATTTTTTGAGCTCCCAAAATCGGATGTTAAGCACTACGTTAGATATACGAGTCTACTTTTAATCAACACCGACCTCTAATGAATAACCAAAAGTTCTAGTCATGTTATCAAGAATTATACATAGAGGAACTTGATAACCCCAAAACCGTTGGAAGAGAACTATGCATTTTTAAATATTCAAATTTATTTTGGAATGAGAGTGTTTCCTCTTAAGAAGCTACAGCTGAAAGTAGAAGATAATTCAGGCAAGAAACAAAAACAGCCAAACAACAACTTTTTCTTTTTTTTTTTTTAAAAAGTCAATCTTGAGAATAAATTTTTTTGGTGTGCAATTTTGAAAAATTATTAATGAAATTGTTTATCTCGTTCAATAACTTGTGTAAAAATGTGAAATATAATATGATCTTTTTCTTTTTTTGTGTTTATTTTGCGCAAGAATTTAGAATTTTCTTTAAAATTCAATACTCTAGCGGACTTTCTGCATGCCTAAATACAAAGTAAAAATAAATTATGGTTTACACGTAAATTCCATAATAATATATTTAATTGCATACATATATGTATATGATGATATAAAATGATGATGAAATATACTAATATAGAAATATGATATATTCATGGTTATTAAACTCCCAATTCAAATCTTATGATCCTACAATCAAAAAATTCTCCATCGAACCATTGCCATTTGAATCTTAAAATACTTAGGAACTTACAATTCTAATTGTGTGCAATCGTAACATGAATCCACTATTTTAAGATTCGCTCCACGATCCTAGAAGATCTTCATAATATTTTCACACATTATTGTATTCGAGAATTGTTTGCAATAATGCAATATTTTGTCTCAAAATTATCACATTATATAGATTAATTGTATTTCTGTTTTCTGAGTGAATATGTACTACAATTTTCTATTGTTCTAAAAAAAAATTCACTATTTCATGTAAATCTTATAATCTTACGATCCTTGATTGTCTTCTATGATTCTGATTTTAAGGATCTCTAATCATTTCTAACTAGGATCGCGATTCTAGCAACATTAGATACATGAAATGATGAGAAAACAAAAAATATATACGTACGAATGGAGTGCAAATAGCTTCTTATGGATTACATTTACATATAAAACGAGGTCCCAAGATAAACGACCTTTGACAAATTTCAAGAATTATTTCAATTGTCGTAAATGTCAACTTTCACAAGGTAGAAACAACATGTCTCAAACAGCTCCATATATTTCAACTGAACAGCTCACATTTGATGTCATGCATATATCCTTGTCAACTATTCATTGGAAAACCCTCCTTGGAGGGGGAAAAAAAAGTTAAATAGATGAATAATACAAGAAATCAAAGGATCTATATATGCCATCCATGTCTATATTTGTCCCCCATTTTCATGTGCCCGTGTTTTACTTTTTATCAAGGCTTGCTAAAAGTTTTGGTGATTGATATGACAAAATTAAAAATTTTGAAAAGGGCAATAAAAGTCAAATAATGTGGGCTTAAGTAACACCACAATGACATCTTTAAAGTTGATGTTTGTTGGTAAACTCCAACATTTAAAAAAAAAAAAAGAAAAATCAGGAGTGATTTTCCAACAATTATTTTTTTGGGGCGGGGTAAATTGGAAGATTAGGTATTTAGGTAAGAACATGATTTAACTTGTGGGGGTTGAATTTGGCAGCAAACCCAAGATTTAAAGCGAAAATGGTCCATCTTTAACTCAAATTTTTATAATCTATGCCAGCAACTTCGCCAGCACAGTGACATTTAAGCATAAGAACTTCATAAATACATGTAAAGACACTAACTCCAGGTACCGACCGTGGCTCAGTTGGCAGAGCGGAGGACTGTAGTGGTAATCGCGTCAGATGTCCTTAGGTCGCTGGTTCGGATCCGGCAGATCGGAAATGTTTTTGCTTTCGGTTTACTTCTTTTGAGATCCATTTAAGTTCTTTTTATTTGTTTCTTCTGTTCAGGAAACCCTCAGCTGAGGTCATTACATGTAACTTAGTAACTTCCCTGCTGCTTTCTATTGTAGCCTTCATAAATTGGTCATTGTGCATGCTTTCCATCAATGTCAATGAAGCAATATACATATTTTTGGAAAATATAATGATTTCATCAATAAAATACCAAACGGTATTTACAATGAAAATCGTATATGAATAATTGTAAATCTAGAACATAGAGCTAAAATTCACTTGAAAACAACTAATATAAATTTTATTGATGTTCGGCTCCAACCTAGTAGAATATTCTCATGGATAATTTTGGATGACCGTAC
Source organism: Carnegiea gigantea (assembly GCA_029747015.1). Taxonomy (NCBI): domain Eukaryota; kingdom Viridiplantae; phylum Streptophyta; class Magnoliopsida; order Caryophyllales; family Cactaceae; genus Carnegiea; species Carnegiea gigantea. The sequence continues at coordinate 503,320 of JAKOGI010000423.1, forward strand.
TCCATATTTTTACTGTTGATCGAGGACCTCACAATCCATGTTGTAATGATTTATTGTCTAATATTTTGAATCAGACCAATTAATTATAACTCATATGAGGGAGATTAATACTCTCATCCAAGGCAATAAAAATCTTACAATTGAAGAGATGAACTTTATTAAAACAAAACTAAAATCAAACTGAGAATAAGTATAACACAATATTTTGGTTGGCATTGAGTAAGTGTAATTCTAGACTCTAGCGACATGTAATTCGACACTTATTCAATGATTCAAGCAAATTTTGATACTTACTTAACGATTGACATTGCAGACATGTTTAGAAGTTTACACTTACGCCAATTCAATGTTTGAAATTTTGAAGCCTGTTTATTACAAATCCCATTCACTTACACTTAACGAATTAAACAAATTTTGAACTTCTCTAGTATGAATGCAAATCCTAAACTTGAAATCCTTTGTCATATGTCCCAAGTGTACAAAAAGCATTAAAAACATATATGAAAATGTTCATGGGTTGATGTCTGATATATCGTTCTTTTTTTCTTATTTGAATTTACGTATTCAATTTTTTAATTTAACAAAATCTCGATTAGTAACTTATAATCTAACAAATTAAAATTTTCTGTTCATGTATTATCCAACTTTGTAAATTATTGTTAGATGTTTGAGAATTTTTCAATTTCTCAAAAATTCTTAATGTGATTTGTCAACATTATTGTTAGATGTTCACGTATTGTTCTTTTTTTTTTTTTCTTTTTTCAATTGTGGGGTACTTGTGTATTTTTCTTCCAAATTCATTGTCCACATGAAGTCAGTGAAGTCACACCACCTTTGATTTACTTGCTGCACTGGCTTAAGGTGGTGTTGCTTTCACCTAGATGGCACCATTGCAATTTATTTTTTAAAAAATAAGTTACAAAGGATAGAAAACAAACACGAGTTGTGCATGGTCCACACAGTCAGGTCCAAAAATTCTTGTTTGAAAAAGTCTTAAGACACGACAAATTAAACCCAATAATCCCCCCCCCAAAAAAAAACCAAAAAAAAAACCCCACATTTTAACATGTTACTTTAATCTACCAATGTTTTGATGGCTTTTGCTTAAAACACATCATAACTCAGTTCCCTTAGCAAAATGGGGAATCCGTTCTCATTTTGTAGTGGCACCATGGGTTCTATCTAGGGATGACAATTACATCTGAGTTTGAAGTACATCTGATCCAATTCAAGGCAGATATTTTGATTCAAATCCGAGAAAAAAATACTTAAGTCCAGATTCCAAAAAACCCAAATCCAAGTCGGATACGGATCAAATTCCGAGAGAAGATAACATCCAATTCGAGTTTATAAACTGATCCAACTATTTTATTAAAAAATTAAAATCTAAAATTTTACAAATTCAAAGTCTTCCCTCTAGTCTCAACCCTAAAGTCCCTAACACTCACCCTCCATTAGTTGCTTAATTGACTCCCCCCCCTCATTGCCGACCACGCCATTGGCGTGTTTGCCTACTTCTTACTAGTCAGTCTCCCTCATTTTAGCATTAGATGTTCAAATATTTGGTCGGTGTGATAGGCTGGCGCATGTTATCACGTCGATAGGTGGACGACATAAGCTTGAATAAAAAAAATAATGCAAACTATTATGTGAGAAAGGAAATTAATTCAAGTTGAATTAAATCCTACTTTGATTTGCTTTGAGTGAAAGCTGATTCGAAGGAAACCTCTGCCCTGTCGGATAAAATTCGAATCAGATTTTTAGGTCCGAAACTTAACCGGATCCGAATTTAAATGTTCTAACATTCGATCCGAATTCAATCCGTTGTCATCCCTTGTTTGATCCCAGGAGCAAACATACTTGTGAAATCTGTGAGGAGCAACAAGCCCCTTGTGGGTCAAATCAGGGTTAAGTCCCCGCTAGGCCCAAAGAGGTGATTATGCACCTCCTCCACCACCCCTTAATCGAAATGAATCTACACCTTATAAAGTGGCCTTTCAATGAGATCATGCGCTAGTTTTTGCCTATGGTTGTTCACATATTGTACTTTAGGGGTTAGATCGCCTGGAGTGTCAAATCCTACTTGCCACTAATATTGGGGTTTCCTTCCAAATTATGGAGAGGTATATTTTTATGTTCGAGTGATAAGTTTTTTTATTTATAATTTAGAACAAGTGATAGGATTATTGAATAGGTTTTTACGGTTATGTGTCAAGTAGGCTGGTTTGCTCGCATCTTTTTTGGAAGGGTACTCTGAGCAGTGGGTACTTTATAGGATCTCGACTCTCCTACTTGGGCCTTGTGGCTCCTAGGTGTGCGTTCGTGAGAAGTTTGGAGGAGATGAACACACCTGCGCGAATACAGGTAATAGTTACAAGGAAGAAATCGAAAGGAGACAATATGCATCTAGAGATAGACGTAAACTCGCAAGCCACCAAGGGTAGGGATATGATAACCATCCGGGTCTTATTGTGAGACAAAAACGGCTCGTTGCCATGGCAGGTGGGTCGGTTCCTCTGTTGCCACAGGGGGAGCTCTTGGTGACCAGTTAAAAACTAGCCAAACTGGGACTAACTTGTGAATTCAGTCAACCCATCATTTTATGCTAGTTGGTTTGGGTCAAAGTCTAGATGGGCTAACCGAATGGACCAACCTATGAGCCACAGACCGAACGGGTGGCTCGTGGACGAAAGCTTTACAAATCACATGCAAAACTAGCCTAAAATCGCATTTTAAAAGTTTGAATTCATTAAATATTTGTACCATGTAAATATTAAAAGAACATTTTTCAAAATTTGATATTTATAAATTTTTAATTGAAAATATTTGAGAAGAAATTTATTAAAATTTTAAGAAAACTTATATCCAATCTAACCTATGACTAGCCTACAAATTGAGCTAATATGCCTCGCCACTTTCATTGGCCAATTAAAAAGTCCCTAAAATCTGAAAAATTAGAAGCGTGGAGAGAAAGAACAAGAAAGAAATTTGTGGGAAATTCTTCTATATTCTTCCCTAGACATAACCGTATATCATATATATACAAGAGAAGGCAAATAATGTCACGCCTAACCGTAACTTGTGCCTAAGCTATCGCAAGAGATATTACATAAATAGGACACCAAATATACTATTAACAAAATATGGTATTCATTTCGTAATACTCTCCCTCAAGTTGGAGCATGTGGATTCATAATACCCAACTTGCACCTAAGAAATTGAAATTGTTGCTTCCCCTACCATTTTGTAAAATTATCAGCTATTTGAAGCTTAGAAGGAAAACAATCAGTTTCAAGTTCTCCATAAAGTAGGCACTTCCAAACAAATTGATAGTCTATCTCTATGTGCTTGATTTTTTCATGAAAAATTGGATTTCGAGCAATGTGAAGTGTCGCTTGATTGTTGCAGTAGAGCTTTATAGGCTTGTTTAGAAACATTCCAAGAGCAGCAAGGAAAGACTTGATCCATATCATATCAACTCGCTTGTTACTATAGCCATAGCATGGTATTCAGCTTCTGCTGAAGATCTGGATAATGTTCTCTACTTCTTTGTCTTCCAGGAAATTGAAGAACCACCAGTAGTTACAAATATCATGTGAGAGAGCTCCTCGTAAGAGGACATGGCCCCCAATCTAAATCACAACAGGCAAAAGCTTACAGATCTGAATCACTTCACAGTCTGAATTACTTCGTAGTAGAAGACCTTACTCTATGTTCCCTTTTAAATATCTTAAAACATGTCTTGCAGGTTCCATATGTTCTTCCTTAGGCTCATGCATAAATTGTAATAACACATGAACTATATAGCTTAATTCTGGACAGGTGATTGTGAGATATATGAGACGATCAATTAAACAGCTATACCGTATAGGCTCATCAAGTTTTGGCCCATTAGCAAGTGCGGGCCTGTGATTCTCCTCTGTTGGAAACTCCATTGGCTATGTAGCCTACATTCTTCAATAATCTCTAAAGCAAACTTCCTTTGACACAAAAACAAACCTTGTCAGTTTCTTATCACCTAAATCCATAGAAAATATTTTAAGGATCCCAAATCATTAATATGAAAGCAGGTGTCCAAGTATTCTTTGAATTCGGCATATGCTTTGGTGTTATTTCTTTTAAGCACCAAATCATCTACATATACTAGTAAAGCCATACAGACATCACCCTTTTTATAAGTGAATAATCAGTAGTCTACGTAGGATCTGCAAAACCCATATTCAAGTAACTTGGATGAGAGCTTTGCAAACCATTGTCAAGATTCCTGTTCAAGTCCATAAAGAGACTTTTAAAGGCAACATACCTTTGTCGGACTAGGAGGCATAGTCATATAAACTTCCTCTTCTAAGTTTCCATGTAGAAAAGCGTTATGCATGTCCACCTAATGTAGTTCTCAACCTTTTAGAACTACAACTGAAAGAAAACACACTAAACATTTTAGCCACTGGTGTGAATGTTTCGCGATAATTGAACCCTTCAATATGGTCATCTCCTCATATCACAAGTCGTGCCATATAGTGTTCTATGGAGCCATTTGAATTGTATTGTATACCCATTTACCACTTATATGTTTTTTTTAGGGGGGTAAATCTTCAATTATCTGAGGTTTATTGAGTTCTAATGCCTCAATTTCTTTGCCATTGCCTCTCTCCATTTTTCATCCTTCACTACTTCATTAAACACGACTGATAAATCAAATTACAAGCAAACAATGTAGTTGTAGCTAGCAACTGTCGGATCCATAAGGAACTTGCTTTAATGGTCAAAACGAATTAAAGTACTCAGTCTAGGCAAATCAAATTGGAGTTTTAATTATAAAAACCAAGAATATGAATTGAAATCAGAAGATTAAAGCACTCAAGTTGAAATTGACAGCTCAATCATACAAGCTAATTAATTAATAACCCCATCAAACTTGTCCAAGCATGCAATAGGAATGGATAGATCGTCTATTAAGCCCATCTCTTCCCTCTTTCAGAGGTCTCAGACTAATCCTAAAACTATAGTCGACTATTTTCATAGGACTAAGAGTCGAAGGACTATAAGGTTCATAATCACGAATCCTAATTAGAGTTTCAATTATTTTCATATAAAAATCCTAACTATTTACTAAATCACACCAGGTAAAGGTTTTATCTTTTAACACTCCCCTAAACCCGAATAAAAATAGATGAATGCTCTTTCATGCAATTCATCGAACAAGTATTGAGCAAAGTACAATAACACATACATGGAACTAGCAAGATTGGAGCTAATTCATGATTAACTAAGTATAATCAACGGTAATCACAACCCAAGTTAGGAGATTCAGCCACTAAACATCATAGAAATCACAAAGCAATTATCACCGAGCAGCATATTTAACAAAATCAAAAGAGAGAGATTGAGAAGACAAACCTAGGAACTCACAATAATAATCTTCAAAATGCCCAGGTACATGTACGTAAATTTTGAGTGTAAATTTAAAGCTATAAGCATACAACTTTTATCATAGTACTTGAGGGCGGTCTCTTCAAGGACAAGGATGAAATTAGGTCACTAGCTATGAAATTGAACTAATCCAGTATCATTCTAAACTAGTTAAAACCTTAAACAACTAAAATTATTAATTCTAAATGGTTCTAATTCTAAATAATCACTATCTATTCATATTGATTTCATAGGTCCTAAACAACTTCTAGTTGGATGAAATAGCAAAACCAAATACACTAACTCCATTATCTCAACTAAGTATGCTATAACATGGGGATTCCTAATCAAAAATGAAGACCAACATAATAAATCCAACTAATCCTCTTAAGCATGGAAATAAGAATGAGCACCAAAAACTGGAAACACAGAGCATAACAAGGGACAGGAAAAATGAAGATTCAACCAAGCAAACTAAATTTGGGTTTGATCACATGAGTTCTTGCAAAATCCAAGCTCACACAATGGATTAAGCCAACATTTCCTAAACTAAAACCAAGCAACACTCAACATGAGCACTTTCCAATTGGAGAAAACAGAGGGGAAGAATCAGGGCTTTACTGCCTATGAGCTCAGCCCAGTCCATCAATTGACCCTCATTTCCATCACAATATCTACCCATACAACAACCCAAACTTCAAACACCAATAGAAATAGAAAACATAAAGTAAGCAACCTAAAATCTAAACAATGAAACAAAGGAGAAAGTGAAGACTAATGCAAGATTGGCTGAAGAAGCTCAGCCCAGTTTCAAGTTGACTTCCATGAATGGAGGCACACTCATTCTCAAACCTAGAAAACAAGTCAGAAATAGTGGAAGGGGGCTGAACCATGAAGCAAAATGAAACCCAAAATTCAACCAATTTCATGCCACAATCACAAAATCAATTCATAAAATGACAAACTTTAATCAATTTTTCGAAAATTACAAGCTGAAACCTTCGATGTAAATTAAACAAAACTGAAAAAGGATGGAGATATTCAATACTCAAAAACCCCAAATTGAACGCTAAACCACTATAATCGAACTCAAAAGTAACACCCTAAAAATTGGAATTGAAACTAACATGAACCCTGTAAACCTAGGTTGATTACCTAGCACCGCTGTTGCCTTGATTTATATTTGACCCTCTTTAATCGCAACCCTTGAATTCATGCGATGTGGATGGTGGAGGTGAAGGTGTGCTAGCCTTGATGCGCTGGTATTTGGAGTGATGTTGGTGGCCCATTGAAGATGAGGATGGAGATGGTGTTGGTCGTATTGTAGATAATGGTGTCATGGTGGATGAAGATGGAGAGATGAATGCAGAGAGAGAGAGATCGAGAGGTTGGGAAGTGACTTCTGTTAGGTTTCTGGGTGCAAGAGAGGAGAGAGAGAGAGTGTAAAATAGATAAGGAGGAAGGTCTGAGCACGCGGCACGCACGTGGGGAGGGAGGGAGCTGGCTTGGCACGTGAGCTACGTGTGCTAGGAAGGTGAACTAGATCACAATACGGGTTGTGCTATGGATGATTAGGTCACAGTGGAATATGCTCAATTTATGATCCAATTCCTCCTTTTTCAACAATTTTATTATTTTTCCTGATTTTTTCATCACCTACAAAATCAAATAAAATCAAATAAAAATCTAAACATAATAACTGTTTTGAGCATAAATCAGGTATAACAGTATCGTAAAAATATCATATTTTTGGCAACAGTATACACTGAAGTAAACCTAAACCCTAATTTAAAAAGTTGGGAAAAAAAATGTATGAGAAGATGATGTCTCGTTCCCTAAAACATTACATTTAAATAAAACGTATGTCGACAGGAAGTTGGGGATGCATAGGTGTGCAATGCTGCATGACAAGCTGTGCACAATTTCAAATGCACGATCATGTAGATTTGCATAGGCAACCGTGCATCCTTCAGGCTTTGCTGCTGACTGACATGCATGACCGTGTAAAATTGTATGGCCATCGGTGCAATCCTTCAACTTTTTAACTGCAATTGGTAATTTCGCAGCCGTGTTGGTCTGCATGACTACTCATGCAACTGCTTGGAACCTCATTCCTTCCCCTTTAGACACTCTCGCCAAATCCTCGAGCTCTTCCTTAGCCAAAACATCACTCCTTACTCATCTTTGAATCAATGATTAGGAATTTTCTCAAATTGGAACAAAAAATACCCGCACAAAGGAAGATTTATCCAAATAAATTATGTATGACCAAGAAGGAGCAAATATGATCGAACTTCTCACTGGATCGAGGAAATGTATAAGAAACAATGGTAAAATGAGGGGATAAAATAGTAGAATACAAGGTTTATCAACTCCCCCATTATTATCTCTTGCTTGTCTCCAAACAAGACTAACTCTTGAATAAGCAATAAAGGGAGATGAACCTCTAATCATGCCCCTCCTCAGGCATGAAAGCAATAGTTAACTAAGCAAACACAATCATGAATTAGGGGTAGCCAAGTCAATGTGTCAATAATATTTTTTCTATAAAACACATATATCGCCATCTATAAATTATGTTACTCAAATGCAACACACAAACATTGCATATTAAATCACATAGTAGGATCAACCATCCCTCAACAAGCGGCGAGCAAGGTTGACCTATAAAACCTCACCTTAGGATAAATTTGAATACTATTCTCAATGTGTTTAGATGTTAAATTTGGGTACACTCAATACTCAAACAAATCATGCAAACTGCCATAAGCTTGATATGGTTCTCTATTCTTCACCACTCGAGGCAAAGTATAAAATATCAATCCTATGGACTTCCATAGGGTTGTAATGGGAGCCAAGGTTAAGGGTAAGAAAGAGAATAATTTTGAAAAAAAGTGGAATTATTAGCTAAAGAGACTAAAAAGCAAAAACACTTCCATAATAATAAGAGCCAAAATACTAACTTTACACCCCAATTGAAATAAGCACAAATCCATAACAGACCATAGGGAAGGAATTGATACAAGTTTATCGATTTAATCTCCAAGCCAAATACTTTATTCACAACTTTCTTTGTGTTTTTTCCTTTTTTTTTTTTGGTGAGAAACAAAACCAAGGTACATGTGAATAACATGATAAATACAAAATCTCAACTCACAATCCCTCAAATCTCAAACCACCATTGGAAATACCCAAAAGATGAATCAATCCTCAAAATATGTACAGCTAGGGGTGAGGAACTGGGTCCCTGGTTAGATTTTTAGGAACTAGAACTGATTGCAACTGGGTCCTAGAATTTGGACCTGGTCAATATCGAGTCTGATTTCAGGTACCTAGTTCCCAAGTAGTGTTTTTTATTTGTTTTCTTATTTTCTCCAAAGAAAATAACGAGAAGGAGGGATTGAAGGAAGTTGAGAGCTCACGTCTAAAGCCAAATTCCTAAAAACCAAATTATAAGGCTTAATCCAGTGTGCAATAAGCACTAAAAAAGATTCACGCGCTCTAAAATAAACTTAAAGAATTGGAGGCAATGTTAATTAGAAACCCATTAATTAAGATTACAAAACGAACGAGAAATCTAAAATTATTTTAATTCACTTGAAATAGAGAGAGAAAGAGAGGGAAACTATCAAAATGATAAAAAAAACAAATATGTAGTAAGCAACAAGGCTCGTGAGGAGAAGAACCAAAGCTTGAAGGAAGAAATCCATGTTGGTCAAGACTCAAGATACATAAAGAGTAAGTCGGGGATAAATTGAACACAAGAAAGACAGATGGTCAAACTGGGTTGGTTGGGAGTTGGGTCTCGGTACAAAAGATATATAACTTAAGGAATAAGGGTTTATTTTTCATATGTTTTCATCAAAATTCTTTAAATTTTGACAGGATATGGGGTACTCGGTTTGGGTCCGGTTCCAAAATTCCCCAAGCTGGTATAATCGGGTGCTAAATTTTAGAACCGGTCCCAAAACCAGTTTAACCAAGTTTGGGTTCGTACACGTGGGGTCCAAGAGCTAGTTCTGAGTCCAGAACTGGGTACCGAATTGTTTTTGTTCAATCCCTATGCGCAGATCAAAGTAAAAGTGTTGCTCTACTAAACCTTGCCATGATATAGGAAATATGCATACACCAAAGGTGCGGTGAACATGGGTGTAGCAACAAAACAGGAAGAGGTACAAAGGGTGAACACAGGAGGATATCATAGATCAATGGGCGATTTCTTAGGTTCGTGTCATAGTATAAAGCGAAGAATGCCTCAATCATATGCACATGCCGAATGTCATGTCAAAGGGAACCACACCAATTTACAGAGATGCAATCATGTTAGAGTCACATAAGAAAGGAATTATAAGACTATATGTAAATCGTCATTAGATTCAAAATCTCATAGGTTAGTATACTACAGCCAATGTAACTTACTCCAAGATATGCTAACTTATCAGGTCAACCCAATCAAACCACATGTATATTAAGGGAAAGTGACATTTAACATAAGACAACACAATTTGCTATTACAAATGGTGACATCAACACAATTTTCACAAAATTTACACAAGGACAAATCGAAAAAACACCTTAACACACAATCATGTCAATCAGTCAATTATCACACCCTGCATTATCATCTTAGGATGGTTTTAAAAAGCTCTTTTTAAAATATTTTTAAAAAATAATAAATCTAACTGAGAAGCATTAATACACAGATGATAATGAAGAGTAGAGGCTTATGAATGCCCAAGTCAATCACCTATCCTCTTCTGATGCAATACCTAACCTATATGCTCTATACTACATGCTTTAATAAATGGAAAATGCAAAACAACCGAACAAAACTACATCAAACCCTAGTTTCACCGGCAAAATCCGCAATTCCTCTCAAAAAGCCTAATATTTTCATTGTCCTCAATGAAAAGGACATGCAAAGGAACAAAGAATGGAAAACACTTATAATGCAAAGAGGGTGGCATCGGAAAAAAAGGAGGAGGAAGAAGTAAAACTAATTTTTCTAAAGCAATCAAATTCTTAGGTTGGGTTGGCAAAAATATGTCCGACTTGGTTACTCGAATTTGTCCGACCTGAAAAAAATAGAGTACAGTCACAAATAGTGGCGAATCTAAACGTTTGGAATAGAGGTGTCCATCTATTAAGATTATCACTAATGTACAATACCAATAAAAAAAAGAAATTATATGATACATATTATGGTAGTTTATTTTGTACAAATGATAATAATATACCCTACTTTTTTACTCCAAAAAAAAACTATGGTACCTTTACTACCATATTTGTTCTTTCGTTTTTTCGTATTTTGAATTTGATATATAAATTGTATAAAATCACAGAATGTTATGATTACAAGCATTTACTAAAACCGTTAATTACAGAGGACAAATCATCAGCATCAAGCAATAAAACCAAAAAAATTGAGACATGAAGTGAACTAGTCAAACATGAAATACAACTATACATAAGTAATTTCTACTAGTTAATCACACCAAAAGAGGGAAAAATAAATGGCATCCAGTTCAAATCAGTCATTAGTGCCAAATTAAAGAAAAATCTGCGTCAAGACCACATTGTAACTAAACAATGAAAAAATAAATAATAACAATAAAAGAAAGCTAAAGATATTAGAATTAGAATAAATTTAAAGTTTAAACTCCAGATAAGAGCAGGTGGGAGAAAGAGAAATTTGAACTTGGGTGCATTTAATTTAATTTTACTTTTCTATCAAATTTTGACTTTATAACTGCATTTTTAATAGTTAAAAAAATTAAAAAATATCAATATGCGAGCTAGATATATTTAAAAAGTATCATTAGTTATTTGAACACTAATTTAAGGATGTCCACATATATCAATTTAATCACACTTAAATAAGTCATTAATTTTTTTTTGGGGAGAGGCGTGTCCATGGACGCCCCTCCCCTAATAGTAGATCTGCTGATGGTCACAAAATTTATATCCAAATTTAAAATTCGGACAACCAAGCATGTCCAACTTTAAATCTGGGTCGGGTTCGGGTTTGGAAATTCTGGTTTGGGTTGTCTAGATTTTTAAATCATTTTGGGTTCGAACAAATTCTGACAATTGAAAAATCGAGTTCGGACATCGAACAACAATGTTTATGTGTAATTTTGGTCCAAATTTTCTAGAAAATTTTATAAAAACAACTTTGGACAAATGGCTTCAGACATTGGAAAATCGAATTAGGGCTTAGTTCGGTCATACAAAATTTCAGCCAGAATGTTCAAAGATAATTCCTATATGCATTAGAAAAATTTACACAAGTAACATAATTAGGTATAAGATAAGGCTTACTTGAGGAGACCTTTTCCAATGGGTTGGAAGAAGCGGAGTCTTTGGGATGAGTTGTGTCCTGAAGATGACTTGGGGCTTTTCTTTCATGGTGTCCTCAACCCATATTCTTTTCTACCACGCCAAACTACTTCCCCTATCTGTAAACTTGGCTATTGGTGCTGATGGGCTGTCAACACTAGGCCTAATTCGACTTCTAACTCCCATAACCGAGCCTTGTGTTCACGATTGCCATTGATCCTAGGCCTTCACGATGATGCGTTGAGATGACCAAAATTCAGCAGGCCCTACACCGTGCTTCGATAACTCATCATCATCACCAACATTAGGAATTGCTTCCAAATTCTTCCATTCTTAATAGGTTCTGCTTTTTTGCCTCTTTTTGTGTGAAGGAAATGTTTATTTATAAAACACCACATTCGTACTCACAAATATCTCCCAGTTCCCAAGTGACACACCTTCCATCCCTTTCTCCCAAAAGAGTAATCCACAAAGATGCACTTTTTGCTATGTGATGCAAATTTAACCTTTTGTCTTAGGTGTTAATGAGCATAGCATAAGCACCCAAATACTTTTGCATGATCATAAGTGGGCTTAACTTTGAACAATAATTTATATGGGCTTCCACCTTGTAAAGCTAAGGTAGGGATCCTGTTAATAAAGTAAGTGGCTGTCAATACACATTCACCCTAAAAATCTAAGAAGAGGTTGACTTGGAAGCGAAGAACCCTAGCCACATTTAAAATATGTCAATGTTTTTTCAACTCCACCATTCTATTGGGGGATATCAACATAACTTATTTGGTGTATTATGCCCTGCTCTTCATAAAATTTCTTCATGGGTTATGAGGTGAAATCACTCCGATTGTCACTTTGTATTATTTTAACAGAAGTATCGAATTGAGTTTTCACCATAAAGCAGAAGTTCTTAGCCAGCTGAGACTCAATTCAATAAGTATCCCATATATTATAATGGATTAAATCAAAACAATTCATAGCTATATTATCAGTAATAGGAAAAGACAATTGAATCTGTTTAACTCTAAAACACACATCATAACCATCACTACCTACTTTATTAGAACTTCCAATGTCATCAGAAAGTAAATACATAACTTGATCAGACAGATGCCTAAGTCTGTGATGCGGAAGATCCCTTGTGACGACTCAGTTGACTAGCGCCTCTTCTGGTTGAACATATTTGAAGAAGAAGACCCCACTTCTTTGTTCACCCATTCCAATTAGTCTCCTCATAGAAAGGTCTTGTATTACACATAGCTTATGGAAAAAAAAAAAATTAAAGTGCAAAATAATTTGTTCAGAAGTTGTGCAATAGAAATTGAAGTTGCAATTTCAGGTACATATAGCATGCCACAAGAAATATTTTTGGATTTACTTACAACATTCCTCATTTACTAACAACACTATTTTGTCCGTTGGGCATGCCCCTCAAAATTGGATGACTATCATAGACATAATTGGTTAATTTACGGTGATTACCTATCATATGGTACAAGGCTCCACTATCCAACAACCATTTACCTTTACCTAATAATTTATCACTACCTGATTTAGGAACCTCAATGAGGCTTCAGAGCTTTTCAACTTGGTCAGGTGAGAGTGCTGGAATTACAAGATGTGCTACCTTATGCCTCGATTCTTTGACTGTTGCCTCATGTCTCTGATCCTTATTTTTTGTAACCGACCACTACACGACCACCTCGTCCGCCTCAGTTTCTTCTGCGCCCATAGCCACTACCTCGCACCAACAAGCTTGTCAGATAATTGATGAGCTTGAAGTAATTTTCTTCCTCATGCTCGATTTTACCACAATGCTTACAAGTTGTTCGATTTGAATTCGGTGCCATCTAAGATGCACTGACAATGAATGCGGCTGCGGTTTTTGGTTTGCTCTCATGTTGAACATCATTTGCTTGTGATTTGCTTCTTATATCACCACATTGTAAATTTTATCAAGAAGTGAAAGTGGCTATTGTACAAGAATCTGACTTCGAATATGTGAGAATTCATCATTGTTTAGCCTTATCAAAAATTGATGACACTTGTCCTCTTCATATATTTGCACGATCTTTGTTGCCGCCCCATTCTTGCACCCTTTACAAGTGCAAAACAGGACCTTGATGTGGTCATTTAGATCATTCCCTAGGTCTACCAATTTATTGTACAATTCCGTAACAACAAGATTCCCAACCTACTTTAGCTGATGTATTTTAGGTGCATTTGCAACAAAATGCCTTTTCGCAAGGTCTTTCCACTTGCCAAAAGTGGTTTTTGTATAAGCTACACTTATCAAAGCTTTGGGCCGATTATATTGAGCAACTATGAACAAAGCATGGAATTTTCCATGTCCCATGCATTTACTTCAGAAAATTCCTAATCTTGCTTCTTCGGGCCGCTTTAGGGTTCCTTCAACGAATCCTAATTTATTTTTTTTCCTTTAATGCAGTCTGAACAACTCTTCTGACAAATCAAAGTTTTTCCTGTCGAACACCACCGTTGTTATCAACATTCATGGACCTTTAGATGGGTGTAAATAATAATGTGAGTGAGATTTGATGACAAACTTGTTCTTCCCAACCATGAACGTATTACTTTGAACGAGAATTTATTACTTTGAATGAGATATCACTGCTCTGACAGCATGAAAAATTAGAAGCGCAGAGAGAACGAACAAGTAAGAAATTTGTGGGAAATTCTTCTATATTCTTCCCTGGCCATAACCATCAATAATATTCATAGAAGAGAATCCAAAAAATGTCATGCATAACCTATACAATTAACAAAACATGGTATTTGTTTCCCAATAAAATCCATGCTCATCCTAACCTTTAATCTCAGGCTAATAAATCTGGTCTCATGCGGTTGCTACGTCCACTGATAAAACTCTAATTTTGCTATTTTGGTCCCTTAATTTCACCATTCTTCTCTACATATTTCCTTGATTCATTAAGGAATTCGATCATATCGGCCCCTCTTTGCCTGTAGTCGTCTTATTTGGATTAATTTTCCTTTTTATAGGTATTTTGGTCCTAATTTGAAGAAATTCATGTTCAATGTCCTATAGATGAGTGAGGAGTGATGTTATGGATAGAGCAATGGTTCGAGGAGTTGGTAGAAAGATCGAGGAATCAAGAAATGAGAGCTAAAAGATCTGCACGACCATGTAGAATTACTAAAAAGTTGAAGACATGCATGGCTACCTATACATATTTTGCACAACCATGCATAGGAGACTGAAAGTTCCTGTACTTTTGCGTGGCTAGCTGTGCACTTTTGCACGACTGTGCGTTTTAGCCCATATGAGTTTGCATGGCCAGCTGTGCGTTGAAGCACGATCATGCATCTCGTAATTTTCAGTGTTATTTGGTAGATTTTAGAAACTCTTTTGCATAAAGTTTGCTTCATTAAATATTGTTTGATAATTTTTAATGCGTTTAATTCAAGTTTGTTTTATAATTCTCTCTCTTTGTTATTGTTTTTTTAGGTTTTCAAATTAGTCTTGTTCATCAATTTGGATTGTGCAATTGTTGTTTTTGACATGGCTAGAGGCTAAGTCCACGTCTTGGTTTAGAGTAGCCTATATTATGCTTGGTTGAATTGTGATATAGAATTTTGTAGAATTTGCCCAACCTTGTGTTTTGGATTCTTGCTTAATACACCACTTGTTCGGTGAAAGTCTAGAAAAAGAATAATTTCACTGTTCTTAATTAGGGTTTAGGGAAGCAACGAAAGTTGAACCCTTTATCTAGCATAAGTTTATGAGCAATTGTATTCCATAATATGAAGATAACTAGGGTTCTAATTAGGACTAATGATTAATCAATCTTGTGGCCTCTTTGACTCTAATCTCATGAAAATGTATGATTAGGAAAATGTGGCCAGTCTCATGACATTTGAGAAAGGCCTAGACGAGCGTTATTTTATAACAAACAAAATCAAGGCTAGGTTTTTGGGGTTTAGTGATCATTATGTTAGGCATAACAATGTGGTGAATCCCAACCTGAGACCTTTATCATTTGTTAGTAAATTCATTCTTTTATCACTCAGCAGTTTAAAACTAATATTAGTTATCAAAACAAAAAGTAAAGGTTTGCCTAGATTAAGTGTTTGGATAAGTTCTAGTGGTTGAAAATAGGTTATCTGTGGACACAACCTGTATTTGCCATTGCTAATAATGGGCACTGTGCGCTTGCGGTATTTTACACAACTCCCCCAATACTCACCTTTTGATTGTCCCCAAGCAAGACTAACTCTTGAATGATAAAAAAGAAAGATGAACCTCTAAACGCACCCTCTTTAAGCAAGGAAATAGCAATCCACTGGTTAGATATAACCATATGTCGAGGGTAGCCAAGTTAAGGTGTGCAAAACATATTCAATATAACATATACACCACCATCAATAAATCACTCTATCCAAATGCAACACACCAAATGCACCATATTAAAATCATGAAGCAAGACAAGAAAGCCCTTAATTAGTGATGAACAAGTGGGACCGGTAGAACCTTACTTTGGGATAAAGTGGAACACTCCTCTCAATATATTTGGATATAGAACTCGGGTACACTCAATACTTGTACCAATTATGCAAACTATTATAAGCTTGGTAAGGTTCTCTATTCTCCACCACTTATGAAAAATGCAAGAATGTTAGTTATGAGGACTAGCAAAAAGGGGGGCTATGGTTATGGGTGAAAAGGGGAATCGATGTAGGAAAAGTGGAGCTCCTATCCAAAACACTAGCGAGCAAAAACACTTCCATGACAATAAGCACTAAGATAGCTAAACACCTCAATTGAAAAAATGAGCACAAACCCCATAAAAGACCACAACAAAGGAGTTGAACAAACTTATCGAATAAATTCTATGCTAAACACTTTATTCACAACGTCTTCTTTTTTTTTTTTTTTTTCCTTTCACTTCTTTTTTTCAATATTTTTTTTTTTTAATTTTTCAAGAGGTAAAACCAAGAAATGTGTGTATGACATGGGAATTGGGAAATAAGAAATCTTAACTCACACTCGCTTCGAAACAAACCACCAATAAAACAACCAGGAAAATCAACTTGCAGTACATGCCTAAATTAATATAAAAGTGTTGCTCCACTACACTTTGGGAGGGGTATAGGGAGTATGCATAGGCCAATGGTGTAGCGAACAAGGTGCACCAACACAAATAGGGAAAGACACAAATGACTAGCAGGAAGAATAACACACATCGATGGGTGGCTTTTAGGCTCTTAGGACTATATAGAACAAAAGAATACCTCAATCATATCAACATACGCATACGCCAAATGTGATCTCGAAGAGAACCATACCAAGTTCTAAAGATGTAATCATGTATGAGTCACATAAGAAAGGAAATCTGAGACTATATGTAATGAACAATCATTAAGCTCAAAGTCTTACATGTTAGTCTACCATAATCAATGCAACTTATTCCAAAATGCCACTTATTAAGGTTAATCAAAGCAATCCACAAGAATATCAAGGGTTCTTGTCATGCAACATAGGGCAAGGCAATTACAGATGATGATGTCAACATGAATTCTCGAAATTTATACCAAGACAAGTCACACCTAAACACACAATCATGTTAATAAATCAATTATCAACCCTTGCATTATCATCCCATGAGGGGTTTTCAAAAACTTTTTTCAATTTTTTAAATTTTTTTCAAAGCAATAAATCTACCTCAGGTAACCAACAAGTAGATAAATAGAGAGAAGGGTTGGAAAGGTTACCTCATGGCCTTATGGAAGCCCTACTCAACACGACTCCAGTAGAGAGAAATGGTTAGAAATGACATATACAATGTAGCATCTACGTATATGCTCTACCTTACATGCTCTACTACCTAGAAGATAAAACTAAGACTAATGCATCCTAAATATGCAGATAAACTAAACATGTAACCTAAAACCGAAATGTAAGCATTCTAAATGTAAAGATAAACGTATACTACCATAGCTGACACACCAACTATCTACTGTCCACAATCTTAGCGACCTAAAAATCACCTCATAACATCACCATAACCAAGAGCTTATGGTCGAACCCCCTATGCTTGAACCTTTCATTGTCCCTCATGAAATAAATATGATAAGTAAGGGGAAGGAGGATATACTCATAGTGCATTAATAGGGGTTAGAGGGCAACTAGGCTTCCAATTAGGTGGAGGATAGGGCCGCTGGAAATTCGCGTAGGCATAGTCCACATGGTGCTCCATGTTCCACTATCTGCGATCCCACTCATCTTGCCTACGTAGTAGCTCAGTGTGCTCATTGGAACATTTCTGGTCCATATGATCTAGCCTCAAGCGAAGGCGAGCAAACTGGTCAGTGAGAAACTAGTGGAGGGGGACCTCCTGTGAGCTAGATGGTCCGGCCTCCACAGTCCCACTCATATAGCCATCATAACCATGGGTGGCACCCATAGCAGCCCCAACTTGAGGCTGAGCCTTGACGACATCATCATCCTTATCACCCTCAGCATTGACATCATCATTTGCAGCTCTCATTAGATTCATTGATGATGGTGGTCTTGGAAGCATTTTTCAAAGGAAATAGGGCGCGACTATGATGGTTCACCCATCCCTTACCACCAACCATTGTGAAGATCTCTATACTCACATAAGAGGCCAATTAAGGTGCTCCCTTCATGAAGAATGGCATAAGAGAGAATAGGTTTCCAAGCCCCAAACCACTGGTTAAGGTGGTGACAATGGCACTAGTAGCAATGACCGTGGTGCTACTCTTAGCATGCTCTTCCAGCTGAGTAGCAATGTGAAAGCCAATGTTAATGCGAACCATGTGTAAAGCTACCGATAGAATAAATAACTCACCACAGTGGGCCACCCCTGGCTCTTTAATCGAGGAAAGACAATATACCTTAGGATAAGGCTGCATGTACAAGTGGCTTTGCTAGAGTGGGAAATATAAAGGGGGCATCACAAGTAATCTTATTCTAGAAATCACTTTAGCTATAATCTTTGTGAACAAAATAGCTACTCCTCCTGTAGGGAGTTACAACAATTCACTAAAGCAGGCCAAATTCATCTTATGAGTCAAGTCACTCAATAGAAAGCGAATGTAACAAGGGCTATTATTGTAATCCTGCTTCTTATCTATCATAAAGGAGCTAAAGAACTTCCAAACTAACCGCTTGTATACCAAAAATTGCAAGTTCACATAGTTTTTTCAATCCAACACACCAAGCAAAGCACTCATCCCATAAATTTAAGGTTCTCAACAAATTAAAATCAATATATTTTAGCTAAGAAATCTTGTAGGAAACTAAAGCATCAGATCATTGATATTGTTCCTCATTGATAAATTGAATGCCATGCTTATTAAGAATATATGGGAGTTGGGATTGAGCATGACTACCTCAAGGTAGAGCAAGTGGGTGCCTAGTAGAAGTGGTGGACTTCTTAGGAGTCGAGGAGGAGGAAGAACCTTAGCCGTTTAGTGCCATTGCAATGGAGGGAGACCATAATTTACCTTAACGCAAATACACCATCAACAGTAGGTAAGCTACAATGCAATCTCCCCACTCGGTAATTAAACACAATGTAACAACCAATTACTCAAAATAAGCCCCAACATAAAGTGAAAATTGTGGATTTGAGAGTGTGGAAGATTATGGCATTGAAGGTTGCAAGGAGCGGAGTAGAGAAGAGAGAGGAAAAAAGCGGTGATGGTTTTCGAGGAGGGCAGTGGCAGCTTTGGGGATTCCGGCGCATGGATGGGGGTTGAAGTAGATAGGTGGTAACTAGTGGTGGCTAAGGCTTGAGGTCGAGAGGGTGAAATTGAAGGATAAGAGAGAAACAGAGGAGCCCACCCTCCTTGGTCGGAGTGGCGTCTGGTTGGTGGCGGTGGAGGGAGTAGGGGTTATGGTAGTGGTGGGTTTTGGTTTGAGGTGGAAATTGAGGAAGGGGGGAGAGAGAGAGAGAGAGAGAGAGAGAGAGAGAGAGAGAGAAGCGGTGGTGGCAGCCAATGAAGTTGGCAGTGGCCAGCTCAAGGGGCATTGGCTAGCCATGTGTCTGGACTGACAAAAAATCCTTCCCCTTTTTTTTCTTTGTCTTCTCTTTCTTTTTTTAATTTGTCTTCTCTTTTTTTTCCAAAAGCATTAAGGATTGAGTTATCTTCCAAGAAGCGTTTGTTTTAGGTCCTAAGCTTGACCGTTGTTAGCTTCTAAGTAGAGGTTGGGGAGGTCACAAGAGAACTTTCCCTTAACTTTGCTCACCAGCAATGTAATGTTTGATCCTTGAGCCATTCACTTTGAACGACCCAATATCTTCTATTCTAATATCAATGGCTCCATAGGGGTGGACTTTCAAGACCTTAAAAGGACCTAACCACCTTGAGCAAAGCTTATTGAGAAACAACTCCAACCTGAAGTCGAATAAGAGAACCAGGTCACCTTTCTGAAACTCTCTCTTGTTGATGGACTTGTGATGCTATCTTTTTATCATCTCCTTATAGATCTTTGAACTCTCATAGGCATCTAAGTGAATCTCCTCAAGTTCATTCAACTACAATAACTTCTTTTGCCCCGCAGACTTCAAATCAAAGTTGAAATGCTTGATGGCCCATTAGGCATCTTAGCCCCACGGGGAGGTGGCAATGCTTAACATAGACTAACCTAAGTGACACAATGCCATTGGGAGTCTTGAATATGACTACAATAATTGAAGCCTGAAAGAAGTTGGTGCGGTAAAGCCAGAGGGCATCATCTAACTTGTTTACCTAATCCTTTCTCGATCTTGCAACCATTTTCTCTAAGATAGATTTGATTTCACAATTGAAGATCTCAACTTGGCCACTAGTTTAAGGACTATAACCAAACCCATAATTGTGGTTTACTCTATATTTATTCAATAAAGCTATAAGTTTCTTCTCAATGAAGTGTATCCAATTATCATTGATGAGCACCATGGGAACTCAAAAACAAGAAAAGATAGTCTTCTTTAAGAGCTTAGCCACTATCCTTGAGTCATTAGTAGGGCTACCAATAGCCTCCACCCACTTAAAGACATAATCCCCAGCAACCAGGATGTACTTGTTGCCTTTAGAGTATGAGAAAGGCCCTATGAAGTTAATACCCCACACATCGAAGATTTTGACATCAAGGATAAAGTGGAGAGGCATCTCATTCTTCTTAAATAGGCTTCCTATCCTCTATAATCGAATATAGGTTCTGACATAGTTGTGGACATCCTTAAACAATAAGGTCCAAAAGGAGCCCGCTTAGAGTACTTTGGCCATAGTCTTTGAGGTAATAACATATCTACCACAAGGAGAGTCATGGCAATGGGAGATAATACTCTAGACTTCATCTTTCAGAAGACAACGCCTATAAATCCCTTCTTTGTAACACTTAAACAGAAAAGGCTCTTCCTAGAAATAAGACTTAAGGTTATGGAAGAACTTCTTCTAATGAAAAGTCAAATCAAGTGATAGGACCCTACAAGCCAATTGGTGATATCAGCAAACCAAGGGGTCTTACCAAAGTCTACTATAAGAAGATGCTCATCAGGAAAGGTATCATCGATGGGGAGATCTTGACTCTTAACTACAAGCCGAGAGAGATAGTCAGCTACCACATTTTCATATCCTACCTTGTCCTTAATCTGAATGTCGAACTCTTACAGGAGAACGATCCACCTGATGAGGGGAGACTTAGCATCCTTCTTTTTGAGGAGATGCTTGAATGCGGAGCGATCGGTGTACACAATGACCTTAGAGCACAACAAGTAGGGACGGAACTTTTCAACTGCATACATCACTGCAAGCAGCTCCTACTCAGTTGTAGTGTAATTTTTATAAGCCTCATCAAGTCTCTTGTTAGCATAGTTGATAACATGAGGCTTTTTATCCTTGTGCTTCCCCAGCATTGCTCCTACTGCATGATCACTAGCATCATACATGATCTTGAATGGGAGACTCCAATTTGGTGGATAAATGCTAGGGGAGGAAATAAGAGCCTATTTTATCCTATAAAATGACTCAAGACAGTCATCGGTAAACACAAATGAGACATCTTTGGCCAAGAGCTGAGCTAGAGTTTTAGCGATTTTAGAGAAATCCTTGATAAAGCAGTGATAAAATCCTGCATGCCTAAGAGAACTCGCACCCTTTTCACAGATGTAGGGGTGGTAACCACTCAATAACCTCAATATTAGTTTATCTACCTTGATGTCTATACGATATATAATATATCCCAAAACCACCCCTTGCTACACCATCAAGTGACATTTTTCTCAATTTAGCATCAAATTGACTTCCTCATATCTATGGAGTACCTTGGTAAAATTTTTCAAACACAACTTGAAGTTACTTCCATTTACTAAGAAGTCATCCATAAATACTTCCATGATACTCTCAACAAAGTTAGAGAAAATAGCAACTATGCAACATTGAAAAGTGACAGGGGCATTATATAACTCCAAAGGCATCCTATGATAAGCAAAGCTACCATAAGAGCATGTGAAATTCTTCTTCTCCTGATCATTTACATGGATAGGAATATAGAAGAAACCTAAATAGCCATCCAAGTAATAGAAGAAGGAATGTCTAGCTAACCTTCGAACATCTAATCAATGAAGGAGAGGAGGAAGTGATCTTTCCAGGTGGCTTGATTTAATTTCCTATAAACAGTGCACATTTGCTACCTAGTAACAATTCTAGTGGAAATGAGTTCATCACGTCACCTTTAATGACAATCATGCCTCCCTTTTTAGGAACTACTTCAACTGGACTCACCTATTCACTATCTAAGATAGGATGTATGATCCTAGCATTAAGTAGTTAACAACCTCTTTTTTCACTATCTCTTGCATATTAGGATTCAAACGTTGTTGACGTTCTCTAAAGGGTTCGTGACCTTCATCAAGAAAAATCCTATGCATGCAAACTAAAGGACTGATTCCCTTTATATCATCAATGCTATAACTATGGCACCCCTATGCTTTCTGAGCACATCTAATAATTTTTCAAGATAGGGGCCATCTAGTTTAGTGCTAACAATAACAGGGAATGTATGACCAGGGCCAAGAAATTCATACCTGGGGTGGGATGGTAGAGGCTTCAGCTTTAGCTTCGGGAGCAGCTTTCTTACCATCCTTGGAGGTTTGAACCTCTACATTGAGAACCTCCCTATGGTGTGGTTTAGGTATGTATACTACAGCTACACCCAGGATCTTGTGTAGGCTTCAGTTTCTTGGCCCTGATCAATTTTTTCATCCTAATGCACATTCTTTTCATGCCCATAAAAGCCAATCAAGCAAGCCTCGAAAGGATCATTTAAAGGACTAGGAAGTGTTGCCTTCTTTATTACTACCTTTTCAAGAATGTCAATCCAGTAGCAGGCGTTCTCTAAAACTATAGATGCCATAGCTTGTGCAAGATTGAACTCTAACTTTTCCTCTCCAACTTGGACAGAAAGTTAATTGTTGTTCATGTCTATCATAACTCTAGTGGTGGCTAAGAACAATCTCCCTAAAATGATAGGGTTTTGAGCATCTTCCTTCATCTCCATAACCACAAAGTTTTCCAACCTACAATGGTACATCTTCTAAAACTCCCATGGGGTACTTGACTGAATGATCTGCAAGATAGATGGAGATGTTAGTGGGCGTTAGATCTCCCACTTGTAACTTCCTACACATGAAGTAGGGAATAAGACTCACGCTTGGCCCAAGATCACATAAAGCGTGAATAATAGTGACATTGCCAACTGCGCATGGTATAGAGAAACAGTCAGAATCAGTCTGTTTTGGGGGCAACTTGTTCTAGTTGATAGCGCTACGCTCTTTAGTAAGTGCCATAGTAGCATGCTCTTGCAACCTCCCTTTGTTGGAGAGCGGGTCCCTTAGGAACTTGGCATAAGATGACATATCTGTGACTACCTTTAAGAAAGGGATGTTGATGTGTAGCTTCTTTAGAATAAGGTGTAAGAGATTCGATGACAAACTTGTTCTTCCCAGCTATGAATGTATTACTTTGATTGAGAATGTATTACTTTGAATGAGATATCAATGCTATGATAGCATGAAAATTTACAAGCATGGAGAGAACCAACAAGTAAGAAATTTATGGGAAGTTCTTCTATATTCTTTTCAGGCCCAGGCTATAACCATCAATCATGTACATATAAGAAACAGCCAAGAATGTCATGCATAACTGATACAATTAACAAAATATGGTATTTGCTTCTCAATAAGATCCATGCCTATCTTAACCTATGATCTATAACAAGAATAACAACAACTGCCAGTGTGGCTCCTACTTTTACAGTGTCTGGGACGATCCAGATATAGATGGTCGTACCCTTATGCACATGTCTACATGTACAGAGACTATTTCCAATAGACCCACATGAAAAGTTTTAAGAAGATATTTGGATTCTGAAAATCGGTTGGTAACATAATTTAGCAAACAAGACCTAATTATTTAAAATAACATAAATTAACATGAATAATAGATAAGGTGTAATAGCCAAGGATTTTAATGTTGGCCCAACTATTTGAATTAATGATTTTATTAGCCATAGTTCTCTTGTATTAGCTAAATTAGGCTAATATTGTATGTTTATTTAAAGTGAATAGTTTTATAAAAGTTAGTTTCGAAATTTTATGACTCGTTATGTGAATGGTAAAATAAGAAAATAGTCGAGAGTTGAATCAAGCGGGCTAACAGATACTAGAACTCGTGAGCATTTGGTGACCTTAGGTTATTAGTTGAGGGGAAAAAATGAAAAGAGGAAAGGAAATTAAGTAAAAAAGGAGAAGGGTAGCAAGGCGTCTTCCTTCTTTAGCCAAGCTACGACACTTAGCTCTCGCTCTCGAAACCCCAACACCCCACTTGCCTTCTCCATTCTACCTCAGCATTCTGCAAATATGAACCATCACCTCACACCACCCCAATTCTACCATAGGGAGAGATCTAGAGAGCGAGGTAGAGAGAGAAAGAGAGGGAGTGAAGGAGGAAAGCAGAAAAGGGATGTCGTAGCAGTGCTGGAAGAAGGAGGGGGCCGAAGCAAGAACAACAACACATGAAAAAGGTACGAAAAGGGGGGAATGAAGCGGAGAAGGATAGGACAATGGCTAGGGGAAGACAAGAAGGCTCGAACCTAGCTCCAAAATCGCCGAGTTAGCCCTAAAATCAGGTCCCTAAGCTTGGATTAACATGGGTGGTTCTTTGCTTCCCAAATTATTAAAATGAATTTCTGTGCTTGTGTTTGTAGCTAAATGAAGCATGGATGGAGAAGATGAAGTGTGAATCTTGTTCCTTTCTTTATTCATGAATTGATTTCTATCTTAAATTAGAATTGCTCTGCGTATTATTATGCCTAGGATAGGTTGTAACAAGCCTCTAGTAGTGTATGATTTATTTATGCTTGGAATGGCCTTGGATTTGCGTGGGTAGCATGACTATTGAGAATACATTTCTTGGTTATGATCTTGAAAGTCTCAGCATAGATGTCATTGACATTATGTATTTGAGGGTCGATCGAGGGCAAGCCTTATATAGGGGGATGTTTTGATGCCCGGTTGTCATTTAACTGGGCGATGCTATGAGGTTGCATGAGTATTTCTTGCTCTAATTAAAGGATGGAAGGCCTGTTTCCATTTTATTTTTAAGGCATACCAAAGTAACAACGGCCATCACAAGCTGCTGCTTGGCCCAATCTGACCTATTCATTACTGAACCACTTACATGGACCTTATAACACCTGAATCAGGGGTTGTACCAGTGTTTCTACCCCCTTAAGAAGAGCGAGAGATTCTGAGAAGGTAGTTGTTTTGAAATGGTACTAGGATGGCAGGCAGGAAAAAAAGAAAGTGCGTGGGGTGCCGGCTCATTTAGGACTAGGGCAGCAGCTTGATGTGGTAGCAAACTAGATTGATTATTTTGGTTTAAGGGAAAAAAAAAGAAGGATAATATGGTGAATAACTTGTGATTTATGAACCAGTCTAGATTAGCAAGCTTGGGATTGTGCACTCATTTACTCCTCAGGGTCCATACAGAGAAGCTACAATTAGTAGTGTCTAGGCATAGCTATTAAGCATTTACTCTTTATATGAGCTTTAGCTGTAAGTAATCTCATTGGTAATACTTTATGATGCTCATGAAAGTTGCAACACTAACTCTTGGTATGAGGTTAAACTAGTTGTCAATTTGTTTGGACACTAATTAGGATATGTGTGATGTGAACACAATGTGTTCCTCGATTATTTATCAATATATGGCACCTATGAACTTACGTATGCTTTATCTCGTTCGTGATTTTTCTTTCCGAATAACCTTCTTACTACCTATATGAACTTTGGAATGTGAGCTACATTACTTGCTAATTGAATTATTTGAAAGTGTATTTCGTAAAAGCCTTTGAAAATCATTGGGCGAATTGCTTGTAATTTAAACTTTATGAGCCAGAATTTATAGTTGGAACCAGAACCATAAAATGAAGAGTTTTTCTTTAAATGGAATCGGAGAGTTCAAAACCTGTGTTTTTGCCTGTTTTCTTCAAGCATCTTCATGACCCAAAGTATTACTTTGATCTTGACTTGGAACTCAAATTATGAAAAATTAATTTATTGTTAATGTTTTGGTTTACGCAAATTTTCATGAATCAAGTCTTGTTTGACCTTAATTGTGCCAAATGAATCGATTGCTAGTGCTTTAGGCTTGTAAAGGAATTAAGCAGAATTTTTTTATTTGGAAACAGTCAATCCAGTATCAGAAGAACTAGTATCAAAAGAGAACTGAGACCCTTGAATGAAAGGGTTATTATTTGAGAACCAAGGCTCTTGTATGGAAGAGTGATTGAAATGCACATGAATATTGCTGCTTTCAAGACCCTGACGAGGGTGCTGTAGCTCTTTCACCTTTAGTTATCGGCATCTAGGGGCACTAGGTGTATGTGGCACCTAGAGGATTTGACCATGAGCTTTATAAGGTCTATTTTAGAAGAGGCTTTTTGAAGTTAACAGTGAGTTTTCTCCTTGGTATTGCGAGGAGGAAAAGGATTATTCAATAAGAAGAAAACACTCTTTTGTGATCTCAGGAACATCAAATATGGATCTTTCGCATTTTACACTTATTTAAATTTTACTACACTTACTTTCAAAGGTCATTGATTTTACTCTGTTAAACCTCTTTTATGCATAGCATATTGATTGAATAATCACTCTTATTTGGCTCTTACCAAATTTCCAATCGTTTGAAGAATTATAAGTTATGCTTAACCTTCTTATGATCTATGTGGACATGTAATTGTAATTATATATATGTGTGTGTATGTTATGCATAATTTTGTGCAATTGTTTTGGTTTGGAAGGCGAGAACTTCCTACTGAGGTGGTTGCTTATTCCCCATACTTTTTCCCTTTTCTAGGTCATGCATTGAGAACATCTAAAGTTATCCTAGAAAGTTATTGGTTTATGTTGAATGGATTCTTGGTTATGTTATAGTTTATGAGACAAGTATGAATGTGGATGGATAACAATTAGAGTTAACGATGTAACTTTAAGCATTTGATTTGTATTGGGGTCTTGCAAAGGTATCTCGCAGTCATCATGTGATTCATGTAGCCTAGTCACTCTGACGGCCATTTGAGCAAACCATTTGAGTAGATACTTATCTTCTAGTTGTTAAACTTGAAATGTTTTAGGATGTGAACCCCCATGCTCCTGATGTGCGATCAGTTGAATTTTACTTTTTTTGGTATAGTATGGGTACTTTAGGTGTATGGGCCATAGAGTTGATTCTTTGGCATGTAGCAGTTGAGTTTATTTACCTGTATTTAGTTATATATATTACAGCTATAAGTGTAAGGCTATTAGCCTAAGTCCATGGTCAGTTTTTAGGCGGAACTTTATCTATTTCATTCCAAGATTTTAAAAATCAGTAACATCACTGGCCCCAGAGGGTTGGGGTGTTACAGATAGTATAAGAGCAGGGTCTTACGACCATAGGTTACGTCCTTAGTCTTATATTTCGTATAGTTATCTAGGTGCGCCCTAAGTGATGATATGACATAGCGTGTACCTTTGCGGTGTAAATGTGTTTTGGGGTATTAATTGATGTGATTGATTAATTGTTATGTGAGTAAAGTAAATCAACCGATTATGAAATCAAGTTGTGTGTTAGAATATGAGTTAAATGTAATGTGCTCTCATAATTTGGTTGAGTATCGGCTCTTTTAGCAATACTTTTTATGTACACTCCTTTGTCAACCTAATTGACGGTATACTTGGTTTTAAGCTGAAAAGGTTGTAATTGGTTAACCTCAAGCCCACTCTTTACCCTTATGTATGATTTGCCCTTTGAACCCTTGGGCGAAGTGAGCATATGTACTCAAAAGCGGGTAAAGAAGAGGCTAGAAATCGTTAAACCATTCTCCATTTTCAAAACACAAAGATTTTGAGAGTGTTGAAGAATTCTTCCCTAATTATTAAATTAGGTTTTGTTCTCACATTTGCAGACTTATATCCATTATGTGATAATGCATGTGTTTAGATTTATGGGTATATGTCCTTATATGTGATTGGATGCTTTGTGAATGTATGTATGCTGCGATGTGTGCTTATTTAGACTATTAATGGTGAACCACTGGGAAAGTGATTGGAGCTCACATTCTATGTTTGGAAACCCCACCAGATGGTACCTTCTTTCGATAAATTCAGGAGTGCTTGAGGAGATTAAGTGAGTCATATGCATGCAACCTTGAGTGGTAACAGTAAAGTCATGCTGAGCATTACATCAGTGTTGTTTCTACCATTTCGTGCTATTGTTATGAGTGTTTGCATGTTGTAATTGCTATTCTATGTGTGGTTGGTATTTATAAGATTTGTGCTCTACTTTCTATCATGCAACGACTCTAGCTACTGAGCCGACAATGTGTTATACTTCTGCCTTGAGGTTACCATCTTGTTGCAGGGTTGACCAGAGTAAACCTGAATACACCTAGAAAGAATAAGGGAGAGAGAACCTGGAAAACTTAGAATGAATAACTCATACATTACTACTGCTTTCCTAAGTGTTAATGTAACGTTCGAAAATTAAAACCCCTTATAGGTTCACCTCCTCTTTGTACTGTGAGTTCTTGAAGCCATATGACTCTCGATGAGACGGATGTGCCTCATATTCCACCTAGGCATACCCACAAGGCTATCAATGTTGTTGCCTTAGCTTGAAACAATTGTTAGTTTGTGGAAGCCTACCTTTTTGATGAATTAAGTGTCCACATAACTATCGGCTAAGTAAGTCTTAGCCTTGGTGCCCGTGCCATTGTTTAAAACACACCCTCCTAGTTGTGAAATTGATTTATGTAGTAAAACAAGTTGTAATTTACATCCTAAGAACATAAGCTTCCTCTTGGCAACTAATTTCTCCTCATTTTCGAAAAAGCCTCAAAGCATAACTTTATTGTTAGTTACAACCTAGGGTTCGAACTTGCGTATACTCGTATAAATATCTTTCTATGTGATAATACCATGACTTTGCGTGTTTTAGAGCGTAAATATGACATTACGTGCAATATATAGCTTATAGGAGCTTACATAGTTGTTTAGATTCATTATAAGACGATTATTGATGTGTCTTGTAAATGAATTGCTAAGTAAATGGCTTCTTGGTGTTTGTTTAATTAGCCTAAGTTGGTTACGCATGTGCCAAATTGGGCGAATGATTTAGCTTATGTGATTTGGGGTACGATATGATTGCCAGGTTGTTATTTGCACTTTATAACTCCTATTATCGCATGCTATAGTTTGAATGGTTTAATACATATGTATTTAATATATGATATAACGACTGCAAGAGGCTGCTTCACATGGATTCACCTTTGTGTATTTCATGTTTAATAAGAGTGTTATGTTAGTGCGTCCAAGATCATATTTATTTTCTTTGCGTTGAACTTATGTAAAACAAATATTGGCGTGACTGATTTGAGTGTCATAGCATGATGTGAACAAGTTGTCTCATGCTAAATGATAGTTCTACACATAATCCACTTATAAATTGCTGGTCATATGCCAACTGTACCGGTTCATGTTGCTTATCATTTTTGGGCCTCAGGGTGCTGAGTTGTTGATTCTATGTGATGTTATTGTAGCTTTGGGTATCGGTTGGAGTCCCATGGCTAATAATATGATTTTATGTGATGCTATGTGATGTTTTTGCTACTCTATGGTGCTATGGAACTTCCAAATTGACTGACTTGATTTGAAATAATTTGATTCTTTCATGTTTTAGTATAAAGTTGATTTAGTTTGTTTGTCTTGACTTAGCCTAGCACGCCATTGATTGTTATGAATTAAGAGCTCTTAAATGTGAACTTGTGTTGACGCATAAACGTAAAGTATCGGATGCGATGCTAATATTAGTTAGATATAAAATTTGAAAGCTGATGTTCACTTAAAATAAGTTTTATATGGTTATCCATGTCAAATTCATTTGCCCTTCTTCTACGTGATTTGCCCTCAGCGCCTTTAATGAAGTAGACGCGTAAAGAGGAATGAGCGAGAAGGAGACTAGATACCATAAGCTTTTCCTTCCGATTTAAAACTATATTTAATTCTAAGTACAGTTTTGGATTCTGTTATTGAGTTTGCGTGATCTGTGCCATGTTTACGTGAATCTTGTGTTTTACTATCCCACAGACTTGTAAATTTTGGGGATGAAATTCTTTTAAGAGGGGGAGAGTTTAATAGCCAAGGATTTTAATATCGGGCTAACTATTTGAATTAATGATTTATTAGCCATAGTTCTATTATGTTAGCTAAATTAGGCTAATATTTGTATGTGTATTTAAAGTGAATAATTTTATAAAAGTTAATTTCAAAATTTTGTGACTCGTTATGTGAACGTGTAAAATGAGACAGTAGTCGAGAGTTGAACCGAGTGGGCTAATGGATACTGGAACTCATGGGCTTGTCTTTAGGCCTAAGCATTTTGCGGCCTTAGGTTATTAGTTCAGGGAAAAAATGGAAAAGAGGAAAGGAAATTTGGTAAAAAGAGGGGGAAGGACAGCCAGACGTCTTCCTTCTTTAACCAAGCCACGACACTTAGTTCTATCTCTCTAAAAAACCCAACACCCCACTTATCTTCTCCATTCTACCCAGCCATTTTGCAAATCTAGAGAGAGAGAGAGAGAGAGAGAGAGAGGCAGCATCGATGATGGGGGTTGGCAGTGACCCTTCTCACGGTGATTGCCTCCAAAAAACCCGAACCTGACATCGCCCCTATTCTACCACAGGGAGAGAGCCAGGGAGTGAGGGAGAGAGAGAAAGAGGGAGCGAACGAAGAGGGAAAGTAGAAGAGGGACGTCGCAGTGTCGAAGGGAAGGGGGGACCGAAACAACAGCAATAACACACAAACAAAGGCAAAAAAGGGAAACCGAAACAGGGGACGATAGGGCAGTGGCTAGGGGAAGACAAGAAGGCTCGAACCGAGCTCCGAAATCACCCAGTTAGCCCTAAAATCGAGTCCTAAGCTTGGATTAAGGTGGATGGTTCTTTGCTTCCTAAATTAGTAGTACTTTGAAAGTAAAATGAATTTCTGTGCTTGTGTTTATGGCTAAATGAACTGTGGGTGGAGATGATGAAGTGTGGATCTTGTTCATCTTGTTCCTTTCCTTATTTATGAGTTAATTTATGTCTTAAATCAACATTGTTCTGTGTATTATTGTGCCTAGGATATGTCGTAACAAGCCTCTAGTGGTGTATGATTCATTTATGCTTGGACTGGCCTTAGGTTTGCATGGGTAGCATGACTATTGACAATGTATTTCTTGGTTACGATATGAAAATTCTTAGCATAGATGTCATTGACATAATGTATTTGAGGGTTGATGGAGGGGCAAGCCTTATGTAGGGGAATGTTTTGATGTCCAGTTGATGTTTAACTAGATGAAGTTATGAGGTTGTATGAGTATTTCTTGGTGTAATTAAAGGATAGAAAGAGGTTGAAGAATTAGTGGACAGAGTAGGACTTGTTTCCTTTTTATGTTAAAGGCATACCAAGGCAACAATAACCAGCACCGGTTGCTGCTTGGTCCAATATGACCTATTCATTACTAAACCACTTGCACAGACCTTACAACACTTGAATCAGGGGTTATACCAGTGTTTCTCCCCCCAAAAAGAGAGAGAGAGAGAGAGATATTATGAGAAGGTAGTTGTTTTAAGTTGGTACTGTGATGGCAGCCCAAAAAAAAAAACGAAATGGCGTAGGGTGCCGACTCATTTAGAACTAAAACAGTAGCTTGGTGTGGTAGCAAACTATATTGATGATATTCCAGTTTAAGGAAGAAAAAAAAGAAGGATAATAAAGGGTGAATAACTTGCGATTTGTGAGCCAGTCCAGGTTAGCAAGCTTGGGATTACGCATGCATTTACTCCTTGGGATCTATGTAAAGAAGCTACAAATAGTAGTGTTTAGGCATAGCTATCCAGCATTTACTCATTATATGAGCTTTTGCTCTAGGTCGTCTCATTAGTAATACTTTGTGATGGTCACGAAAGTTGCAAACTGACTCTGGGTATGAGGTTGAACTAGTTGCCATTTGTTTGGACGCTAATTGAGATATGTGTGAAACTGTGAACACAATATGTTCCTCGATTATCTATCAATATAAGGCACCTGTGAACTTACTTATACTTTATCTTAGTTGTGATTTTTCTTTATGAGTCACCTGCTTAATACCTATGTGAACTTTGGAATATGTGCTACATTACTTGCTAATCAAATTAGCTAAAAGAGTACTCCGCAAAAGCCTTTGAAAATCATTGGTCGGGTTGCTTGTACTTTAAACTTTCTGAGCTTGAATTTGCACTTGGAACTAAAACCATAAAATGGAATGTTTTTCTTTAAATGGAATCAGAGAGTCCGAAACCTGTATTTTGGTCTGTTTTCTTTTATCATCTTCATGACCCAAAGTATTATTTTGATCTTCGTTTGGAACTCAAATTATGAAATTAATGTTTCAGTTTATGTAAATTTTCATGAATCAAGTCTTGTTTGGTCTTGATTGCGCCAAATGAATCCATTGCTAGTGCTTTGGCTTGTAAAGGAATTAAGCAGATGGAAAGGGTCAATCCTATATCGAAAGAGCTAATATCAAAGAAGAACCAAGACCCTTGTATGGAAGGGTCGTTATTTGAGAACCAAGGCTCTTGTGTAGAAGATGCATTAAAACGTGCATGTAATTGTTCCTTTTAGGACCCTGATGAGGGTGTTGTAACTCTTCCACCTTTAGTTTTTGGGATCTAGGGACACTAGGTGTATGTGGACCTTAGAGGATTTGACCATGGGTTTTATGAAGTGCATTTTACAAGAAGCTTTTTGAAGCTAAAAGTGGGTTTGCTCCTTAGTATTGTAAGGATGAGAAGGATTATTCAATACGAAGGGAATACTCTTTTGTGGTTCTCCGAAACGTCAAATTTGAATCTTTTGCATTTTACACATATTTAAATT
This sequence comes from Carnegiea gigantea, assembly GCA_029747015.1. Taxonomy (NCBI): domain Eukaryota; kingdom Viridiplantae; phylum Streptophyta; class Magnoliopsida; order Caryophyllales; family Cactaceae; genus Carnegiea; species Carnegiea gigantea. The sequence continues at coordinate 536,557 of JAKOGI010000423.1, forward strand.
TTACTACACTCACTTTCAAAGATCATTGATTTTAGTCCTTTAAACCTCTTTTATACATAGCATATTGATTGAATAATCAGCCTTATCTAGCACTCACAAAATTTCCAATTGTTTGAAGAATTATAAGTTATGCTTTAACCTTCTTATGATGATCTATATGGATATGTACTCGTACGTATATATATGTATGTGCATGTTATGTATAAGTGTGTGCAACTATTTTGGTTTTTGGGAGACGAGAACTTCCCACTAAGCGGTCGTTGCTCATTCCCCCATACTTTTCCCTTTTCTAGCTTCCAAGCATTGAGAACATCTAAGTTAGCTTGGAAAGTTGTTGGCTTATATTGAATGGCTTCTTAGTCATGTTGTAGTTTGTAAGACAAGCATGAATGTGTATGGATAAGATCTAGAGTCAACGATGTAATTTTAAGCGTTGTTTGCATTAGGGTCTTGTAAAGGTATCTTGAGCTAATCATGTGATTCATATAGCCTAGTTGCTCTGAATGGCCATTTGAGCCAACGATCTGAGTAGGTACTCATCTTATAGGTGGTACACTTGAAATGTTTTGGGATGTAAACTCTATAATCTGGATGTGTGATCCATCAAGTTGTGCTTTTTCTTTTGTTTTCTTCCTTTTATTTAATTCCACAGTATGGGTACTCCAGGCATGTGGCTTGTAAAGTTTATTCTGTGGGGTGTAGCCATTGAGTTTATTTACCTTCATTTAGTTAGGTATAAGTATTGTAAGGCTATTAGCCTAAGACCATGGTCAATTTTTAGGTAGAACTCTGTCCATTTCATTCTAGAATTTAAAAAATCACTAGCATCAATAGCCCAAGGGGCTGGGGTGCTAAATAAGTGCTAAGAGTTTTGCATACCTTCAGCAGCATGCAGCGATATACTACTAATATGGTCAATGGCAGTCTACGTTCAAACAATTGGAGGTGGAGGTGGAAGGGGGGAACCATAATTCCGAAGAGGGTATGACTCAAGCAATCAGAAGTACGATACTAACACCCCTACTAAGATCAATCTACTAACCTGCAGAATTGCATCCCACACAGGAAAGAATAATAGCCAGTATAATATAACAACAATCACTATTCAAATAAAAGTCAAAAGGAAAGACTAGAAGCATGCTACATATGACATGCAACCTTAATCCTAGATCTTCATAGACTTCTATCATAAGTCATATCCTCCGTTAGACCTACAAACTTCAAATCATTTCTAATCACCACGTTCCAACTTTTCTTTGATCGTCCTCTACTTCTTCTACACCCTGAGAGGGTAATCGTCTCATACCTCCTCATTGGTGCATTCTCACTCCTCCTCTTACCATGAGCAAACCTTCTTATTCTAGTCCCTATCAGCTTATCTTCTACGGATGCAACTTCTACTTTATCTATAGTCAATTCATTCCTAATTTTATCCAATCTCATATATCCACACATTCATCAAATCATTCTCATCTCTGCTACCATCAACCTCTGGACTTGAGGCTTCTTGATTGGCTAGTACTTTGAACTATATAACAAAGCTGGCTTGACAACGATACGATAAACTATCCCTTTCAGTCCTATAGGAATTTTCTTATCACATAATACTTTGGAAGCATTCCTCCATTTTTGTTATCCCACTTTAATATGTTGGTTGATGACTTCATCAATATCTCATTTCTCGTCAATAATCGAACCTAAATACCTAAACTTCCTGGCCCTTGGTATTGCCACACCATCCATGGTGACTTCTTCCCCACCGGCTTCCTCACCACTGAACCCACATTTTAAGTATTCAGTCATTGATCTGCTAAATCTAAATCCCTAGATTCTAAGGTATGTCTTCATTGCTCTAACTAGTTGTTAAGACCATCCCTAGTCTCATCGATGAGAACAACATCATCAGCAAATAGCATATACCATTGTACTTCATCTTGAATCCCTTTTGTGAGTACATCTATAATGATAATGAAAAGGAACAGGTTTAAATTTGATCCTTGATGGAACCCAATATCAAGAGGAAAGTCCTTTGTGTCTCCTCTTGAGCCCAATATCATCCTAACCTATGATATAAGCTTATTAAATTTGGTTTGATATGGTTGCTACCTCCACTTCTGTCAATATTTTGGATGTGAGAAGGTCTTATATATTTAATTCATCTAGTGGGAAGTATCTCGCGCATACACAGTCATCTAGGCGTACATGATCGATGTCCATTGTCAAGCTTTCTTTCCAAGGAATCTTATTGGTTTGAATCAGGGTCTAGCGTCTAGACGTACCGGTTAATTGAATGGACTAATCTACGAGCCACAAACTGAAGTTGCTGACTCATGGACCGTGCTTAATTAGCTCATATGTAAAACCAACCTGGAATTGTATTTTAAAAAGTTCATATTTATAAATTTTTATTTCAAAATACTTGAGAAGAAACTTATTAAAATTTTTAAGAAAATTTATATCCGAGCTAACCCATGAACAGACTGTAAATCAAACTAGTCTAAGCTACCACCTATGTTGACCAGATATAGCATCCCTTAAATCCAATACCTGTTCTAACCTACATTTCAAGGCTATTCAATATGGTCCGGAGCAATTGCTACCTCTACTTACATCATTATTTTTGGATGGAAGAAGATCTTATCAAAATAATTCATCTAATATTAAGTATTTAAGGCATCCATAGTCATCTAGGCTGGCATGATCGATGTCCATTGTCAAGCTTTCTTTTCAAGGAGACTTGAATATCTTAGCTGGCTGGTCTTTTAATTTCTATCTTAATCGTAGCCTCGATGGAAAGCCAAAGAGAAACTCTTGAGCCACGTAAAGTTCTTTTGACGCAGCAAATAACTGAAATGACTATTATGCAGGCACATGTTTTCCTTTTCTTCTTTTTAAAATTTTTACATCATAAACATGTATACCCAGTAGCTACGATCTGTTTTCTTTTATTAAAAAAAATTGCAAACTGAGCCACTCTGTTAGAAATTTACAATCATACCATATCTAGAATTAGTCAAAGTAAACCATATAAATATGCATGGGGAGGAGAAATTGCATGGGGAGGAGAAATTTACTGGAAATTAACCCCAAAAACCATTTAATTTCCTGTGAACTTTCCGGAGAAGAATTTGTGAGTTTTGGGATTCACTCCATAGCTCCCCTTGGAGAAAACCGACTATTATGGGCACATCATTGATAGCATTGAGAAATATAAATACAATATAAATATCATTTATGTATAACAAGTAAGCTATTATGCCATCAAATTAATGAGTCAAAGTGCGTCGAACTCGCTGTTTTTATACAAAAAATAAACATCTCTAAAGTTTGAGGATGAAAATGACTGCATGACAGTATATTTAACACATACAAACGACGATACTTAGAAAAAAGAAAGAAAATATATCATTTACATGTGATAAATAAACTACTTAATCATAGAGTTACTAAATAAAAGTGTGTTTGACTCAAAAAAGGTGTATGCAAAATTAAAAAATGTCAAAATACAGACCGTTGGGCACTATTCCTTAAATAGAGACTATTGCTATTCGATGCTCCATAATACAGAATATTGGTGTCCAGAAATCCTAAATTTATAGATAAATTCCTTAAAAATAATAGTATTTAAAACTTGTATTGAAAACCCATTTTGGTTATCTTTTTCAACTGAAAAGCTATTAAAAATTCAAACGTCCCTTAGAAGATACCTAACATGTTAAAAAAAAGAGAAAAAATAGCATACAGTAATATATATAAAGACAAATTTAGCTAAGTCATTAACTTCATCAAAAACTTTCGCCTCTAATAATAATTATACGATGGCAGCGCTAAAAAGAAGCAAATAAGGAAATGTTTTACTTTAGAAAAGGTGAAACACCACCCAAAAGAAGAGGAAGAAAGAGAAACCTTACAATAGATATAAAAGAGGGTGGGGAATAAGGCATTATCATCTAATGAGCCCTTTTGCCTTTGTCCATCACCAAAAGGTGACTTAACCATTTTTCCACAATTTGTGTTCCCACAATGTTCAAAAATCAAAACCCTTCTTTTTTCTTTTCTTTAGATAGGCATTTTGATAGAGAATGTGAATGATGACGGACAAAAGTTGCATAATTTTCACGAGTATCTATTGTAGGGAGACAGAAAGGGTTAGGCAAACTCAAACCTTGTACTCAAAAAAAAAAAAAAAAATTGCTAAGAATCTACTAAAGTCTTCAGGCTAAACTAACATGAGCAACGAATTCAAGAGGCATTTGCCTCAGGAATTAAAGAGGCATCTCTAAAGCTTTAATTTTCTCGTTTCAAATTCTTGGATATCACTACAAAAATTCTCCATATTAGCCTTTGAACCCGTGCTATGCATGGATTGTTTTAAATTTTTGTTACAATATTTTTAGAAATATATAATATCTTATAATTTAATTTTTTAGAAATAATAATATTAATATCTATTATTTACTTCCTTGTTTTCTTAATTGTAATAGTTAAAAAGACACGATTCATTATGATAACTTTAAATCACATGTTGTTTAAATTTTTATTTTTAAATAAAATTTTAATAAATGCTTAACGTTACACATGTCACGACCGCAATGTTTGAACTCACTTATGTATATATACTAGTTTTTTACCCATGCGTTGCACGATAGATATTACTTCTTGGTTGATAAGTTTCAGTATCTTATTGTATATGTTATTGTTAGTGCTATACCATATTGAGTTCTATGGATTTGATGGTAGCACATTTTTTCTAACTTTAATTCATATGAAGTCACCTTGATTATACGTACCTGAATTTTTGATGTGCGCGCAGTCTATCTTTTTTAATCCTATTAGTGAAAAAGGTTTTAATTTTTTTTTGTTTTAAGATATTATGTAGTTTGACGCTGTGTAAGTTTTTTTAAAGTTTAAAATGATTTTGTAAAATAATTATATTGATGGTGGGAGCAAAGGAAAACCATAGCAATTTTAGTAATTTAATTTTGTTTTTCTTAAACTTGGACTTTATTTTTAAAAATGCATCATACGATAATGTGAAATGTAATGTATGAAAAGTAGTTCGTATTAAATGTTTAATAGCACATAAGATTTGTGGTCTTCGCTATCTTTTAGTCGCCAACTTTCGTTCTCAAATTAAGTAGTCTGCAAAAGTAACATATATTATACTAAGTTAGGTTTTGATTTTTCATTTGTTCCTAACTACTTGTCATCAAGGATGTGTTGTTAAACACATGCAATGATTTTTTACATGCTTATGCATTTAGTTAAACAAGGCATGATAATATCTTTGTATTGATTTGTACTTACCTACAGAGACACATTCCAATTGTGGACTTCTGGTATATTTCATTTGTCTGGAGTTGCATGTACAATATTGGAAGAATTTACTAATTATTATTATTTTAATCTCTAATTATATTTAATTCTAAGAATCATAATATATCATGGTCTTTGCATAATTAGAACTAACATTTTATAGGAGTTTACAAATACTAAAAGATATATAGTGCCAATTAATTTTTTTTTTTTTTGGGTAATTCATAGTAGTGAAGTTATTTTGAGTGCATACATACCATTGGTGAATTGTTGGACATTTCTTTGTAGGTAACATTTGTTGTGTATCTTTCATAGTGTTCATTATCATATTTAATGATAACCTTTAAGCCCTCTAGTAAAGTCACCTGTGATGCTGCAATTCAATTGTTCATGACTTAATACCGATTTTGGAAGGTAAACTCCTACATACTTCAGTAATTGTCATTACCTTTTATTTATAGTCATTGCACAGCAAACATAAATAGGAAATTGCCTTCTTTTTAATACGAATGGTCACTTTGTTTCAAATGAGTGCAAAACAGTTCTAGGGATGCCTACCTTAATTCTGACATTGATTAAGAGAAAATAATAAGATTCTTCCGTTTTAGCCAACTAGCGCTTGTTTGGACTCATTTTTGTATCCTTGCACCACTAAAAATTATATGGGGACACAATATTTCTTT
>JAKOGI010000423.1:547555-577555 GCA_029747015.1 Carnegiea gigantea
ATCAACCTTTGGAAATGGTTTAACGGTAAAGTACATACGTATTTTATATCTGTATAATTAAGATTAAATTTTTTCTCAGTGTTTACGTAAATTTACCAACTCCCCCCCCCCAAAATACCGAACTCAATACTACAAAATTGAGAAGTTTAATTAGGTGATTAATTAAAAAACTTGTCTTGCTTACGTTAAGATTATATATTATATTAATTCAACTTCTTAGTTTTCCTGTTCAATCAAAAAATTCTTAGTTTTCTTACATATATCGAATGCATACTTAGAGTATTGTTTGTAGAAAATTTTTATTTTTATTTTTAATTTTGTTCAATATTATCCATTTTGTTTATAATATTAATACATATTTATGTTAAATTTCTACTATTTAGATGCCCCGTGCAAACGTATGGGCACAAACTAGTACCAACAAACACTAATTAAAAGTTGTAGAACAATCATGAAAAAAAATTGGACAGTTCTTTTCAATGTTGGATTGCAGCGCATTAGAGTAAAATGTATGATGTCTTGCTGAACTATCATCTCCATCTTCGCAGCGTATTCGGCAGCTAAGAAGCTTTCAAATCTAGAGTACATTGAAACCCCGTACAGTCTCCCCCATTTTGAATATATTTGAATTTCTTGCAAACTGATATCCCGCCCCCAAAACGAAAGAAACCTAGATAATGATCTCCGGGTATTGATTTAATTATATTTTGTCTATTATTGCTTTAAGTGTCATATTAAACACAAGGGAGGATAATTGAACCATCTTATCAAAATCTAGTAAGAAAATCTATCCCAAAAAAAAAAAAAATCTAGTAAGAAAAATTCCCTCCCTCTTACCAAGTTTCATGAATCACAGAGTTGAATGCCTAACAAAGGATTAATTGGAATGAATCAGAAGATTAATCAAGCCATGGTCAGGCAAAAGCAAAAGCAAATACCATACCTTTAGAATCAGTGCAGAAGACGTCTTAGTACAACTTCACTTTGTCTAGCGACAAGGGCAATTATTCTCACTAATGAAAAATAGCTTTCATGTTCCTGAGAAATACTGTTTGCCTAGGTGCCTTAACTCATGAAAAACTGCTTTATTAAATGTTATTGAAATGTTATTGTCTGGTAACTTGGTGCGGGGTTGGATATATGTCAATAAATTGGAATCCGTTTTTGCTAATTGTCACTCTTAGGGCGATGGTTAAAATAATAAATTTAGAAATAACATGGATCTACATTACTTATGGTAACATCAACAAACTAAACTGAAATGAAATGGGGTGATCATATATTTCCAAATTATTATTTACGGTTGCAGGATAAATAGGACTGACCTGGAATATAGAATTAATTATCGGGAATAATCCACATCGGTAGTGATGCTGGGCGGCTACTAGAGTCGCCTTAGGGCTTCCACGTCCTAGACCCGAAACTCGCTAGTGATGGTAGGACAGCCGAGAGAGGGGAGGGGAGAGTGTGTGGTTTTTGTGTCACAATCTGTAACGCTAATTGACCCCCTAAAACCTCCTTATATAGGTTGGAGGGAACAATTAGGGATGCTGCCCTAAGCAGCCTAAGTGATCGTCGGGCCTAAAACATTAAGCCTGGTCAATAGCTTCCACTCGGCCACATAGGCCGCAAAACACATGCTCTTCACGAATCACAACTCTTCATGCTTCATACCAAGAATAGGACGTGCGATCGAAAAGTAGCTAGTAGTGTTATATTAAGTTACCATCTAACTAACATAACACTTTCACGAAATACGATACGCCAAACCATCCTAAAATATCACCAGTGGCATCCACAATCCCTTATGCCAAGATATATCATATGATTATATACTCAATATAATCGCTCGGGCTGATATTGGTGATGATGGATAGATTTTTCCTTAAACACTCATGGTATTACTCTCCGCTTAACTGCTTTCTCTCGTCGAACTATATACATCGTGGCCCTTGAGAAGCACATTAAAGTAGCAACACCAAGCTTCGACTTCAAAGTATAGCTTTAAGTCAAAGGGTCATCATCCAAAGAGTTACACAGTGATAAGAGATAGGAAGGTCAATTGTTACTTTGCGTATGGGTCAACTTTTAAGCACACACAGTATGAGATGTGTGTCATGACATAACTCCCACTCAACTGGGCTCGTCAATCTATATGTCATGCGAATCGTCAGTCTAGATTTTTACTCAAAAAATCTAACCCGAGCCGCTAGATTAGCACACTAAATGTCAATCTTGACACTCAAGATTCGGCTTTTAAGACTTCAATATGAAATTATATCTCATATTCAACTCCCTCGAGTCTCATCTTGGACATACAAGGCAGACTATAACTTATCACACTGATACACTTCCAATATGAGTAATCAGTATTGCACACCTAGTGCCAGTATGACTCAGTCTCATCCTGCCCGCTACTCAAGCGTCAGGGCGATTGCCTGTGTGACTAGGACAATCAAAAGCTTGTGACATTTCAACATGTCTAACAAATAAATCACAAAGCACTTAGAAAAAGAGCCTTCAATCTTTATTTTATAAATGCTTATTACAAGAATAACGTATCTGTCATACGTAACAAGATTTCATCCAAAAACTAAACTCTACGAAGTCTTGGACTCAACGAATGTGCTTTAAAAGCATCTCTGGGAATCAGCTTAGTTAATGGATCAACAATCATCTTATTAGTGGGTGTATAATTGATGGAAACTTCCTTTGTCTTTACAGCATCTCGCATGAAGTGGTAACGCCTCTCGATGTGTTTGGTCTTACGATAGAACTTTGGATCTTCAGCAAACTAGATGGCGTTTGTATTGTCACATAACATCTCTATAGGATCATCAACTCTAGGAGTGAGGTTAAGATCTTGGAGGAAACTCCTGAGCCACATTGCGTCCTGCATGGCTGGGCTACATGTGATATATTCTGCCTCCATGGTCGACAGAGCTATGTAGTCTTGCTTCTTACTGCACCATGATATGGCTCCCCCACCTAGGGTGAAGACGCACCTTGAGGTTGACCTAGACTCATCCGGGTCACCACCCCAATCGGCATCTGAATATCCTCTCAATTTAAGGTCCCCGCCTTGATAGCATAGGACCACGCCGGTTGTACCACGAAGCTACCGCATGATTCCCTTGACGGCTTGCCAATAGGCAAGTCCTGGCTTGCTTTGGTAATGACTTACCAAACCAACTGCAAAGCAAACATCAGACTGTGTACATAACATGACGTACATTAAGCTTTCTATGGCACTAGCATAAGGGACTGTTGTGATTTTCCACAAGCGCACGGTTTATCGCTGTAGTACTAACGGATGTCAATCCTCAGGAATGGTTGTGAAATTTGGTTATCAAAAACTCTAAACTAAATTAAAACGAACTGCTAATTAACTAACTCCAAGGTTAAGTTATTCAACAAATTGATAGAACAAATAAACAAGATAAATTCAGGAAATTAGGAATAATAATCTATCTTGCAAGGAATTCAACTAAATAAAGCGGGATGCCCAAATTGTAAATAAATCAAGCCACCAACACTTAGTTGAATGTTGAATTCATTCACTTTGTCAAACAGCAGGAGAACTTGAAGATTGAATTTGTTCATAGCAGTAGAGCAAACGAAGGCAACGAACCAAAAGAATCCAAAACAGAGCTTGATATTGGTATCAAATCCCAACGAATTCAACTTCAAATACGCAGAAATCTTGCTTAGATTGAACAAGAGCATGAGAGCATTACAAGTTTGAGAGCTCATATGATTGAACTGAATATAAACGTGAAAGCAAGAAATCGAATGAGAAGCTAAGGCCTAATCATGAAATTGGAAAACAAAACGAAGATGGAAAGAGCCATTTTTATGGAAAATTTTGCATTCTACTCTACTCTATGCTACCCTAATCTGCTGCCAGTTGCTCTACCATTCGAGCCTTCTTTGAAGCTCCAGAAGTCGCCCCCTCGGTCCCCCCATTAATTCCAAATTAATAGCGAATTCATGGCCCCGAATTCCTTTGTTTGTAACAGCCAAACCAGGAATTGATGGAGGAAGATGAAGGAGAAAAGCAGTTATGGAGAGGAAGATGAAGGGCTGCCGCTCTGTTTAGGTTCTGGGCAAGAAGGAATGAAGCCAGAAGAAGAAGAGAATGGGGAGGGGGCTGGATAATGTGAGTGGGGCGTGCCCCACTTAAGTGAGGAAGCTGGGCTAGACCGGCCCAAGGTGGAAAGAAAGAAAAGGAAGGAAAAAAAAAGAAAAGGAGGAACGGGCATAGCAGATCGGGCCAGCTCGTATGAGTGGCTTTTGGGCCAGGCGCGAAGATGGCTATGTACTGGGCTTCGGTCTTCTTTTTTTTCCCTTTAATTCAAGTCTGATCCAACACCTTTCTTCCATCTCCTTTTGCAAGAATTTTGAGTCTCTTACTTGTTTTTATTCAAACCTTCATAATTCCTACAAAATAAACAAAAACATATTAAAATCTTAATTTAATAATTTATTTCGAGCAATTATTAGATAATAAAAGGGTATAAAATATCACAATTTTCGGTTTAACAAATATCCTCACACCTAAGTTTTGCTCGTCCTTGAGTAAAACAAAACTAAAAATTCTAGAAAAAGAAAATAAAACAAAATCTTAACTCACTTTCGTAGGAGTCACGGTTGCACTTAGCATGTGCAACAAGCCCTTTAAATCCCTAGGTTACACTTAGTGGACGAGTAAGGTCTCGTGAGAGTTTATATAAGATATATCCACAAAATCTATAAAAGAAAACATAAACAGTAACTTGAAAAGCTTTTTTTTTTTCATTTTGTTTTCAAAATTTAATATGTACAAAACTGGGGCAAGATATATACACATTCTAATAAATTAAATCACCCATGTAGCAAAGATATTGACATGCATATAAACAAAATGCACTCAACAAAGCTCTCTACCCCATGAATGTCATCAAAGCACTAACATTTCACCTCAATGGACATCAAGACATGGAAGCCATCCAAGTGCTTGTGCGCATGTGTATTATCATCCTAGGGCTTAGACTTACCAGAATCAAACTCAATCCCACTTGACTGATGCAAACTTCATTACTGACTTATTAACATAGGAAGCAAGTATTCCCAGTAGCAGTATTGCCTCAAAGGGTAACACCCAGTAGCACGTGCCTCAAAGGGTAACGCCCAGTAGCGCATGCCTTAAAGGAATACTTGTCATTCCAAATTTTATTTCCTTTCCTTTTTCTTTTCATTTTCATTTTTATTTTCATTTTTTCATTCATTTTTTTTCATTTCCCTTTTGTTTTTAGGGAACGCAAATAAAAACCAAAGTAATCGCGCCAAAGACAAGTGGGGGAGCCAACAATGGAAAACTAAGACCCTAAGATAATGGTGATGATATAAATAGGGATTGGATTACACATCAATAATGAATAATTGGGGTTAGAATTAGGGCTTAGAATGACATACTGAGGATGGAGACCTAACATACACATCATGCTTCCATACAAGCTAACAATCAAAGCATATGAGAAAAGTACAAAGGTTTCCCAAAAACAAAACAAAAATCTTTTTTGAATTTTTAAAATTTTTGAATTTTTTCATTTTTTTTAAAGGATTATTCAATTTTTTCCGAACTTTTTCAAAGTTCTCCCACACCCATACCTAAATCTCATAATGTCCTCATTGGGAGTGGAAAGAAGCATAAAACACAAAAATAAAAACTAAAAAGAGATGAAATATACAAAAACTAAAAAAACATGACTCAAAAACAAAAAGGACAAGACGCTAAACTCAAAAAGAAAACGAAAATAAAAGACAACCGCAAATATATACAGAAGAAAACAAAATTAAAAAGAGAAGATAAAGAGAAACGTTTATACTAGGTTAGGTGCAAGAGTACACCTAAGCTATAGCTTCTTGAAATGTGCTTAGATAGAGGCTCATGGAGCATTAGCTACTCCATATCAAAAGTAACATTGCAACTTAAATAAAAACTTATTAGAGCACGTAGCAGTTTATCAAACAAAGAAGCCTAACTCTTAATAAAAATAATGCAATAGAGATTAAAGAGTTGGAGCCAAAATGAATACATCCACCATAGAATAAAGCACAGGTAAGGGCCCATTTCAACTTGTCAAATGTATGGCCCCAAACATCAAACAAGCAGATCTAATTCAAACTAGCTAGCTGGTGGGTCATTGGCCTAGAAATTGGGTTATCATGAAGGATCAATCTAGGCAAAATGGTGGGTGCAAAGTTCACAAGTCTGTTAAGTCCAATATGCGTATAAATCTGGTCTAAAGAAAATTTCTTATTGGCAATGCTCTCAGACTCAACAGATTCAAACTTGCAGTTTCCAGAAAGGAGGTCAGTTTGGATGGGTGCAAAAAAAAACGATTCATATTCAACACACAGGTCTACATCCAAACCCACATTGACATCAAACCCACATGAAAAAGATTCATATTCTATAGAAAGAATATCATCGTCGAATTTCAAAGTAGTGGGTTCAATTACCTCTATAATTGTCTCCTGTAAAATAGTATCATCGGACTCATCGAAATCACGATGCTCAATTTCAAGTGTGACGCTCATATTTAATTCACTAGCACTCTCAAGGTCTTCACCCTCCTTAAACTCACGAGAATGATGAAAAGGGGCGGGTGGGTTGGTAGAAACTAGGACATCCTCAGTGACATCTGTAGGTGAGCTAGTGTGAGGTGCAAGGTCTTGTGATAGAGATGTAAGGAAGACTCTCTCATGCTCTACACTAAGCAAAGGCATGTCATTATTCAAATGAGGTCGAGCGAGATAAGAGGGCTCAAAATCATCATAGAGACTAATTTCAGGTTTAGGAGATCCTAAACTATAGTCAGGCTTATTAGAATTCTCCCTACTTTGATTAAAACATTGAGAATATTCAACAATTCTCACTTTTATGTTTTCTATCATTTTATCAGTCAATTCATTTATCTTCTTTTCCACACTAGCACAAGTAGCATCAATATAAGCACGGTATGGACAGTTGCAAGTATCATGATCATAAGAGTTACAATATTCACACAAAACAGGGGACACATAAGAATAAGAGGGGTCATGTGAATCTATAAAATGATCCTGAGGGTAAGGACTAACAGGAATAACATACTCACTATGAAGTGGGTAACCAAAATTCTTCTGAGCTTGTTTAAGCTTGTAAGTATCCCAAGCTAATTTTTCAAAGAAATCCCAAGTTTCATCTTGAGTTTTAGGTAACAATCCTAATACACCTCCAGGATAGATGGACTCAATATAACCCCAAGATTCAGAATTCAGACCCACAGTAATGACCTCACAAATTTTTCATTTTTAAAAATTTTGATTCAATTGAGCACGATAATCATTAAGTCTTGAAAGATAACTCTAAAAAGGTTCATGCTCATATTGTGGGAAATTAAATACTGGCATGCTTGAAACTCTTGTTTTTTCAATTTTAAGAATTTTTCAAGTTTTTTCTTGGATTTTCAAGTTTTTAATTTTTTTACTTTTTTAAATAAAGAACATGCATCTAGGACACTATTTACAACCAATGACTAAAACAAAAAGAAGAGACTCAAATAATTAAGCGAACAAAACAAAATAAACTAATAAAAATAAAACTATGCCACCAAAATAAAAGAAAGACCAAAATGACTTAACCATCACACAAAATACAGAGCATTTTTTATATTTTTTTCTTATTGACACAGAAAAACGAAAACAAAAGCACAACTGAGATTAAAACAAAATGGAAAATAAACTAAAACCTAAACAAGCTAAATCTAAAAAATAAAATAAAAAATAAAGCTCCAAAAATTAGAACTAAATAGACAAAAAATTCCACACAATCATAGGGGACATAAATATATTTTTTCTTGAATTTATTCTGTTCCCGAACAATGCAGAAAAATACAAATAGATTATTAAGTCAAAAATTCACAAAAAACTCTAAACAATCCCAAAAATTCGAGAAACATTCACACAACTCTAAAAATTATGTTGAATCTAAGAAAAATATTAGCACAGCTAAAATCACACCAGAATTGCTCCAAAAAATTCAAACAGATGCTAAAATTAATGAAAAATCTGCACTAATTGTTTTCCTCTGGATCAGTTCGACTTTGTTTCTTTTCCTGCACATAAACCAAATTCGTTAATACTGTTTTTTTAGCAACCAATAAACTCTAAAAATAAAACTAATCTCGGCAAAAATCAAAAATCAAATACTAACTAAATTCAAAATTGACACTAAACTAAGTTTCTAAAATAAAATAACGACTCAACTAAAACTAAAAATCACAACTCCAAAATTAAAATGAAAATGATGCGAACGACTATGACTCGAGGAAACCTAATTTCACAACACCATTCCCGGCAACGGCGCCAAAAATTTGTTGTGATTTTCCGCAAGCGCACGATTTATCGCCGTAACACTAACGGATGTCGATCCTCAGGGATGGTTGTGAAATTTGGTTACCAAAAATTCTAAACTAAATTAAAACGAGATGCTAATTAACTAACTCCAAGGTTAAGTTATTCAACAAATTGATAGAACAAATAAACAAGATAAATTCAAAAAATTAGGAACAATAATCTATCTTGCAAGGAATTCAACTAAATAAAGCAGGATGCCCAAATTGTAAATAAATCAAGCCACCAACACTTAGTTGAATGCTGAATTCATTCACTTTGTCAAACAGCAGGAGAACTCGAAGATTGAATTCATTCATAGTAGCAGAGCAAACGAAGGCAACGAACCAAAAGAATCCAAAACAGAGCTTGATATTGGTATCAAATCCCAACGAATTCAACTTCAAACACCCAAAAATCTTGCTTAGATTGAACAAGAACATAAGAGCATTACAAGTTTGAGAGCTTATATGATTGAACCGAATATAAACGTGAAAGCAAGAAATTAAATGAGAACCTAAGGCCTAATTATGAAATTGGAAAACAAAACGAAGATGGAAAGAGCCATTTTTATGGAAAATTTTGCATTCTACTCTACTTTATGCTACCCTAATCTGCTGCCAGTTGCTCTACCATTTGAGCCTTCTTTGAAGCTCCAGAAGTCGCCCCCTCGGTCTCCCCATTAATTTCGAATTAATGGCAAATTCATGGCCCCGAATTCCTTTGTTTGTAACAGCCAAACCAGGAATTGATGGAGGAAGATGAAGGAGAAAAGTGGTTATGGAGAGGAAGATGAAAGGTTGCCACTCTGTTTGGGTTCTGGGCAAGAAGGAACGAAGCAGGAAGAAGAAGAGAATGGGGAGGGGGCTGGGTCACGCCCCACCTAAGTGAGGAAGCTGGGCTAAACCGGCCCAAGGTGGAAAGAAAGAAAAGGAAGGAAAAAAAAGAAAAGGAGGAACGGGCACAGCAGACCAGACCAGCTTGTGTGAGGGCTTCTGGGCCAGGCGCGAAGATGGCTATGTACTGGGCTTCGGTCTTCTTTTTTTTCGCTTTAATTCAAGTCTGATCCAACACCTTTCTTCCATCTCCTTTTGCAAGAATTTTGAGTCTCTTATTATATTTATTCAAACCTTCATAATTCTTACAAAACAAACAAATATATATTAAAATTCTAATTTAATAATTTATTTCGAGCAATTATTAGGTAATAAAAGGGTATAAAATATCATTATTTCGGTTTAACAGGGACATTACTCATTGCCTCCTTTTCTCTGCCTGTTTTTGGGCATTAGTTGAGCCTCAAGGTTGAACCCTTCTCAGTTAGAGTGTCTACGGGTTTGGAATAATGCATACGAAATCGTTCTAAGACTTTCTTGATACATTCCTCCTGGTTATACCTAAAAGCATCTTAGGATAATTTCTAATTATTTCCACGACTAGGACATACCTGGCGTCACCCATGTCCTTCATCCCAAAGACAGAGGACAAACACTTCTTAGTGGCTTCGGTCATCTCCAAGTTGTTCCCAACTAGTAGTATGTCATCAACATACAAGGTAAGGAACATAATCCTCCCGATTGATCTTTTAACATATACACAGTGGTCTTCTGAAACTATAGATAAATCAAACGAAATTATAACTTCATGGAATCTTAATACAAGATTTGGAAGATTGCTTAAGACGATATATGAACCTTTTAAGATAGCAGACCTTGTCCTCTTGTCCCTTTGATACCAAACCAATGGGTTGGTCCATATAGATCTCTTTCTTAATGCTACCATTGAGAAAAGTAGTCTTTACATCCATTTAAAATAACTCTAAGTCCAAATGGGCAACCATGGCTAGGAGTAGGCGAATAAAGGCAAATCTCACCATGGGAGAAAATGTTTCTTCATAATGTACATCCTCAATTTGTGTGAACCCTTTCACCACTAAACAGGCTTTGAACTTATTGATCGAACTATCTATCTGATATTTTATCTTGAAAACCCACTTGTTTCCAAGGACTTACGCTAGGATGGAGGATCAATAAGTTTCTAAACCTTGTTTCTCACCATCGAGTCTATCTCATCCCTCATGGCATCCATCTACTCTTTGTGATTTGGTGAGTCAATCGCATCTTAATAAGAGGTAGGCTCTTCAACTTCTAAGGGAGTGCATAGGAATATTTCCTCTTCGATTTAGAAATATTATCGAGGAATTCTTCCGTGCTCACTCCTTCGGATTCTGGGACCTTCATTGTTTGTCTGCCTGCATAAGGCATCCCTCTCTCTTTCTCTAAGAGGTGTGGGACCTTAAGCAGTTGGAGATTCACTCCCATTATCCCTTTGGGGTGTGGGATCTTGAACATGTGGACTAACTGCATGTTCGAAAATAAGATATTGAGGATGGACCTCACTCACTGTTTGACTCTCCTCATGTATAGAAGCTTGAGGATGAATCTCGTTCTCTAGTGCAGACAAGCATCCCCCATTCCTTTCGGATGGGGGGCATACTATCTTCGGTAACTTGGTTATAGTCCAAATGCACCCCTTCCTCAAAAGATGGTAGGATGTCTTGTTGTAACTCAAATAGTTCGATATTCTTCTTGTTTTCACCAATGGTTTGGAACTCATTCTTAAGAAAGTCGACATTGCGGAATCTATTTCTATTATGCCACTATTTGGGTGTTCTCCGTACATCACATATCCTTTAGATTGTGTAGGATATCTGATGAACACTATCTTGGTGGGTCTTGGACTAAGTTTTTTTATATTTGTGGATTGGGTTATGCACATAGTCGGTCGAACCTCATAGGCGTAAATGGTCCAAGGATGAGTTCTTACCAAACCATAAATCATATGGTGTGGCAGATATACTCTTGCTTGGCGTATGATTAATGAGGTAAGCTATTGTAAGCAGTGCATCCCCCCAAAAACAAATTAGGAGGTTAGTATGTGCCATCATTGATCTAACCATGTCAAGCAACGTATGATTCCTGCGTTCTGCAACCCTGTTCTATTGTGGGGTACGTGAAATCGTTAGTTGTTTTTGTATATCTTTTTCTTCACAGAATTTCTTGAACATATCAGAGAGGTATTCACGATCTCCATCAGTCCAAAGGATCTTAACCCTATATTCCAATTAAGTCTCTACTTTTGCTGTGAAGCGTTTGAACACATCGAGCGCCTCATAGCGATGAGATAGTAGGCACACATACCCATATTGTGCATAATCATTTATAAGAGTAATGAAATAGATAGCCCCATGATGTGCTTTAATATTCATGAGTCTGCATATGTCTGAGTGGCTTAATTTTAAGGGACTTGATGCTCTTGAGGCCTTACCGAAAGGCATCATTATTGCCTTACTAGGTAGACATGAGTCACACTTAGGTAACTTAACCCTAGTGAATTGGTCTAAGAGACCTTTTTTAGCTAGCCTATTTATTCTGTTTTGGCCCACATGGCCAAATCTAGCATGAAACTTAACAAATTCAGAATCAGAGTCAAAGTGTGAAGCCAAAGCAGAAGATATATTATCATAGGAATCGGCCAAATCCAAAACAATGAAATCTCCGTTCAATGTTGCTTAGCCAAACAAATTGCCATTATAGAACAAATCTAAACGATTTGGTCGAAATCTAAAAGAAAAACCTAATCTTATTAAAAAAAACATAAGAAACTAAGAATCGTCGCACCCTAGGTGCATAGAGGGCATCATGAAGAAGTAGCTTGTTTCCTCCATGAAGTTTGAGCTGGTATGTTCCTGATAAGTGCTTAGTGTATACATCATTTTAGAGCTATTTTGCTTTATTTTAGGAGAATTATGTGCTTAATGCTATTATTTATGCTCCTGTTCTCGATTTATACTTAGGTATAGTTATTTAATGTGCTTCGTAGGATTTTAGACATTTTTACCCAGCATTTAAACCTTAGTAGATGTATTTTGACCTCCTCCATGGACACCTATGTGCTGCTACACCCGTGTAGCAAGAAAAGAGTAGAAAACTAGTTTTAGCCCAGAGCACGGTTTGTCCGTGGTGGATGCCATGGTCCGTGGTGGAAGTATAACTGCTAATCTCTTCGTTTTTCCTTATCGTGTGGCTGAGGTTGATTGGGTTTTCCTATAAATACGGCATCCTTCAGCAGTAGAAAAGAGACTATCATCCCATCCATTTCGTTTCCTCTCTTCAAGTAGATTAGGATTTAGATTAGAGAGAGTTGAGAGCAAGTTGAAAGTGAAGAATACAAGGATTCCGGATCGGGTTTGCAACGACGGTTCAAGCACGCATTGGCTAAACAATTCCTCTCCGTTCTCTTCTCTTTTCTCTTTATGCTTTTATGCTTTTAGATTATTGTTGATTCTTATGTTATGGTTCGGATTTGTTAATCTTAGAATTAAGTTGAGTCGTTGTGATTGAACTGATTCTCATTTTGATCTAAAAGCTTTTTGAATTTGTTGGGTGCTATTGAATCTTAGATGTTGATTTGCGAGTAGGAAACTTGGCCAACTTGTTGCTTGTTTTAAACATTTGGTGAAAAATAGAAAGGTGACACTAGAATGTTGGAAAACTAGGATTTGACTTAAGTGGGTGTGATCTTGAGAAAGACTCACCATTTAAAAAACATCTAGATTTGATAATCACATTCTTAATGATCTTAGATTAGTCAAAACCCCTTGAGAAATAGTAGTTGATTAGATTTAAAAATTGCATTCCACCTTGAAAGAGCTGTTTGATAAATCGATTATCGGTTTTGGAATTACTCATCTAAAGAAGAGGCGCTTGATTAATTTTTGAGTTTAAAAATTGCTTGGTTCGATTAAATTTCTTGATAGATTATCCATTACATTACATTAGATACTAGATTAATTTAGTTTCAATATCAAACTTGGATTCGCTTAGCACATCTTGAGGGATTGTAACCCAGTAGTTTCACCTAGTCTTTGTGGGATCAACCTTGATTAGGTACAACATCACCATGCGCTTGCGGTAGTCTATCAAATTTTTGGTGCCGTTGCTGGGGCACTAGCATTGAATATTGGGTTCTTCTTGATAGGCTTGACTAAGCATTTCAAAAAAATTGAAACTTTTAAAAAATAAAAATTTGGAAAAAAAAATGCAGTTTTCCACTTTTCCCAATATGAACATGAATTATTTTGGAGGTATTTTAAGCACTTAAATGTTTTTCTTGCTGAATATGGTTATTGTGTTGGTAAGTGGGAAATTTTAGACATTGTTGATAAGGGTGTGAATAGTAAAACCCGAACTCTTTTAGGGTATTAGGATTTTCTTAGTAAAAATGTTGATGATACATGTTATTTGCTTCAGTGGATTGCTTGGGATTCATTTGAATTTGAAAAGGCTAGTCGTGTTTCTAAATATTTATTTTCTAATCCTTGTGCGTTCTATTCTAGATCTTATTACGCCCCTTTTTGGTGTGATTTGTGTAATTTTTTTGACCATGCTACTAATTCATGTCCTTATTATGCATGTTATGCGCAACTTGACTTTGTATCACCCTAGGATAATGCTAATGTTATCCTATCCTTACATGATTCATCCTTACCTTTTGCTCAATGCACGGGGCTTGAGGCGGGTGAGCTTTTTGGGGTAGTTGCTAGGTTTGATATTGCTGATGTATGTTTTAAGTCAGAAGATATTTTGGATGAGGTGCATGATCGAGATGAGACTCCTTTGAAGGGGTCACGTGATGTGTTTATGCATGAGGAGTCTCCTAGCTTTGGTTGTAATAATGTTCTCCCTAATTGCCTTGATCATTCTCATGTTTCGCTATGTGTTCATTACCCTCTCCTTCCCCTGAGTATTACATTGACGCGCCCATTGAAAATCCTATGATTTTTGATGCTAATGTTGATTTTGGGCCATGAGGTTAAATGTTTAATATGCTTGGTAAAAATGTTAATAATTTTCTTTCCCTAGGTTACTTTAGAGGGTATGATCCCTCCATTAACCCTTATTGTGTATGCCTGGGAAACTTACCTAAGAAAATCACGTGGACTACATTCTTTAATCCTTCCTATAATTTTTCTTAGGCCATTGATAAGGTTAAGAGGATGCTTAACGTCTTTGGAATGATTTTGGCTATTATATCTTACCTTTTATTTTCTGAATTGTGATCCCAGAAGTTTGATAAGCTCTTATGTGTGTTAACAGTGTCTGATTTAATGAGTCGAGTCTTCACACTATGATGGAGTGGTTGATGCTCCATGTGCCCCGGTTATTGCGATGCCACATAGCTTAGGTGCACTCTGCACCTAACCTAGTGAAATTGTTATGTTTTATTTTCTTTTCCCTTCTCTTACTTTCTTTCCTTTGCATAATAATGCTTTATTTAAGCATAGGGGAAGGGTACTTCTCATGTTTTTCATTTTGGTTATTAGCTTGCATACAAGCTAGAGCACATAGTTTTAGGTTTTCCTTTTGGTTTGCGTGTTGCATTTAGTTAATTTTTAGGTTTGCATATAGGATTGCATGAAAGGATGGTGAGGATTGGTTTGAGATTCCCTCCAATGATGTTCTTGCTAGGCAAAATAGCTTTCATGAGTTTAAGTAACTTTTGATGTGTAATCCCTTTTGGTGCGAAAATTTTTGAACGCTTTGTAAATATTTCTTCTTTTGACCCATGTCTTAATTGAGAACTATTTTATCCCTCGGAATCGTTAGCACTAATGTTGGTACATGTGAGTCATTTTATGAGCTTAATGAGACTTTGGTAGATATCCCATGAGATTTTGAGCCTTATTTGGACTAATTCCTTATGTTTAGTCTCATGTTTCTTTGAAGTGTCTGACTCTTCCATATTATATCTCTAAAACTTGTCTTCACTCTTGTTTAAACTACATTAGCATGTGCATAGTTGATGATATGATAGAGACATTTCTTTCTTTGGTCATTTTAGTCATATAGCCAAATAGCCTACCCTTGTGTTATATGTTGTTCCGCTTTGCTAGCCCCTTTGAGCTTATATCTTTCTTTGTTGTGATCCCTTCCTATTAGTCCTTGGCCAAACACATATTCTTACCTTTAAGCCAAGTCTATGGAGCATCACTTCAAGTATATAGTGGTGATTTTGGTGATAATTGAGTTTAAGGTGGCTTTGTATGTTGGTTTATTAAGGGATTGATGATATTGAGCATATGCTTTGGTTCCCTCTTGTTTGGGATATGTGTACATATATATTCGGTTGTGACTTGATAGTTCATGATCTTATGCCTTTCACTAATTCCAATTTTCGTTTCATTTCCCAAAAAAGGGGAAAAAACAAATTATGTTGAAGAAAAAGAAACAAAAAACATAAAGTCATGTTGCGAAAAAAAGCAAAAAAAGGGGGAAAAAAAACTAAGTTGATTGGCATTGGATATGTAAAAGCTTGTGTGCCTTCTTTTTCAACTCATTTCCTACTTGATTCGTGGGGTATGTTCATTGTATTTTTGAGGTTTGGAGTGTTAGTTAGCTTCAAGGTTTCTTGGTGTTTTGTTGGTTGCTCCCTAGTCACTCAGTAAAGTAGCTTCATATTGCCTAAATTCATTTGTCCACTCCTTTCCCTTAATCATTCTTGCCCACGTTACAACCCTATCAAAGTCCTCTTGATTGTCTTGTGCACATTATATTTTAGTGGTAGCGAATTTGAGAGTCTTTGCAAGCATATGGTAGATTATCTTTGGAATGAACCTTAAGTGAACCTATGTTATATTTTAAACACATGAGCGAGAGTGATTCACATTTTCCAAAAGTGAAGTTCTATCGGTCCATTTAGCTCTACAATTCCATATGATTGCATGACATGCTTTGTAGTTCTTTGGGGGTGATCAAGTTTGATATCAAGCTTATAGTCTTATATTTTATTTTTTTTTGAAAACCTTCTCGTCCTTCCAATTTTGAAATGTATTGAGCACTATTTGGGGGTTGCTATTGATTGATATTCTTGCTTGTGCTATGCTATGACTTGCTTACTTTAAGGAGCTTGTTATGTTTTTAGGCCTAGATGCATTTCCCTTTGTCGATTGTATATAGTGTTTGCTTGAGGGCAAGCAACAGTTTAAGCATGAGGGGTTTGATAAGTGCGTAATGTATATATCACTTTAGGGCTATTTTGCTTCATTTTTAGGAGAATTATGTGCTTAATGTTATTATTTGTGCTCATATTCTCAATTTATGCTTAGGTATAGTTGTTTGATATGTTTTGCAGGATTGTAGGCCTTTTTACCCAGCAATTGACCCTTAGTAGATGAATTTTGACCTCCCTCACAAACACCTATGTGCTGCTATGCCAATGGAGTAAAAAAAGAGCAGAAAACTGGTTCCAGCCCAGACCACGGTCAGTCCGTGGTGGATGCCATAGTCCGTGGTGGAAGCATAACTGCTAATCTCTTCATTTCCCCTCACTGTGTGGCTGAGGTTGATTGGATTTTCCTATAAATATGGTGTCCCTCAGCAGCAGAAAAGGGACCATCATCCCATCCATTTCATTTGTAACGGCCTGAACCTAAGACTCATGCTCATTACCTTGAATTATCCTAGTCACAAATTAATCAAGTTGGGCATTGTATTTCAATTTAGTATTTTTGTGTATATATATGCATGTATGTATGTATGTATGTATGTATCTATATATATATATATATATATATATATATATATATATATATATATATATATATATATATATATATATATATATATATATATATATATATTTGTGCATCGCAGTTTGAAACGATGACGTGACCTCAAAAATGGATCTTGTATACTTCTAAATAATTCATTCTAGAGCTAATAAATATTTGAAGGCCTCTAAATAAACATTAGCCTAATAACTAAGGGCTAATTTGAAAAGCAATAATGATAATAATATACGAAGTAATTTAATAACAATATAACAACAATAAAAAGGGGGCAAGTTATGTATATAAAAAAGAGTGAATAATTAAAAACGAAAATATTCTCTGCCAAATTTACATCCACACAACAACACCACCACCACCTCCCAGTGTGGGTCCCGCTTTCGCGAAGTCTGGGGAGATCCAGATGTAGGCAACCTTACCTTTACCGATATTCCTACCCGTAGAGAGGCTGATTCTAAGAGATCCAAAAAAAAGATTTTGTGAAACCATTTTATAGGAGAAAGATTTTGTGAAAACAATTAAAAGAAAAAAAAGGATACCCAGCGAGGAATGATAGGATATATTAATAAATCCAGTTGCTATAACTATGTACCAACATAACAATAAATCAGAGGACGATACCATACCTTAACAACTAGATGTAAGCCAACGAAATCTCTTCCCATATGAAAGCAATACCTGCATACAAACACGACATGTGAAAACCACTGCCAGAACTAAGCTACTGTAACCGAAGGGCAACTACGGGGTCAACTCTCCGCGATCGATGATCCTAATCCTATCCCGCCAAAGTTTTCTATCCTAAGCCAGGTCCTCCGTCAATCCTACAACTTTCAAGTCCTCTTTGATCACTTTGTCCAAACTCTTCTTTGGTCGACCCATCCCTCTCTTGTCTTCGAGGACGTTAATCCTCTCACATCTCCTCACTGGGGCGTCCACGCTCCTTTTTCTCACCTGGCCAAACCATTTGAGTCTTGTTTCTTTCACCGTATCTTCGATGGGAGCTACCTTAACAAGGTCTCTGAATACTCCATTACTGATTCTATCTAACCTCATAAAATCACACATCCATCTGATCATCCTCATCTCTGCTACCAACAACCTTTGAACCTACGTCTTTTTTAGAGGCCAACATTTCGATCCATAAAGCATAGCCGGTCTAACTACCATACAATAGACTTTGCCTTTCAATCCCATAGGCATCCTCTTATCACACAGCACACCTGAGGTATACTTTGATTTTTGCCAACCCACTTTTATTCGCTGGTTGGTATCTTCGTCAATATCCCCATTCCGCTGAATGATCGAGCCTAGATACTTAAACTTATCAACCTTTGGTATCAGCCTCCCATCCAAGGTGACTTTTCCCCCCGCATCTACCCTTTCACTGAAACAGCAATGCAGGTACTCCGTTTTCGATCTACTTACTCTAAAACCCTTAGATTCCAGTGTATGTCTCCAATGCTCCAACTTATTGTTCACTCCCTATCTGGTCTTATCAATAAGAACAATGTCATCTACGAACAGCATACACCATAGTACCTCATCTTGGATCCCCCTTGTAAGTTCATCCATAATTAGAGTGAAAAGAAATGGGTTTAAGGCGGAACCCTGATGCAAGCCCCTACTAACGAAGAAGTCATTGGTGACCCCTCCTAGCGTCCTAACACTGGTCCTCCCTCCCTCGTACATGTCCTTAATAACTCGAATATACATGTGAGACACTCTTTCCTTATCCAAGCATCTCCATAACACTTTACGCGGAACTCTATCATAAGCTTTCTCTAGGTCAATGAACACCATATGAAGATCCATCTTTTTATCTCTGTACAAATCCATGAGCCTTCTAAGGAGGTAAATCGCCGCTATGGTTGACCTGCCTGGCATAAAACCAAGTTGGTTCTCTGATATCAAAATATCCTTCCGCAACCTCCTCTCAATCACCCTCTCCCATAACTTCATAGTGTGGCTAAGCAACTTTATACCCCTAAAATTATTAGAATCCTGAATATCACCTTTGTTCTTGTACAAATGGATGACTATACTAGACCTCCATTCTTTGGGCATCTTAGCGGTCCTTAAAATAATATTGAAAAGCTCCGTTAGGCACTCCAATCCTTCTTCACCCAAATACTTCCACACTTCCACCGGTATCTGATCTGGACCCTCTGCCTTCCCATTGGCCATCTTCTTTAGGGCTTCTTTAATCTCGTCCTTGCTTATATGACCATACAATCGCGGGTCCAGTTGCCTCTCACTACTCTCTTCTTGCCTACTTCTGACATCTTCCATCCCTTCCCCATTGAGGAGTGTGGAAAAGTACATTTGCCATCTCTCCTTAATTTTTGCATCCTCGAACAACACCTTACCTTTTTCATCCTTAATGTACCTCACAATCCCCAAATCTCTTGCTCTTTTTTCTCTAGCCCTTACCAATCTGAAGACTTCCTTCTCCCCTTTCTCAGTCTCCAGCTTATGATATAACCTATCATAAGCCATGGTCTTAGCTATCGCCACAACTTTCCTAGCTACCTTCTTTGCTGCGTTACATCTAACTCTACTAATCTCTTTCTCTTCATCCGTTCTACTGCTCAAGAAGATAGCGAATGCCTCTTTTTTTTCCTTGACTTTCTCCTTTACCTCCTCGTTCCACCACCAGGCACCCTTCATTTTGTTACCACCTCTCCTAGATGAACCTAGGATTTCTTTGGCTGACCTTCAAATACCATCAGCCATCACCTCCCACATTGTATCTGCATCCTCTGTCCGCCTCCAGGCTCCTTCTTTAATAATCCTTTCTGATAAAAGCACAACCTTCTCTTTAGTAAGGATCCACCACTTAACTCCAGGGTCCCCAACACTCTTCTTCTTCCACTTTGAACACTTGAACTCCACGTTCAACACTAACAACCTATGCTGAGTACCCAAAAACTCACTAGGAATCACCTTACACTCCTTACAAAACCTCCAACTGCCCGCCTTAATCAGGAAGTAATTAATTTGGGTCTTTATGGAACCACTCTTAAAGGTCACCAAGTGCTCCTCCTTCTTCCTAAAATAGGAGTTAACCACCAACAATTCATAGGCCACTGCAAAGTTCAAAACAAAAACTCCTCCATTATTTCTTTCCCTAAAACCGAAACCCCCGTGAGCCGTATCATACCCGGCTGAGTCAACACCAATATGGACTGCTTCTTTCCAAAAAGAAGCATCTTGAGATTCCACAGCCTCTTTAAAAGAGTCAGGATTTGAATAAATGCTATAAACATAGTGTATTTCATTTTGAATGAAATCTCTTATTCCCTCTATCAAATAGACAAAGAAATCAGAACCAAATGATTTCTCCTTTCTAATCCGTTTACTTCTCCTTACTTCTACTATATCTCCTTGTTCTTGATCATTACTTGGAGTCATAGTGGTTAGAATAAGATCATTTGGTTTAAGAATTGAAGAGAATCTAGTTTCGTCAAAAATGGCTTCAATTGATTCTATTACGGTGTTAACCGTAATAGAAATATTTGGTTCTATAACCAAAAGCCCATAGGCTTTGCTACGTTTAGGATAGCCTATAAAGATGCAGTCAATTCCTCTTTGTCCTAATTTTCTTTTCTTGAGTTCCAGGACTCTGGCAATAGCCCTACAACCCCAAACTCTGAAATAACTCAAGTTTGCCTTTTTCTTATTCCATAATTCATAAGAAGTAATTGAATTCCTTTTATTAGGAATCATATTTAGGATGTAGCACGCTGTGAGCATCGCTTCACCCCAAAAGCCTTCACTTAAACTAGATTTAGAAAGCATAGCATTGATCATTTCAGTTAGTGTTCTATTTTTCCTTTCTGCCACACCATTTTGTTATGGTGTATAAGGTGCTATGACCTGATGGATTATACCAATTGATTGGAAATAACTTAGATTATAATATTTACCACCCCTATCCGATTTTAGTCTTTTAATAAGGGTTTCACAATGTAACTCAGATTCATTCTTAAATATCCTAAACATGTCTACTACTTCACTTTTAGCATGTAAAAGGTATTCTTGGCAATATCTTGTAAAATCATCAATGAAAGTGATATGGTATTTCTTTCCCCCAAAAGAGGGAGTGCTATGAAAATCACCTAAATCACTATGAATTAATTCAAGTAATTTAGTGATTCTTTGAATAGTTGGAAAAGAACTTCTAGTGATCTTTGTTAACATGCATGTCTTACATTTCTCTATGTTTCCATCAAAATCAGGAATTAACTCAAGTCTTAACATCTCTTTTAATCTTTTATAATTAACATGCCCAGGACAATTATGTCATAGAGAAAATAAAGAATACACAAGCATGTAAGCAGAATTATTCATCTTCTTACCACTAGGAGTAATTACATTTAACTTAAACATGTCACCACTAGCATAACCCTTCCGCACAAAGACACTTTCCTTTGACAGGATAAACTTATCAACCTCATACACTTGTTTGAAGCCAAACATATTAAGAAGACAACCAAAAATAACATTCTTTCTAACTTTCGGCACAAAATATACATCATTTAAAGTAAGAATTTTTCCAGAAGTGAAGACTAACTCTACTTGGCCTATTCCTTTAACATCAACAGTAGAAGTATTGCCCATGTAGAGCACTTTTCCATCTTTAACCGACACTAATATCTTGAAAAAAGAGCGGTCCTTGCACACGTGCTTAGAAGCACCCGAATCAACCCACTAATCATTGTCACTTTGGACAATATTGATATGATCATTGATCATGGCTACAAAATTATCCTTTGTCTTTGGCCTTTGGTTGTTCAAGCCATGCTTGCACTTCTAAATGGTACAATCTCTTTTCTTGTGGCCCAGTTTGTTGTATTCTCAGCAAACCACTTTAGCCTTCTTATTGCCCCTGTTGTTGTTGTACTTGTTAGGCCTCTTTTTGTGTCCTTTAGGCATTTGACTCAACTTGCCATCTTCGATAACATGAATCTTGGAGACATGCCCCTTTGACTCATCCTACACACGTAACTCTTCTTCTATTCAAAGATGGCTAGCCAATTCGAAGATGGCTAGCCAATTCCTCAAGTGAAACTTCTTCTTTCTTATGTTTTAAAGTTCTTTTAGTGTCTTTCCAAGAGGGGGAAAGTTTGTCCACTATAGAGGAAACTATAATGGTCTCATCCATGTGCATTTTATGTTGCTTGAAGTGACTTAGGATTTGTTGAACTTTATACAATTGATCGAGAACAAAGCGCCCTTCGACCATCTTATAATTATTAAATTAACTTACAAGGTAGTTCTTGCTAGAGGCATCTTCTGTCATGTACT
The DNA here is from genome assembly GCA_029747015.1 of Carnegiea gigantea. NCBI lineage: Eukaryota > Viridiplantae > Streptophyta > Magnoliopsida > Caryophyllales > Cactaceae > Carnegiea > Carnegiea gigantea. The sequence goes on from JAKOGI010000423.1 coordinate 569,910, forward strand.
TGTTCTCTAGTGCGTCCCATAATTCCTTTGCCGATTCCATGCCTTCATAGACATCGAATGCGTCTAACATGCTATTTAAGATATGGCCCCGACAAATGTAGTCATTGTTCCTGAACTTGGATCTTCAGCGGGCTTGCTCTAAAGTCTCATTTTCCGTCTCCATGGGGTAGGGAGTGTTGAGCACATACACAACCTCTAAGGTTGTAAGAAGAAAGTGCATCTTCTTCTGCCAACGACGGAAGCCAACACCCTCGAACTTGTCCAACTTCTGAAAGTTGGAAGTGATTTCACGAATTGAAGGTATTTTGAAATAAGTCTTAAGATTGTTAAAGAATTTGCGGTTAAATGTGATACTGGATAAGCCAAGTAAATCGTGAAATAGAACACTTTCTTTAAGACCTATTTGTTGCACCACAAATAATCTTAGGATAATATACTAGGACGAACAAGTGTGTATTCAAGGTTCTCTCGAATGTTAATCGATGAGGGCATTGCAGTCACTCACATTGATTATCAAAAAATAATCTTCATGATTGTGGTTTCACTCCTCCTTATATAGAGGAATGATCCTGGTTGAAGAGGCACCAAAAAGGATAGGATAAGGTGGGTAAAACTTGAAGAGGCACCTTGCTTATCCACCTTTTCATGAAATGGATTGGATAAGGCAGGTAAACTTGAAGAGGCACCATACTTATCCATCTTTTCGGATAAGCACTAGAAAAATCTGCCACTTTTATTTTATTCTTGAAAAATTTCAACACAACTGTTTTTGAAAAGTGCAGAAAATAAACTTATCTAGTTTAACATTGAAGCTAGATCCCATAGATCTTGTCAATTTTGATCACCACTCTTTGAAATTGGGTTCCTTAACCACAAAAAGTTCTGTCCTATTGGTTTAGCTTATGCTATTTTGTTCTTTTGTGAGAGTTAGTGTTATTTTGGCTAAGTAGTAGTAGTATTATCATCATCATCATCATCATCATCATCATCATCATCATCATCTCCTATTTTCCCTTCCCTTTCTTTTTTTATGCCTTCATTCATCTGCTTATATTAATTGAAATTTACTGAGAGTGTGAATGATTTTTCCAAATTATTGAATCGTGCATAGGTGGGCTATGTGAAGATGCAAATGTACGTAGATTTACCCTATAAGTTAAGGATGACCAATTCGGAGAATACCTAAATCTAGAATAGCCCACAAAAACTAATTCAACCAAATAACCTATTTATCAAATTTAAATGACAATGTCATACTATTCCTTTCTCTGGACTTGTCATAAATTATGCACCAATAGAAGACCACGACTTGATTAGGATTCTGCCACAACACCACAAGTATATATATTGCTATTATTATTGTCCATATACTTTCAGTCTCACTATTAAAAGCATATTTTTTGGTCTTTCTCTTAAAAGTTTAAGGTGTCTTCTTCTGAAATACCCCACATGACAATAACAAAAGAATGTCTCCCAATATGGAAAATGTTGTAGAACCATTATCATCATGAAAAAGCTCTAAAATGTGTAGAATAAGAAGACGTGCACATCATTTTAAAATATAGACCATCACTTCAATAATATTGACTCTTTAAAAAGAAGATGCTTCTTTAACAATATAAACTGTCACTTTAAATCTTTTAAAAACTTTTTCTTAACTACACTTTGGGGTATTACACTTATCCTCTCGTTTTTTTTTAATTTTTATAGAGATGTTCTAAATCTTTATACTATAAATGCTAAAATGTGTAAGGTCTTAAGAATGCTTCCCTCCCTCAATACTTGCATGAGAGTGAATTAAGGAGTTTAATATGAAAACTACCTATTTTCTCTCTCCCTAATGTGAAAACTATCCAATTAGTTTTTAATATTTATCTAAAATTATTTTTACACGTGATCCCTCCTCTCTCTCTTCCTCTCTCTATCTCTCTTCATAGAATTATTTTTTAATGTTTGATAAAATTATCTAATTCTTTTTGTTAGATTTTCTTCATATTAATTAATGACTATACCAAATGAAAATTAATAACAACCCATTAATGTGAAGAAAAATATTAGGTAACTTAACTAATTACACTAAAATTTATATCTTTATCTTCATATTATAAAAAATAACAATATATGTAGTTGTCCATCATTCCCCCCTCTGATCTATGGTACTTTTAATCTCATGCAACTCTAAGCTTTAGGTTGTTGATGGTTTTCTTCTTTAATTTAATTAATACAATTGTGGTAAATTATTTATATTTTGTTTATATTTTTCTTCTGTCTATTAGCTATAACTTTTTCCTAATGGTACTTTAAGTTTCTTTACTTAATTTTGTTCATACCCCTCTTTATGTATTATATTTGATGTCTAACATTAGCAATGTTTGATATATATATATATATATATATATATATATATATATATATATTATATATTATATATATATATATATATACACACACACACACACACACACATATATAATATATATATAATATATATATATATATATATATATATAATATATATATATCTCTCTGATGATGCAAACATTGAATGGAAGCAATTTTGAATATATTGGGCACTACAATAATTAATGCTTGATTTTCATTTTGCAGCCCAACCAAATCAAGGGATTATATGTAAATAAACGCATCAACCTTTGGAAAATTGTTTAGCGTTTAGGTACATATATATTTTACGTCCTATATAATTAAAATTCAATTTTTCCTCAGTGTGTGTACATAAATTTATCAACTTCCCCCCCTAAAAACTACAGAAGTCAATACTAAAAATTAAGAAGTTTAATTAATTTGATTAATAAAAAAACTTATTCTACTTACACTAAATTACATATTATATAAATTTAACTTGTTAGTTTTCGTATCCAACCAAAAAATTCTTTGGTTTTCTTATCCAATATCGAATAGTACACTTAGAGTGTTCTTTGTAGAACATTTTTTTTATATTTTAAATTTTGATCAACATTATATATTTTGTTTGTAATATTAATACATATTTATATTAAATTTTACTATTTAGATGCCTGTGCAACGCACGGGTTTCACACGAAGCAAATAAAATGTTTCAAAAATCTTCCCTCCTTCAATTCTAAAATATGAGACATTGATGTATGTGGTTTCATTGATCTCTTCCAAATGAAATCTCAACCTTTTATTCAAAAATACACTAATTTTTTTAGAAGAAAGAAAGAAAATATCTCATATCTTCCTATTTTCTCTCTTCCTAATGTAGAAACTACTAATTAGCTTTTAATATTTGTTAAAAAAGTAGAGTTAAGTTTTTGATAATCCTCTCTCTCTCTCCCCTCTATGTCTTCTCTTTCTCTCTCTTTCTCAAATAGAATTATTTTTAATATGTGATATAATTATGAAATTTTCTTTTGTTAGATTTTCATCACATTATTAATGACTATACCCAACAAAAATTAATAACATCCCATTAATGTGAAGAAAAATATCAAGTTATTTACTAATTACACTAAACTTTATATCTTTATCTTCATATTATAAAAATAATAATATACATAGTTGTCCATCCTTCCTTCCTCTAATTTATAGTACTTTTAATCTCATGCAAACTCTAAACTTTTGATTGTTGATAGGTTTTTTCTTTAGTTTAGTTAATACATTGTGGTAAATTATTGACATTTTGTATATATTTTTCTTCTGTCTATTAGGTATACTTTTTTTTCTAATAGTATTTTAAGTTTTATTACTTAATTTTGTTCATCCCCACTATATGTATTGTATTTGATATCTAACTTTTGCAGTAAAATAAATATATGTATGTATGTATGTATAGTATGTATGTGTGTGTGTGTTGTCTATATATACTATAGTATTGTATATATGTATATATATATATATATATATATTATATATATATATATATATATATATATATATATATATACAATACATACTACATACATACTATATATATATATATATAGTATATATATATATATATATATATATATATATATATATCTATATATCATCTATATATATATATAATACTACAGATATATATATATATATATATATATATATATAATATATATATATATATATACACACACATATATATATATATATATACATATATATATGCATGTGTATATATATATGTGTGTGTGTATGTATGTGTGTGTGTGTGTGTGTATATATATATACAATCTCTTTCCTCTCTCTGGGTTCCTCAGGGATCCCGGCAATGGCGGGGGGGCGAAGAGGCCGGTCACAGCAGACAGCGGCGACGGCACCAAATACGTTGGGGAGTAGCAATGGTCGGGGAACTGGTAGCCCTATACCAATCCTCGATCAGGAGAGTAAATTGGAGAATAATGGTGAGGAATGGAGTAAAACAGTCAATGCCTATCAGATACTCGATGAAAAGCGTGAGAACGAGCCGGATAAGAGAACCACGACCTATGCATCCTTGGTTGACCCGGATGAGGGATCCGCTCTCTGATATGTCCCATTAACAGTGATTAACGGTTAAAAATGCGCCAAAATTGAAAGGAAAGATGTCGAGCAGGAAGTGGACTACTGGTCTACCTTAGTTCTTTGTTGTGTATTAGGATCAAACCCCCCTGTTGATGTTATTAATGGGTTTGTGCATAGAATCTGGGCTGACCTGAGTATTGATAAAGTGATCTTCATCAGAAAAGGCATTTTTCTAGTCAGATTCTCCAACTTGGAAGATCGATCAAAGGTGCCGAAGTGAGGATGGTATTTTTTTGATCGTAAACCGTTTGTTGTCAAGGCATGGAATGAAGATTTGTCTATGGACATCTCAGCATTGCATACCCTTCCCCTTTGGGTCCAATTCCCTGAGTTGGACATCAAATATTGGGGCTTGGATAGTCTTAGCAAGTTGGGCAGTATGCTTGGTAAACCGATCAAAACTGAAAAAACTACTAAAGATAAATCTACTTTGAGCTATGCTCGGCTCTTGATCGAGATGCCTATATCTGGTCCTTTCCCGGACTATATTGATTTTGTGAATTATGGCGACAGAGTAATTAGACAGTTTATCAAATATGAATGGAAGCCTACGAGTTGTACTCATTTGCAAAATGCTAGGCCATGAAGAGCAGCACTTTAGGAAGAAATCTAAGGGTAAAAAGGAATGGAGGGTCAAAGTTCCTGCCTCAAGTGCACCGAGTAGTCAAGAACAAACAATCCACAGGCAAGCAGAGCAGGTTTCTTAGCGGGGTGATGAGGGGTTTGAGTCTCTAAGGCCCCCTCTCAGAACAGTCTCCCCAGTTCAACATAATCCAGTGGAGATTCCTTTTGATCTACTTCATGGATTACAAGTGGAAGATAATAGCAATAGAGGGGATGGCTTGAGTCAACCCCCTCATGGATAGTCTACTAGCATGGAATGTTAGGGGCTTGAGCAGCCCCAAAAAGTAAGAAAATGTTAAAAACTTCTTGCATAAACAGGGAGTAAAGCTGGTAGCATTGACTGAAACTAAAGTAAAAAAGGAGAATATGATGGCAGTGGCACATAGAATACTTAGAGGTTGGCAGTGGTATACTAATGTAGACCATAACCCCAAGGTAAGAATATGGGTGGCCTAGTAAGGAAAAGCTTTTCAAGTGATTGTTAAGCACACCTCTGAACAACTTATTCATTGTCAGGTCGCTCATGCAGTTTCTTTAAAGCAATTCAGTATGACTTTTGTGTATGGGCTGAATACTTTGGTAGGAAGGCTCCCCTTATGGCAGGACCTAATCAGCATTACCCAATCGACTCATAATGCCTTGGTGTGTGCTAGGAGACTTTAATGTAGTGCTCAACCCTGCTGATAGAATTGGAGGTGATGTTATTCAACAGACAGAGGTGGTAGATTTTGCAAAATGCCTTGAAGACTGTGGCCTGTAGGAAGCTCAGACTAATGGCCCTTTCTTCACTTGGACAAATAGGACTGTTGGTCTTGAATTGATAGTGTGGTGCTCAATAACCAATGGTACAAAGACATAGGATTTACTCATGTGACATGCTTACCTGAGGGGCTCTCAGACCATACCCCCATTAAGGTCTAGTTTATCTCCACTCCTAAAATGAAACCAGTTTTCAAATTCTATGACATGTGGACACTTGACCCCTAATTCCAAACAATCATTGCAAACTGTGCCCAGAGAACCTTTTAGGGGAACCCACTACAGCAACATTATTCTTTTCTTAGCAGCCTTCAAGGTCCCTTCAGGAAATTGCACAGAGATAAATATTTTGACTTACATGAGCAGCAAGCTATTGCTAGAAGACAACTGGAGATAATTCAAGAGAAATTACATGGTGATCCCTATAATGCTAAGCTCATTGATAAGGAAAAACGGGAAAGGGAAAAGTATGTTAGACTTATGAAATCGTCCTTATACCTTATCAAACAGCAAAGCAAGCAGCAGTGGCTAAATCAGGGTGATCGATGTTCTAAGATCTTTTTTTGCTAAAATGAAACAAAGATAATTACAATCCTTTATCTACAAGATTCAGGATGACCAAGGAAGGGAGGTAGAAGGTTTTGAGCAGGTGGCAAGGGTAATTACTACATACTACCATAAGTTATTGGGTGTTCAAACAATCAGTAGAGAGTCTGTGGATAGAAGTATAATACAGGATGACACAGTGCTCATACCAGAGCAATAGCTTGATTTAATTGCTCCTTTCTCTGATAGGGATATCAAGGATGCCATTTGGTCCATCCCCTCTATTAAGTCTCCAGGGCCTGATGGCTTCAATAGCTGCTTTTATAAAACTTGTTGGCCAACGATTGGACCTAAGGTATGCTCTGCAATACAAGGTTTCTTCAGGACAGGTAAATTATCTGAAAGAAGTAATGATACAAGGCTGGTTCTAATCCCTAAATTTCCTTCACCTAAGTCAGCTTAGCAGCTTCGACCTATCTCCTGCTGCAACATGATCTATAAAACCATATCTAAACTATTATGTAGCAGGCTAAGGAAGATTTTGCCAAAGGTGATAAACTAGAGCCAGGGGGCTTTTGTGGATGGGAAAGAATTATTGTTTAATGTGTTGCTATGTCAAGAAATAGCAAGGGGCTACACTAGGAACCATATCTCATCCAGATGTATGATGAAGATTGATCTGAAAAAGGCTTATGACTCAATCTACTGGGAAGCCATTAAAGAGATCCTAGACCACCTTCAATTTCCTTCTACATTCATATCCTGGGCTATGGCTTGTATAACCACACTTGTATTTACCATTCAATTGAATAGTGGGGAATATGGGAGATTCCAGGGAAGAAGAGGGCTGAGGCAAGGGGACCCCCTATCACCCCTGGTGTTTGTCTTGCTGATGGAGTACTTATCCAGATTCTTTGAATAGGAAGCTAGCAAACCTGGTTTCAGATTTCACCCCCATTGTAAAACTAACAAGCTAGTTCACCTAATCTTTGCAGATGATCTTATTATTTTCTGTGCAATAGATGAACCCACAGTACAGAGAGTTATGTCCGCATTTGATAGATTCTCTAAGAGCTCAGGAATGGAGGCAAATAAGGACAAATCCTAAGTGGTCATGGGGGGATGCAGTGTAGCACAAAAACACAGCATTGTGGCCAGGACAGGTTATCAAGAAGGTACCTTCCCTTTTAGGTACC
>JAKOGI010000423.1:580055-613353 GCA_029747015.1 Carnegiea gigantea
TATCCACTTTATTTATAATATTAATACATATTTATATTAAATTTCTACTATTTAGATGCCCTGCGCAAATGCATGGGCACAAACTAGTTCATTAAAGTAGTAAAATCAACACATGCATATTGCCATTCAAAGATATTAAAAAGGAATGCCTATACACATTTCAAAAAATCAAAAGAAGTCACAAAAGTCTTAATGTAAATTTGTACTTTTTCTTTTGAATTAAGATGAAACACATGCGGCATACAATACATTTGGGCTATCCATGACTCAGTTTGGTTAGATTTTAACTAATTAATAGCATTTTCAGTTCAGAAAAACGTGAAGTGGAATTAAAACTGAATAATTTGCTCAATCGATAATCTATTAGTTGTTCTTTTGGGCACAGTTCACTGCTTAACCGGAACCAGTAACCAAACCTTTGAATGAAATAAATTAATTTTTGTTCTCAATAAAAATTATGTGTAGTTACAACTTGATTTTTGCTTCTTCAACTCTTTTTATGCAATAAGAATTTTTAATATTTGATATGACACATTAACATGGCCAAATCTAAAATAGTAGAAATATTCTGATAGTCCATATATAATGGGACAAAAGTCATACTTAATATCTTGGAGAGGTCCGTACAAAGTTCATACAAAACTAATGGCATGTTCATTTCTTCAGTTTGTAACTGTTGACCGCTATATTAAACCGCTAATCACTATATCACACTGGTTCTAGTTGCCACTAACAAGTCCTAACTGCTAATCACTCATAATCGCTATTTGTATATACAATTTTAAGGCTACGCACGCAACTCCTAAATTGCTCCTCACCGTTGCTAACTACTCCATACCACTCCATAATCACTAATGCTAACTATTCCTGAAGGTCCATATATTACACCCTAAAATGCCATAATACCAACAATATTTAAAAGAAAACAAATATGTAAAAAATAAAAAAATACATCGGTTCTATTCAATTGATTGTCGATTCTAAATCTTACACTGGAACTGAATCAAAACACTTGTTTGTTTTGTGGTCTGATTCATAGACGTTTAAACCAGTTTGATTAGCCTAAAAAATTCAATTTTATCGACTTCAAATTTTACTTAATAGATATTTATTGGGAAGATGAATCCATTGGCTCTAGCCAGTAAACGAGTTGAAACCCCTCCAAACAACCAACCTAACAACCTCGATAAAGTGGAGGTAATAAGTGCTAGCAAAGCAAAGAAATCTAAAAAGGTAGTTATGGAGCATAATGATAATTAGACCACAGATTCTATCTCCCATGAGGTTTGGACTATATGAGAGATCGCTAAGGTCGTAGGTTTGAAAGTTGTTGGTGATGAACAGCTAATAATTGAAACAATCAAGTGTGACATGAGGAGCAGCAACAAAGATTGAGACTTTCTAAAACTTGAGGAATCACAAGAAAGTTCAGGATTCTATTCGTTCTCAGATTTTTAATAGTGTGATTGGTACTTACCTGTTTGGATATGTTGTAAAATGGGATGGAGGGGAAGGAGGAAGAACTATTAAAAATCTTTACTTCCCCTCCTTTTTCCCTAATTTTGAGGGTGAATAAAAATGGGGGGGGAATGAGGGTGAAATGTTTCCCTCGGTTTCCCTTCCTTTCCTCTCATTTAATATTCCCCAATAAGGAAAATAAGTATTCATTAACCTTTATTCCTTTCCCCCCTTCTATCCCCTCAATCCAAACAGACTGTTAGTTAATACCGCATCTGTAAAAATTTATTTATTTATTATCACCACCTATCTTTTTTTACACAGTTGTTATATCATACAATCGATTGTACAGATGCAATTGTACAATTAGATTTCGGCTCACTAAAAATATCATATAGCTCACTAAAATATGCTGCTGTGTACCCAGTTTCGCTCACTAAAAATAATGTATAACTCACAAAAATATTTTAATGAGCTGAGACACAGTTTTAGTGAGCTAATACATACTTTTAGTGAGCAGACAGACCGAAACTAATGTACCTTATGTACCCAAGTTTCACTTAGTAAAAATACTATATAACTTATCCAAATGTGCAATTGTACTAAAAAAAATGTTACGTGCATCTGAATTGTCTATATTATTTTAGTGAGTTATGATATTTATTTAGTGAGTTATTATATCATACAACCGGTTGTACATAAGCAACTTTACAATCAAATTTTAGCTCACTAAAAATAATATATAGCTCACTACATTATTTTAGTGAGCTGAGACACAGTATTAATGTGCTAATACATACTTTTAGTGAGCGAATAGATCAAAACCATTGCATCTTATGTACCCTAGGTTTCACTTAATAAAAATACTATATGACTTATTAAAATGTGCTATTGTACTTTAAAAAAGAGGTTATAGTGCATCTGAAACTTACTAAACTATATTCTAGTTGTCTATATTTTTTTAGTGAGTTATAACATATATTTAGTGAGCTATAACATATATTTAGTAAGTTGGACAATATTTAATGAGATCACTGCATTTGTATTATACTCAAAAAATATAATACAAATATCCTTATGTCATAGTAGAAAATGATTGAGTTATAGCATAACCCAAGAATTTGATAATATTATTTGCTGGCTATCTGTACTATTCTTTTTAGTGAGCTATGCTATTTATTTAATAAGTTATGACAGATATTTAGTGAGTTATAAAATGTATGTTGTGATCAATATGATTTAGCGCGGAATACTAATTATTCATAATAAAAAAATGAGTGAACAAACAATATAGTACATAATTTTACTTAGCACATATACTTTTTTGTTCATATTTTAAGGTATGATATATTCACCTTTTAGTGAACTATAACTTATATTTAGAGAGGTATGACATATTTTTAGTGAGTTGGATTATATTATACTGACTAAATATGTATAATACGAATACGCGTATGCCATAATAAAAGGTAATATAAATATTTCTTACTAACATTGTATTGCTCATTAAATATATTATATAGCTCATTAGCATATGCAGTATTACTCACTAATGTTGTATCCATACATATAAAAATTTGTAGTGAATTTTTTTCTTATTTTTGTTTATTTTTATAATATATATGTATGCTTCTATTGAGTAAAATATGGATAATAAATATATAAATTTTCAATTAATATTTATCTTAAAAATTAGGGTTTTATACAAAAATAGTCCATAATATAAATATAAGTGTATGCCTTAATATTTCAATGGAAGAATTTAAAAAAATGTGTGTGCATGTTTTTTTGGGCGGGGGGGAGCATGTACGGTGTGCCATTTGCAAATAAGTGACGTAAATAATAAGTATTTGCTCATTGGTCTTCTCCACATTTGCTTATACAAAAGAAAAAGAGAAAGAAAAAGAAGATAAAATAGGCTATAAAATTAATAAATAATAAACTACGAAATAGAAAATAAGACAAAAAGGAGGAAAGATTTTTTTAACAAATATAAATTCTTTTAATGTGTAAAAAAATAGAGGATGAAAAGGATAAACATATTATATCAAACTTCTGAGTAAATAATGTGTAAAATAAAGTGGACAAAATGAACCCAAAAAAAAAAATCATGCAAACAAAAATAAAAGAAAACTATAACCATAATTATGGCCAAGGTGGACAAATGAGATGTCCACCCAATTGCACACAATAAATTGAAAATTGTACCATAATTGAAACAAATTTCAATTACCAATATTGACAAATTTTAACCGTCCATATTAAATAAACTAATATGGACCATTGATAATGATTACCTACAACCCATATAGTAGGTTAAAGTTTCTATTTCTCTTACAGTATCTCTTCCTCTATCCCTTTCTCCTCTCTGCTAGCTACCAAATTGAAAGCCAAGCACCCAGAAATCTCCGCCTACTCAGCCACTAAGGCACCTTCGCCCCTACGAACGTTGCCGTCGAGGCTTTTCCACTGCAACCGCTCTATGAAAATGACCATAATGACCCAATCAATCTTCTTTTTCTTTTCCCCTTCCTCTCTCCTTTAGACCTTTGGACCCCTTTAGCTAATGGAGGTTTTTTCTTTCCCAATCATAGATATCTTTAAAATGGTATTTTCCCCCTCTTTGGAGTGTATCATGTTGTGGAATTTCAGTGGAAATGAATGGGGAGGCTTTGTACGGGTATTATTGTTGGAGTATGAAAGTGGGTATTGTCCCACATTGGTAAATTTAAAGAATATGATAGTGGGTGTCCCGCATTGATGAAATTAAAGGGCTTAAGAATGTATATAGGCTTGTAGGTTACTCCACCCATTACCAATTGATTTTGTGTTGAAATCTCATTTGAACTTGTTTGCATGACTCTTCGTTAATTGCCCAATTGATAAAAAATATTTAACATGGTATCAGAGCGGGTTGCTCGATCTTTATTTACCACCGTTCCTATTTGATTAAATTTGTGTGCACATATTGGGACTGACTAGTAGCCCACACGTGAGGGGGTTTGGAGTATGAAAGTCGATATTATCCCACATTGGTAAAATTTGAAGAATATGATAGTGGATGTTATCCCATATTGATAAAATTAAAGGGCTCAAGCATGTATATAGGCTTGTAAGTTACTCCACCCATTGCTAATTGGTTTTGGGTTGGAACCTCATTTGAACTTGTATACATGACTCTTTGTTAATTGCCCAATTGATAAAAAAATATTTAACAATCATGAATTGAGGATACAGGGGAATTTTCTTGTGGGATTTGACGAAGGTGGCATTGGAGGAGATGGTGTTGTTCTTAGCCGTGAATTGGACCTAAATTTATGTACTTTAAACGATTGGAAATTATCTTAAATCAGTTTTAGTTTGTTCTCAGCTGAAGAAAGATGAGAGACATGGCCAGAAAGATGAGAGAGAATGAAGCAGTTGGCAATAGCCGCCGTTAAAAAGGTGACTAAGGGAAAAAGAAAGGAAAACTTACTAGCAAGTGTTGTTCTAATTTTTATATTACTCTAACATTCTTTCAGTGAGGTGGTATTTTAGGAGAACAAATTGTAGGGTACGGATCTGAGTTGGCAACTTCATATCATGCATAATTTACTCTACTGCCCTAATGTTATTGCTCCCCCTTAGCTAGTAACTGATTCTTTCTCTTTTCTACCTTCCACTTCTCTTTTCTACCCTCATAAATTTATCCTGGAAAGGCAAAAAGCAGTTTCATTACCATAACATTCATTTCATATTTATAATTAAAATTAATCCTTTATCTTCCAACAACTTTCTGTTTTTCGTAAACCTCATTTTCATGTAAGATGTTATTTGATTCTCTTTCTAACATCCAAAATTAATTTTGAAAATATAACAAATACATTATTTGAGAAGATACATGTAATGCCAAAAATAATAACATAGAGTCAATTACGTTTTTAAAAAAATTAATATTACATAATTAATCAATTATTGTATGACAATAAGGGCTACAATAACTTTATTCCTTTTCTTCAAATATTTTTAATGAAGAAATTATCTTTTTCTCATATTTAACAGAAAATTTAATTTTAAGTATTATATTTTAACTAAAATATATGAATTCTTAGTTTTAATATTTTTTCTTCATATAAATAAATTAATTTTAAAGCCTTATTGTACAATTCTCAAGCTTTTTTTTTAAAAAAAAGTCTAGTAATTTTTTTCCTTCTAGTTCATTATTCAAAATTATTATTTTTTGTACTTATAGTTTTTGTATTTCAAGTTAAACATTTATTTATATTTTCTAACTTTATTAGATTTATTAAATTTTAATTTCTTTTTAGCTGAGTTAATAAAAACATCATTGTTCTTGCTTTAAATGAAATTTAGCATTGTAATTGTATTTTATTAAAAAAATTATTTTTTTATTATTAGTGATAGACTTTTTCTATTGTATCTCTAGTCTCTTCAAAAAAAAATTGCAATTTGAATAATTGAAAAATGTGAATGTTGTTATCTTTTGAGTTAATAATTTTGTGCAATTTGTGGCGGATGTTAGTGTTGTGTATTTTTTGAATTTGTGGGCACAGTGAACTATATTGTGTTTGGTGTTGTGATATTAGCTTAGTTGTTAAAGTGTAATAACATCGCAAACAGTGTAATTGATTTTCAATGCCTGATTGAAATAAATTACAAATTGTTAACCCAAGTCAATACAAGTTAACCCATGTTAGTACAATTAGGGAACCCACGTTAGCAACCTTAATTCTGGTGATGATATAAGATGTTAGCATTCTGTGTTACACCAATTCTAATTTTCAGAGCATAATATTCAACACCCAACTTTTAAGAATGCCTCTTCGTCCTCACTTGTAAATCATGTGGAGGTAGAAACAATAATGAAAAAAATCTATCTTTTAATCTAAAAGGAATTTCAAATGAATAATCGCACAATGGTCATTCCCACTAAAATATTATGTATAGAATATCTATATATTTTATATATTTAAAAATGAGGATAAATTTTTTTTATATGGAAAGGGTTTATGGTTTATTGTTTGAAACATGGCATCCCAAGTTTAGGGTTTGAGATTGTTATTTAAGGTACATATTAGAGGTTTTAGGGTACGTTATAATCTATCAAATTACTTCGATTGAAGATAATTAATAATAAACTAGCAACAAACCCTAAACCCTAAATCCTAAATCCAAAACCATATAGTCTAAATCCTACGGTTAGGAGTTTTAAGTAGTCAACCAAAATTATAAAGCTAAACTCTAAACCCTGAGCACTGAAACCTTAGTTTTAAACCCTAACCAGAAACTCTCAACCCTAGCCTTAATCTTAATACATCAATTATACGGACATAAACCAGTTAGGTCAAGACCCTAAAGTCTATATGTTTTTGTCAATTTATATTAATTACATTGTATATGTGTATTAGCCCCAAAAAAACCTAAATCACGGGGTTAAAACCTAACAGGCAAGGACCTTAAACACACACACACATGTGTGTGTGTGTGTGTGTGTGTGTGTGTGTGCACGCGCATGCGGGGGCGTTGGGTTGGGCTACTACTACTACTGCTACTAATAATAATAATAATAATAATAATAATAATAATAATAATAATAATAATAATAATAATAATAATAACATCATCATCTGCTTCTCATCATAATCATTATTAATGTTGTTATTAATATTAGAACCAACAAAAAGTAAATTAATGATAAAATTATAATACTAACAATACTATTAATATTAATGATATAAATAATCAAATAATAATTATAAATGGAACAATAAATAATACATAAATTATTATTGAAATAAAATATGAATAAAATTATTTAAAATAATTTAAAAATAATAATGTCAATATTGTTAGTAATATTAAAAGAAATAATGTTAATAATAATAATAATAATAATAATAATAATAATAATAATAATAATAATAATAATAATAATAATAATGTTGATAACAAGTTAGCTAGTTATTTGAAGGGCAACCTTGTCTTTTTCATGCATCACTTCCCAACTCTCTATCACGTCAGTGTACACTGTACAGTGGCAAACAGCTTCTCAAAGAAAATTCAATACCAATCTGAAAGAGAAGCTGCTGGGTAATAAAGAGGTCAAATGCAAAACCTGTTAGTAATTTTCCTCCAAAAAAAAAAAATAGACAGTCATTTACCAGTTAGAACCAGATACAACAGCTAACTCTAAAGCAAATCAAAGCCTAAGATTTGTTCCCAAATATCAACGGCTGACGTGGAAGTTAATTATAGTAGTTGAAAAAAAAAATCAATTATCATAGAATCTTCGACAATGAATTGCCTTTTTACGCTTATTTCTAAAACCCCAACGATCCCTAAAAACCTAATCTCTCTCTTCCCCCCTTTCCGCTATCTTAGCCTCCATTTGTTTCCCACTTTGTGTTGCTGCTTATCTCTCCTCACGCATTCGACCTGTGATTATGTTACAAGCATATTCTACTGGGAGGCTGCATGTGCAAGACACGTGAGTTTTATATTGTTGAGTTTGTTGCAAGAGTGGGCCCATTGTTAGTTAAGTTTGTTAACGCTTTGCATAAAAAGGGGAGAGGGTTGTAAGAGAGGTGAATCGGGACAATTAATGAAATTATTTCTCTCTCTCTCTCTCTATCTCTCTAATTCTGCACTCCTTTCTCTCTCTTTACTAAGCTTCGAGCTTAGCTTCTTCCCTAAATCGATCTCCTCCGAGTCTCTCTCCTGGGAGGTCCTATCAATTTGGTATCAGAGCATGATTCTAGCACCATAATCAATCTATGAAGAAATCTTGATTGATCTAGATTGCAACATATTACCGTTTCCATTATCTTTCTACCCCATGGCCATTTCAGACAATACTAGAGCTGGAGAAAATCGCAAGTGGGATGAACTTCAGCAGTAGGTGCAACAGTCGATGGACATATTCTGGGCACAGCAAAAGAGGGTAAATGACCAACTTAGAGAACTCATCACCCGGCTCAGTAGGCAGGTGCTGCAATTGGCGAACGATTCTTTAGGGGGAAGCAGATCCTCCAATGGTAACAATCAAACTCCTCTCTCTAGACTTTCTTGGATAGAATTTCCAAGATTTGATAGAGAGGATGTTCTAAGTTGGATCTACAAATGTGAACAGTTTTTTGAAGTAGACAATACTCCTTGCAACTTGAAAGTAAAGATAGCATCTATCCATTTAAGCAGTGAGGCCTTATTATGGCACCAATCTTTTGTGAAGGTTGGGGAAGGGTGGCCGGAATGGGGGTGTTATAAAAGGGCTATCATGTCTCGTTTTGGGGAGGGGGCTTTTAATGATCCCCTTGCCGATCTAATGAAGCTTAGGTAGCTTGGAACAGTAGAATAGTATCAAGAAAAATTTGATGCTCTGATAACCAGGGTTGACCTACCAGTGAACCATGCTGTGAGTTGTTTCCTAAGTGGATTGAGTGATGAAATTCAAACTGCCGTCGGAATGTTTAGGCCACAAACATTACATGATGCTTACTGTATAGCCAAACTTCAAGAAGCTACTCTTGCCTCTATTACAAGAAAGGCTAAGCCTATTTTGGAAAGACCCCCATCACGTATGAGGAGTTTTGGTTCCCAGTCCACAGTATCACAGGCTGCCAGTTCTGGCTTTCAGATGTCCAGTAATTCTGCTCAGTCTATTACAAAAAGTAATATAGGCCAAAATTCTATTTCTGCTACATCTAAATCCAGGGTTGGGGGAAGACTATTGAGCTCTAAAGAAATTGATAAGAAGAGGGCCAACAACCTTCATTTTTTCTGTGATGAAAATATTCTCCAGGCCACAAGTGTAGAGCTTAGGTTTACAAGCTAGAAGTACTTAAGGAAACAAATGAAGAAGAAGGAAAATCGGATGAGTTGGAGAAGAAGTTAGGGAGGAATTGCAGGGATATATGAGTGAGGAAGTGCCCCAAATATCTTTGGTGGGAAGGACTAGGAAGCATACCCTCTAAATTTTGGTAGACTCTGGCAGTTCACACAATTTTTTGGATACAGCCACTACTAAGAAATTAAATTGTGAATTGAAAGGGATTCCTTACATACAAGTCATTGTGGCTAATGGCCAGAAGCTTATCAGCACTGCCATCTATAAAGGATTCACTTGGAAGCTGCATGGAGAAGAGTATCAAGCTGATATGATGGTAGTCCCTTTGGGGAGTTGTGAGATGATTGTAGGGGTTTAATGGTTGACTACTTTGGGACCTATATTATGGGATTTTGAGAAGTTAAGAATGGAGTTTACCTATAACGGGAAGAAGTAAGTACTCAGAGGCACTCACAAGGCAAACATACGATGGATTAATTGCAAAGCCTTAGAGAAAGGAATTGACAAACATTCACAAATTTTTACAGTCCAAGTTCAACCAGTAGTGCAACAATCTGTTCAATTGTGAGGTACAAGACACTGCACCTATTTTCTCTGAACTGCTGGATAAATACAAGGATGTCTTTGAGGAACCAACCCAGTTACCCCCCATAGATCTCATGATCATAAGATTACCCTAAAAGAGGGAACTTCCCCTATCAATGTTAGGCCATATAGATATCTTGCCTTGCAAAAAGATATTATAGAGAAGATAGTTGGGGAAATGCTGGAAGCTGGGGTAGTAAGGCCCTCCCAAAGCCCTTATTCTTCTCCCATTGTGTTGGTCAAAAAGAAGGATGGGTCGTGGAGGCTGTTCGTGGATTACAGACAGCTCAATAAGCATACTGTTTTAGATAAGTTCCCTATTCCTGTCATTCTATTAGATAAGTTATATGGGGCTGAGTTCTTCTCTAAGATAGATCTTAGATTAGGTTATTGGCAAGAAAGGATGAACCCAAGTGACATAGCCGAAACTGCTTTTAGGACCCATGAGGGTCACTATCAATTTGTTGTCATGCCCTTTGGGCTCACCAATGCACCTTTCACTTTTCAAGCATTGATGAATCATGTTTTCAGACAACATTTAAGGAAATTTATCTTGGTGTTCTTTGATGATATCCTAATCTACAGCAAGACATAGCAGTAGCATGCCATTCAGCTGGCTACTGCTTTGGAGGTACTGAGGCAACACTCATTATTTGCTAAAATGAGTAAATGCATATTTGGGGTTAGACAAATAGAATGCCTTGGGCATATTATATCAGCCAAAGGTGTTGCTACTGACCCTGAGAAAATTGTTGTGATGAGAGAATGGCCAGTTCCTAATAAAATCAAGCAGTTAAGAGGGTTCTTGGGTCTTACAGGGTACTATAGGAGGTTTATCAAGCACTATGGACTGATGAGCAAACCTCTTACTGATCTCCTAAAGAAAAATGCCTTTCATTGGAATGAAATGACTCAATTGGCCTTTGAACAACTCAAAGCTGCAATGGTGTCAGCCCCTGTATTAGTTTTGCCTGATTTTTCTAATACCCATTGTCATTGAAATTGATTCTTCTGGGGTGGGAATTGGAGTTGTTCTATCTCAGCAGGGCCCCCCTGTTGCATATCTCAGTAAGGTATTTATCTTTTAAGCATCAACACTTGTCTGCTTATGAGAAGGAATTCTTAGCTGTGGTCATGGCTGTGGAGAAGTGGAGACCATACCTACTTGGAAGGCACTTTGTTATCAAGACTGATCATTTCAGTCTTAAATATTTGATGGAACAGAAGATCACTACTCCTTTCCAAAGTAAATGGCTTCCTAAGTTGATGGGCTTTAACTATCAAATAGTCTATATGAAAGGAAAAGAAAATGCAGCTGCTGATGGGCTTTCAAGAGTTTCATGTGCTCAATTGTTTACCCTACACTTAAGTACTCTTGATACTGGATTGGTGGATAAAATTAAGGCTACTTGGCAGCAAGATATGCCCCTACAGGGACTTATTCAGTCCTTAATGGCTGGACAGTCTCACTCTAAGTTCACTTGACAGTGGGGGCCACCTCGGAGGAAGGGAAAACTGGTAGTGGGAAATGATTCATCTTTATAGTAGCACATTATTCAGCTCTTTCATGATTCTCCATTGGGGGAACATTCTGGAGTTGCTGTTACTACAAAGAAAATCACTAGCATGTTTTGCTGGAAAGGGCTAAAAAGAGATGTAAGGAATTACATCAGGGCCTGTGTTGTCTGCCAGAGATGCAAACCCCTTTTACAGGCTCCTTTTAGAGCATTGCAACCTCTACCCATACCAGAGGCTATATGGGTAGATATATCCTTGGATTTTGTGGAGGGTTTGCCTAAGTCTAGGGGCAAGGATTCCGTATTGGTAGTTGTGGATAGGCTTAGCAAATATGCTCACTTCTTAGCACTATCTCACCCTTTTTCTGCAGCTAAGGTAACGCAGATCTACTTTGAGCAGATTTTCAAGGTGCATAGCCTTCCTAAAATTATCATTAGTGATAGAGATAAGATATTTATGAGCAATTTCAGGTCTGCCCTTTTCAAGTACCAACAGGTGGCTTTGCACAAATCTACATCCTATCACCCTCAAACAGATGGACAAACTGAGGTTGTCAATCGATGTTTTGAGGGCTACTTGAGATATATAACTGGAGAGAAGCCACAAGAATGGGTTCTATGGCTGCCCTTGGCTTAGTGGTGGTACAACACTAATTGGTATACAAGCATTGGAGTCATTCCCTTTGAGGTAGTGTATGGACAACCACCCTCTTTACACATTCCTTATGTTTCTAGCGATTACAAGGTGGCAGCAGTTGATAGGAGTTTGCAAACTAGGGAAGAATGCATTGCTATGCTCAAATACCATCTACAAAAGGCTCAGCAAAGGATGAAAGCTCAAGCTGACAAACACAGGTTACCTAAGGAATTTGCTGTAGGGGATTTGGTATATGTCAAGCTTCAGCCTTATAGACAACATTCTGTTATTTACAGGGTGTGTCAAAAGTTGGCCCCCAAATTCTTTGGTCCTTTTCCCATCCTTGCTATGATAGGCTCAGTGGATTATCGTCTTCAGTTACCGTCCACCTCCAAGATTCATCCAGTCTTCCATATTTCCCAATTGAAGAAGCATGTGGGTCACCATCCACATCAAGCTACTCTCCCCGAGATTGATGATCAAGGCTTGTTGGCAGCTGAACCTGTTGCTATGCTTGACAGGAAACTAGGAAGGAGGGGCAACCATGCAGTGGTATACCTTCTTATCCAATGGTCTACAGGGACAAAGGAAGATGTCACCTAGGAACTCTACACTGATATTGAAAAGAGGTTCCCTCAATTCGATTTATCAACTTGAGGACAAGTTGTTTTCTAAGGAAAAGGATTGTTACAGGCTTATTTTGCTGGGAGACTGCATGTGCGAGACACGTGAGTTTTATATAGTTGAGTTTGTTGGAAGAGTGGGCTCATCGTTAATTAAGTTTGTTAATGCTTTGCATAAAAAGGGGAGGGGGTTGTAAGAGAGGTGAATTGGGACAATTAATGAAACTCTCTCTCTCTCTCTCTCTCTCTCTCTCTCTCTCTCAAATTCTGCACTCCATTCTCTCTCTTTACTGAGCTTCGAGCTCAGCTTCGTCCCTAAATCAATCTCCTCTGAGTCTCTCTCCTGGGAGGTCCTATCAGATTTGATTCAAAGAAGGTGAAGAAGAGCAAAAGTATGCTCAACCCAACAACCTATTCTACACTACATTCAACTCCCACCCCCCTTTCATTCTTTAATCCTTATTTTGAATTTGATTTGATGATGTTGTGACAGAGAGCAAGAGCATGAGGATTTCATTGAAGAAGAAGTATAAGATCATACAAAAAGTGAAGGAGCGTCACAGGAAGAAAGCCAAGGAAGCCAAAAAGCTTGGCCTTCACAAGAAGAAAAAGGTCGAGAAGGACCTTGGCATCCCCAATGAGTGGCCTTTCAAGGAGTAGGAGCTCAAGGCCCTCGAAGCTCGCCATGCTCGGGTGCTCAAGGAGTTGGAGTAGAAAAAAGCTGCTTGCAAAGAAAGGGTATGCGCACAATCAATATTCAATGCCTTTGATTGGTTGCAAATTTTGCATTATAGTATCAGTGTTTTGATTTTAAGGGAGATTTGGGATCTGGGTGATTGATTTCTTCATTTTGTTTGTGTTGTTTGGTCCATGTTTGTTGTTAGCTAGGCGGGCTCGTGTTTATTGATTATCCCAGTGCCTCAAGAGTGGCTATCTCTTGTTTTGATGAGATAGGAATGGCTAATGTTGCTGTTATGTTCATGGAAATTGTGAGATTTGCATATGAATCACTTATTTACGGATTGCTAATTTTATAATGGCATGAAGGTATCAAATATCAATGCTTCATAGTGTTTGCTTTAATGGGCAAGATATTTGGAAAGGGATTTGAAATAAAGACACGGTTTTGGTTTTGTTTGCCTCACTTGATCTGTTTTTGCTAGAAATGAGGTGGGTTTGGCGTATCAATTAGCTGATAGCTCGGTGACTAAAGAGTGGCTAACTCTTGTTTTGATGAGATAGACATTATTAATGTCGTGCCCTGTTCATGGGAATTGTGAAATTTACTTCTGAATTAGTTATATGGAGGTGGCTAACTTTATTTTGAAATGAAAGCGTCAATTTTTCAATGTTTGCTTTGATTTGGAGAGAGATTTTTGCTTTGATTTGGAGAGAGATTTGGAAGCCATTTGAAATAAAGGTGCAATCTTTAGGTTCATTGGTCTTATCAGGAGAGCAGGGTTTGCTGAATAAACTTGCTTGGGCGTTCGGGGGAAAAAAGGGTCCTTTGTGTCTGCTTAGTTAACTATAGCTGCACGCCAATGCAGTTTTAGGAGAGTAGTATGGAGCAGTTTAGTGTTAGGCGATAATTTGTCGCATTTTACATGCCCTTTTCACCTAATCTTAGCTCGTATAATAACATAATCTTTAGAGTTTTTTTCTTGTTTTATTAAATATTCTTTGAGATTTTTACTTGTTTTGTTTATTCTTGCAGGCAATAAGTTGAACCAAGCAAACGTCGCGAAAAAGGGCAGAAAAAGATCAAAACAGGCGAAAAGGCGGAAAAACGGGAGCCAGCCGGGGCAGCCGGCCAGCAAGGTGGCACGGCCACCCCGTGCCACGTGGCACGGCCGTGCCACATGGCACGGTGCAGCCGTGCCACCTAGGCACGGTCGTGCCTCCCCTGGTTTCCTTCGGTTATTCGCGGCCCGCCTTGTCTTCTATTTAATCCTCTTTTCTCGACGTTGTTCGGGGGCTCTCTCTTCTACTTTTCTAGGTTAGTTTAGGTTAGATTTATCCAATAAAAACCCCAATAGGAGGATTAGATTAGGATTGTAGTTGGTATTTTGGGATTCAAGCTTATGGATTTCAAGTTCTACAATCAATTCAAGCATAAGTTTCCCTCTTCTTTCTCTTTTTATTTCATCGTTGTTCTTATTTATATTTTGTTGTTTTAATTCTTGTAATTGCTTTGTTTGGTTTATATGTTTAGTTTTTGTCGTCAATTCATGTTATTTAGCTGTTTAGATTCGTTTTATTTCATTGCCTTTGTTTCGTTCTTCATGTTCATGTTCTTATTTGTTAGTTTAGGTTTTCATTCGTTTTTGATGTTTAGTTGGTAGATTGTGTTGGCTTGGATTGTGATTAGCCTCTGGATGGCTAATTAATCTTGTAATTGGCCTAACCATACCCAATCTATACCTAGAACCTAGAGTTTTCCTACACGCCCGCCAAGTGTTCGATGAAATGCCTGAGAGAGTTTTCATCCATATTTTTGGGCGATTGACTTATGGTGAGAGGTGAGGTCAATTGGCTAGTGTGGGAGAGGGAATGGCCGAGTTCGGGACACGAAAGTAGTATCCGAATGGAGTTAGGTCTGGGGTTGCTAGTTTTGTGGTCTAATTCGACTAACCCCACGAAAGTAGGTGGTTACGCGAGTTAGACTAGCTCATGACCCTTGAGAGAGGGCTTGGTGGTCTTTGATGATGCAACCGACCATCTCTAGTTCGTAGTGTGGTTTGGGTAGGTTAGGACTCATCTTGGTTAGTTAGTTTATCCATTGGTAAAATCACAACTCCAAGTCGTTTGTTTCTGTGTTTATAACGTAGTTTAGTTCCCCCTTTTCACCCTTCGATCCTGCCTAGCTTGAGACGCTTTAGTTAGCTCTGGTAGTTGAAAACACAATTCCCTGCGGACGACACCCCAAGTACTCAACGATACACCTTGCACTTGGGGTTTATAAATATTAAAACTTTTTCTGCAATATTTAGTTCTTACTGGTTCTTACTCCTTACACTGACAAGGAAATCAACATTCAGTTTTAGTGCATGTGCAGTTGTTAAGCTTCTGTTTACTATAGACTTCTAGGGTTCAGTTTAGTTTCTAGGAGACCTATCTCAGGAGGACAGCGAAGACTGAAATGTGCCATATCAGCCTTTTTCATGCTTGTAAACCAATGATTGTAACCTACGTATTACATATGCCTATTTTAGTTGGCGCACCCCTTTTGTTGACTGACCTTGAAGACAGAGTTACTTCTTGTTCATTGGAAAGAGCGAGTTCTTAGTATGGCGTATTTGGATCTTCCTGGGATTCTGCTTTCGAAGAGTGATCCCAAATTTGTGCGTTCTCTGTGTTCCTCTGACAAGTATGAATTGAACCTGTTTATTTATTTGTCTCTTTGAAAAAGATACAACTTTTGTCAGATGCACTCTAGCACTGTATTTGGAAATCATGTTTTTCTTTCGGCTAATTTAGTCTTCAATGTATCTTCAGGCCCAAAAAAGAAAGCTTGGACTGCTTGAGGAGGGAAACATGGATGAGCAATCTTTCAAAGGGGAGAATGCAGCTGATGAGTTTGGGGACTTTGTTAAAAACCGAGGTATTAGAAGGCCCCTAAGCTAGCTACATTGTTCCACGGCCCCTTGCTTTTCATCATAATGATATCTTTACTTTCTTGCAGATAATTCTGAGAGGGCTTTCTACAAGAGCTTGTCAAGGTCATTGAGGCATCTGATGTCATATTGGAAGTTCTTGATGCTCGTGATCCCCTTGGTACCCGTTGTGTAGATATGGAAAAAATGGGGTTGAATTCGAATCCAAGTAAGAGGCTTGTCTTGCTGTTGAATAAAATTGGTAGGTCTTTCTCTTGGTCTCAGACATTCAGGCTCTGTCAAGTGTGCAGGCTCTGCCTCCAAAAAGCATTGTTCTAGTGCCCTTATTTTAATTTGGAATTTCATTAGAAACATGTGTGGCTTTAAGATAAATCCATCTGCGTGGGACTGTGCGAAGTGTTGATATCAGATTCAGAGCTCAATAAATGCAAAGAAGATAGCCTCTGTGTTGATTTTAGCAAACTCCATGGCTGTGCAAATACTAATGGAAGAAGCAGAATTTTAGGACTATGTCGTTCAGCAAAAACTAAATAAAATAGGGACTCTGAAATTGGTTTAGGGCACTGTGATTCCACAAAATTGGAATCAGATGGGGGCCATCGGTAGGCATACGTTTTCCGTTATATGAGGAGAACCAATAAAAAAAAATCACCCCCGTAATTTTTTTTAAAAAAAATTGAAGCCCTTTGGTGACATAAAATAGAATTCTGAGTGTTCATAAGGTGGTGTTCACAATGATTTGAAGTTTTAATGCTAAAAATTTTTGGAGCCTCTCGAAAAAGTTCTGCAATTCTCTTTTTCCTTAACTTTAAGAAATAGATAAGAAGATAAATATACAATTTGATATGTTTGCCAGCTGATCATGGACCCAGTGAAACATTGCACGCTCTCGCCAACAGATGCATGAAGGATGTTCACCCCCTATACTAATCAACTTCAAGGGGACACTTGAATCATTCATCAACCTGTATCCTAGTTATGTAACCAGTACGGTCTTCACCTCTGCTGGATGGAGGGCTGTTCTGGTTGTCCACCGACACTGGAGCAGCTGCAGTTGCAGAGCCATGACTTGGTGGTGAAGCACTTGAACCATTTGCCACGGGCTCATTTGCTGTAGTAGAGGGCAGGATGAGTCGTCCTTGCTCTTGTAGGGGTTCACGAGCTGCTTTTTCCTGGGCTCGTTTGGTTCTCTCTAGCACATCTTCCTGCACACAAATCTTACAATTAAGGAATAGAGCTCTTTTGTTGACTGGTTTTGGGCAGCAGATAATAGCACACAACCAGAAAGCGAATAGCCTGAATTCTGCCAAGGCAGAAGTTTAAACGGCTTTTCTATTTTTTCCCCTTTTGTTTCTTTTGGTTGGGGGGGGGGGGGGGGGGGGGGGGGGGAGGGGTAGATGTACAGAGCATCAATCCTAAATTGCACGGAGGTGATTCAACATGAACCCTGAGTCCATATAATAAAAGGACATAGACAAACCCTTAGCATTGTGGAATGTGGACCCTATACTTGCAGTTCTATGTTGCACTTTTTACCAGGCATAGCCACAGGCCTACAGCAAAAGATGAGATTGGGATAGACAGACATTGGTGTTCATTCTCTGTCGGCACCGGACCGACCTGACTTCATTTCAGTCAGGTCCTTTATCCAAGATGAATTCGGGTTTTCAGTTCGGTCCAGTCCAAACCCCTCAAAAAAAGCTAGATGAGATTGGAAACTCATATATATAACAATCTTGCCTGCCTCATCAAGCATATTTTCCCTAAGGGAGGCAAAAACAAGAAACAATTTCAAACCATTTAGTATTAATTTCATATATAGACTTTTAAAATGTACCATAATGAAATGTCTAATTATTTTTACTAAATATCAAAGTGATATAACTTCTTTTTCCTAACAAAAGGACATGACTAATAACAATTTGGTTCGATCATTGAGGCCTTGGTCCGGTCCAAGGGTTCAGTTTGGTCTCATCTGGGTCAAGCATTTTGGTCCAAAAATTTGTGAAATTTGGGTTCGACCCAAACTGGTTCCGTTCGGACCAATAAACACCCCTAGAAATCAATTCGTACTCAAGTACAAAGAAATCTAGGTTCAGCAGACTTTTTCAATTCCTACTTTTCTCTCCTGTGTTCTTTTCGCTTTCCGTATGGCTGAAAATGTTGTCAATTGGCAAACTTCTTCAGTATGGTATTCTAGTAGACCGAGAAAATCTCACTGAAACTGTCATCTATTTTCTATTCTTGTGCAGTGTCAAGCAGGAATGCCTTCCATGTTTTTGGGGTATACTGGAAAATGGAAATATCGATTCATTAATCTAACTGTTGGGTTAGGTCGAGTACATATAATCTTCCCAAACCCTCCGACACGAAAACTTCAGGAAATTGGTCTAGTTTGGTTTTTTCCGTGTGCCATCTCCAAGATTCTCCCAGAATGTACTATTGACAACGAACCAAATTTCTACTATGAAAGATAAGACTATTGTTAGATGATTGATGTAGGATCTCCACAAGATTTTTTGTTATTTATTTTGTTTTTGTTTGTGGTTAAAGAGCCCTAGTTTCTAGGAGAGTGGTTTACTGGTTTTTTAAGTTGTTTTGGATGGAGTCATGGCTGATTGGTTGCTACGAATCAGGACCACGATTTTTTCTGTTTTGTTTAGCTATTTAAATGCAAGGTGGTGAATGAAAAATACAATTCCCTTGTCGCACTCCAAATATTCATTCTTTGTCATTTCCTTCTCTTCTATTTTCCATATTTCAATCCTGCAAAGTGGTATCAGAGCCCTCTTATTAAGGGATTTTTGAAAGAAACAACAGAGAAAGATGAATGCTGAAACCAATCTCTCACCAATAGCTCCACCAGTTTCTGATCAAGAAAAGTCAGCTTTGGGAAAAAGTGGAAGCGGATCATGAAGTTCCTCCACTGCTAGACAATCCCACCATGGCCCAGCTCAGAAGCAACCAGGAGAAAAGAACCAGGAAGTCAAAAGGCAAAAGCGTTGTCATTGGCTGTTGTCTTCAACAACGGGATTATCTCAAAGAGGACACGCTGGAGATGAGAGGATTAGAGGCATGCAAGTGCTGAATTTGATAACAGAATTCGAGTTGCAAAACATGAAAGAGTCTGAGACAATCAAATAGTATTCAGACAGATTGCAGAACATTCCCATTTACCAACTCTCAAATTATAGAAAAGATTCGCGTGACTGCCTGAACGTTATGTAGATCTGATAAGTGCCTTGGAGAATGTGAAGGAACTATCCAAGGCCACTTTGGCAGTCATTACATGCCTTGAGGCTCAAGACCAACAGAAGCTCCCGAGGAAAAATGCTACTGTGGAAGAAGCTTAGCCAGTCAAGCACCAAGATGTAGAACAGGGCAAAAAAAGTTTCAAAAAAGATCAGGCATCAAGCAGTGAAAATTCTACAGCAACCAGGCCCAAAGGAAGGGTAAAAACTAAAAACCCAAGGAAAAACTACCCACCATGTTAGCATTGCGGCCAAAAGGACATCCACCATTTAAATGCTGGAGAAGACCAGATGCGAAATGTAGTGAGTGCAATCATCATGTAAATGACGCTGCCATTAGCAACAGCAGATGGGGAAAGTAGGAAGCAGATGCTCAAGTCGCTCAAACTTCTGATAAGATCATATTTTCGTGGCAAACCGCATTTCAAGCAAGAGCACCAAATCAGATCATAATGTTGGAGCATTGATGGTGGTTGCACAAACCACATGATCTATCGATGAAACTTTCTTCAAGGACTTACAGCCTATAGGAGTTGCTAAGGCCAGAATTGGAGATGGAAGATATATCTTAGCAAAAGGAAAAGGGATTGTAACAATTACAACCAGTTCACGTATGAAAACAATTTTTTGATGTTCTTTATGTACCTGAATTGATCAGAATTAGTTGAGTGTAGGCCAGGTAGTTGAAAAGGATTTAAAGTGCTCTTTAAAATTGGTATTACCAAATCTATGATGCCACCGGAAATGAGATTTTGCGATGAGAGGCACAAGCTTCTTATTCAATCCAACAGAGGAGAAGATAGCTTGCTGCTATGACATCAGTGCCACAGAAATCTAGCAATTGTCATCTTCAAAGGATATTGAGAATGAAGGAGATGACGGGAGGTTTACCATTGCTCACTGATCATTTGCCGAGTTGTGTTGCTTGCCAATTTGGTAAACTCAATAGAAAGCCTTTCCCTAAATCTACTTGGAGGCCTCCCAAAAGCCACAGTTAATTCACACAGATATTGCAGAACCTCAGGAAAACACCATCGTCAAAGGGTAGCCTTTCATTGATGATTTTACAAGAATGTACAGGATCCTTTTTCTTGACATTCAAGTCAGAGGTGGCTACAGCTTTGGAAGTTCAAAAGTTAATGGAATATCAGAGTGGCTGCAAAATTCAGTTTCTAAGGTCTTGACAATTGGGAGTACACCTTGGCAGAATTTAATTTATTCTGAGAAGAAAGTGGCATTGAACATCAATGGCATTAAACAACAACCCATTGCTCCCTATACTCTGGAACCAAATGGAGTTAGCGAAAGGACTAATAAATCGGTAATGGAGATGGCTAGATGTATGTTACATGAGGAGTTGCCAAAAACTTTCTGGGCACTAGTAGCAAACACCGCAGTTTTCCTGCAAAATTGGCTTCCAACCAAGGCATTGGAAGGAAAAAAAAAAAAAAAGAAAAAAGAAAACTCCATTTGAGGCTTGGTATGGCTCTAAACCATCACTAAGCTTTCTTAAATTGTTTGGTTACTTGTGCTTTGTTCATGTCCCACAAGTTAAGCTTGACAAGAGGGCAATTTCATGCATGTTTGCAGGCTACAGCTGAGGATCTAAATGCTACAAAGTGTAATCCTCAAACAGAAAAAATCATGGACCTGATTTGTAGCAACCACTCAGCCATGCCTCTAAACATGCAAAACAACTTAAAACGGTAAACGAACTCCCCTAGAAACTAGGAATCTTTAACTGGAAACAAAACAAAGTAACAGAAAAATTTTGTTGAGATCCTGAAGCAATCATCTAACACTCCTCCTTGCTTTACAAACTGCAAGTGCCGGATCGTGCTAGCAAAATGCATTTAAGAGCTGCAAAAGGAGAGTATCAAGCTTGAGAAGTGCCAAAGCTTTAAGTTGTGTGGGTTCTGTAACTGGGCTAGATCTGTTGATGATATGAAGAGCACTTCGGGGAACTGTTTCAGTCTACGTTCTGGAGTTTTCTTATGGTGGTCAAGGAAGCAAGAGATTGTTGCAAAATCCACTGCAGAGGCAGAATTTATAGCAGCAACAAATCAAGGTATACAGCTGAATGGATTATGCGTGATCTTCATATGGAGCAGAAGGATGGCACAGAGATTATTAGGCCAATCAAGCTGCTATTGCAATTTCAAATGATCCCGTATTCCATGGGACGACAAAGCATTTCAAAGTCAAGTTCTATTTCTTGAGAGAGGCATATCAAAATGAAGAAGTCACCTTGATTTACTACAAAAGTGAAGACCAAGTGGCAGATTTGTTAACTAAGCCACTGCTCCCACCAAGTTCGAGTTTCTAAGGCAGAAGATAGGAATAGGCAGTTCCTAAGGAGTGTTAGATGATTGCTTTAGGATGTCCACAAGATTTTTCTATTATTTAGTTTGTTTTTTCTCTAGTTAACAAGTCCTAGTTTCTATGAGAGTGGTTCACTGGTTTGTTAATTTGTTTTGCATGTTTGGAGTCATGGCTTAGTGATTGCTACAAATCAGCTCCATGATTTTTTCTGTTTTCTTTAGCTATTTAAATGCAAGCTGCTGAATGAAAAACACAATTCCTCTTGCTGCATTCCAAATATTCATCCTTTGTTACTTCCTTCTCTTCTATTTTCCATATTTCAATCCTACAGCTATCCTCATTTTAGAACCTTTGGACACCTTTTCTCTGTTCTCTCTTTGTACTATATATATATATATATATATATATATATATATATATATATATATATATATATATATATTTTGATCGGAGGGCCCAGAGGGAGGGGGACAACTGCATTCTTTTGAAATGTAATCTGTTTGATTACAGAGTTTCCTTTTAGCAGGCATGACAGCTTGACCACGCTTTTAAGCAAGTTAATGCAGGGACTGAGGGATGCATGGTCCTCATTTCTTTAGGATAGAACTAACGTGGAAATCCTGAATCTGTTTTTGTTGCTCGGCTTGCAACCTGCCAATGGTACTCAGAACCTCCCCAACTGCAGATTCAATTCGCTCAGACAGTGCTTCCCCCAGAGCTTTCCCCAAGAAAAATGCATCAAGGACAGTTCTGTTGTCACTTTCAACTGCGACATTGTAACATCTACCAGATCAAATGCAGGAATTAAAGGTAACAGCAAAGCACGGCTGCAGTTCTGTTGGAAGACCAGCTTGAGAATCTACCCAACAAATTGTATTGACCAATGACCTCTTCAGGTTCTGATTAAAATATTGAAATACTTAAAGTCATAATGGATGCATCGAAATATTGAAAAGTCTCCATTTATTATGTGCCCTGAGAACGTTAACTAAGTCTCAGCAGCCCCCCCCCCAAAAAAAAAAAAAAAAAAAAAAAAAAAAAAACCGTGGCAAGTATATCCTCCATTACTTCGATACAATTATGCACTCTCCAGACGACAGATTATTCTTCTTTATGAAGACGTAGTTGGGAATTGAAAATCAAATGCACATTAAACCTCTTTTAGTCTAAGGTTAAAAGAGAATTTCAACTCATTGAATTAAGAACCCACAGGATGACAGCATGATGAATCTGCAATGGTCCTAATACTTGTTCTTAGGCAGGGGTTGGGCACAAACATGAAGCATATTTACAAGGTAAAGTCGAGTCTTGAGAGGAAAAGAAAGATAATGAGTTTAAAAGCTAGACAACCAGTGAAACAATCCTCATCAAGATAATAAGATATTCACTGCTAAGCAAAAAGAAAATGAGGTGATGATATAAAAAAGAAGCATTCCCCTCAGAAGTCACGGAAAAAAAAAAACTTCCGTAGGGGTTATGTTTTCCTTTTTCTTTCTATTTTTCCCCGGGGGGGGGGGGCGGGGGGGGGTTTCAGAGCTTGGATAGTAGTGGCCAGCCAGCTGCTAAAAGTGTGAAGAAAATGCTAGCCATTAGCAAGGGAAATCCTCATCAAGCAAGTGCGGAATACCCTGGTTTGAAGCACTCAATTGCAATATTCATTGTAAGCAATCATCACGTGCAATGGCTATATAATCATAAATTACCTAGTGCAACACTAAGATGACCTTGAACTAGAAGCTTCATTCTCTTTCTATGAAGGGTGAAAAGATCATTTCCATTAGGCATGATGTATTAACACAAAATTTACAGACATGTGTTTTGCCAAGGAACTAAGGGTCCGCTCGTTATGACCGTATTGGAGAAGCGGTTAGCGGGCTGGAGCAAGTTAGAGCATATTAGAGCAAGTTTGAGTAGATTTGACCATCAAAAAGCAGGTTTTGATCATGTTTGAGCAGATTTGACCATAATTGAGTAGTTTAAACAGTTTGAATAGTTTGAAAGCACGTTTATGAATAGGTTGGAGTAAGTTTGACTAACAGTTAGTATGTTGGAGCATGTTGAAGAAGTTTAACTAGCAGTTCACAGGTTTCAGCAGGTTCGAGCATGTTGGACCAAGTAGTAAGTTCAATATGCTCATAACGAATGGGCCCTAGGAGCACTTGCAGCAGAGAACTCCCGTTTTGCTACGGGGTCCGCCGTTGCACACACTTCATTTGCAACGCACGCTCTGTGCCCCATGCCATGCGAATAGGAACGCCTGCCCATTCCTCCCCGCATTCCAATTTCACTTGTCCTTTTGTGATTTCTTTTGTTTTTTTTCTTTTTTGTTCCCTTAAAAAATATTATTTAGGTGATTTTTTTAAAAAAAAAAAAGATTATATGTTATGAGATGGGTCCATAACAAATATTTTACTGGGTAATCCAAATTGAAGTTTCATCGGTTGGAGAAGTGAAGGAATATAAGTTCCAAAAAATGAAATTTTTGTTGATGTGGCGTGGTTGAGTTCCAAATTTTTTTTGAACTTGGGTTGGGGATGCTCTAAGGAAAGTAAACAATTCAAGCACGGAGGTTTCTAACTTAAGCTCAGTCTTCAGCAGTTAGCACTGATTTAGAAGTTTCCATGTTCACACTTAGCCCACACATCTGTTCTTAAAATACGAACTCAACACTCTAACAAAATTTGGAACTTGGGTTGGGGATACTC
Organism: Carnegiea gigantea; assembly: GCA_029747015.1. NCBI lineage: Eukaryota > Viridiplantae > Streptophyta > Magnoliopsida > Caryophyllales > Cactaceae > Carnegiea > Carnegiea gigantea. The sequence continues at coordinate 604,611 of JAKOGI010000423.1, forward strand.
TAGGGAAAGCAAACAATTCAAGCACGAAGGTTTCCAACTTTCCCTCAATCTTCAGCATTTAGCACTGATTTAGAAGTTTCCATGTTCACATGCCCTCTTCTGCAAAGACTTAGCCTACACATGTAATGACAGCTTGTTCTTAAAATACCAACTAAACACTCTATAGCCCCACCTAACACGCATGGAATCGTGGAGGAAGGGGAGCAGGAACAGATGTACATGTGTGTGTGTGTGTGTGTGTGTGTGTGTGTGTGTACTTGCACCTAAACCAATTGCGAAGGGGTTATGCTTAGCATGCCAATGTTATGAGAAGGAACTTAGCCTCTGGCAAAGTGCGGAATCAACAAAAGAACACCCATGAGAGCAAGTTCTAGCACACCAGAATCATGCATGAACTTAGCCTGACATAATGAGTAGAATTAAGCATCTATCTTCATCCTCTACACATGTTCACCTCCAACTAAAAAATCAGATTCCTTTGGAGGATGAATTCAAGTGTCCTTTTTAGCGTGCAAGTTGTTCATGACCGGACATAACTTTGTCCTTGTTAATGTCTCCTGGAAAGGAACTACTCTAACCTCTAAATCCGATTTCCCACTTCGAACTCTGAAACCAAAATAGCTTGAATGCAACCTTAATGAGTATTTCCACCATGCTATACCACATCATTATGGATGCACCCTTAACGAGTTTCCTGACTATGCCACGGGATGCTCCACAATTGCAATGAGGCTATCTCTGTAATGCTACATTGCACATTTTATTGAGAGTTGAGACATGGTTTAAGGCCCTAGCTACAAAAAACAAAAATCTCCAATTAACTTCAAAGTTCTTAGTGCAAATCCCATAGCAGATAGTAATACATTCATACAAGTACTTGGAGTTCACAACATCAAGCCAAATATCAAAGCAAGCAACTCTTTTCCAGGACCCAGAGAATATGTCCCATCTTAGATTTGATTTAACAACTACTCCAAAAGCATGAATTCAAGACCTTATTGATAGTATCATTATCCAACCTTGAATTTACGAATTCAAACGCCCCGAACCCCCCCCCCAAAAAAAAAGGACCAAACCCCGAAATTCTAGTCCCGCAAATTTCAACAATTAGAGGTTGCGCATGAGAAAATTCTTCTAGCCAACCAAGAATAACTCATACCCAGTTGGACAATTTAAGCAGAAATTCAAAATAAAAGCATTAAGAGACATCATATCAAAATCCAAGAAAGAGAGAAAACCAACCAGAGCCCGGAGAACCGAGGGAGCTGTTGCAGCAAAGGCGAGGGAGACGGAGCCTTGCAGTAGCAGCCTGAGACCAAGAGGAGGAGAGAGAAACTTGGTCGATAAGGGCAATTAGTAGAAATGAGAATTGATGAACATAGTTGGAGGGATTTGTGATGCAAATGCAATGATGAGGTTGAGGATGGTGGGGATGCTGAGGATGTTACTGTTAACCCAGTATTCATCACTCTCTCTCTCTCTCTCTCTCTCTCTCATTCAACAATTTCTGGGTTTTTGATTTGCAGACAATCAGCGGCAGTTGTGCAATGCAAATGCAATTGCCATTGTGACTTCAACAAGAGAGAAATCCCAACCAGATGCCTCCTTCCACACCTTAGGCTAACTTTGATTTTTTATTTTTTAATTGTATGTATTATTTTTTTAAAAACCAAACATGTGGAGTATTGAATATTTCTAGTGCTCCTTGAGGCCATGTTTGACAAACATATATTAGGTGTGTTTCATTGTTAGTTGTTTGAATAATTTTTTAATTAAAATTAAATATTTGAGAGTATTTTGGTTGTTTAACTAAGTCAAATGACTGTATTATGTGTTTTGTTAATAATTATTTGAAATGTTTTTTGGTCTCAAAATTTCATTTCTCCAAAAGTTAAACCAAATAACCTCTTGAAATAGTTGTTTGAATTTCTTTTTTCCAAATGACCAAAATAAGGCTGACCTAAATTACATCAATTATCATTTCTAACAAAAAAAATTTAAATTATTTATGTCAATTAATTTTACATAATAAGTATTTTGAATATCACGTATATTTCAGTTCACATTGAAAAACAAAAGGACAAACTACTAATAAATAAAAACCATATCCAAATAAAAAACAAACAATGTTATGGATTGTAGATGTTGTGTTAATTTACTTCATAATTTTAAAAAAGAAGATTAAATAAAAATAAGTACAATTAACAAAATAGGACTTTATGAATAAATGTTATTGCACATATTACTTAAATTTTAATTCATAAATATTGACAAGAAAATTGAATACTAAAGAATAAAAATCATATGTATATAAATAATAAAATATAGTTAAGGACGTAAACGAAATTTTATCAAACATCGTTTATATAAACAACCAATTTCACCAAAAAATTTTTTTACAATCTACTAATGCATTCAGCTAATAAAAACAGCTGATACAAGTAGCAAATGCAAACAGCTAATAGGAAACAGCTAATTTCTATTTGTCAAAGATGGCCTTAGTTGTTTGTATTAGCTATCAATTGTTTGCATTGAACTATTTATTTATATTAGTTGTTTGTAGATAAATTGTTTAGTAAAATTAGTTGTTTCTTATAAAGTTACAAGATAAAAAAACTAATTTTTCAAAAAGCTCTTTCAAAAGTTCATACGATTAATTTTTTTTCAAAGTAGCTTTTGGGATCTAAAAAGTTGTTCTAAAATACTATTTTACTAAACACCTAAATCAACTTTTTGACTTGGTCAAATAACTATTTTTTGTCCAAAAAGCTCGTTTGGCCAAAATGTTGTTAGCTAAACATGCCTTGTGTACTGTTTGTTAACAAGCTCTTTATTTTTATTTTTTTTAGGTCTAAAAGTGGTGTTTGGTTTTGCTTTTCATTCTTACAAATTCAATTAGATGTGACCGATTTGAGCTTGGTAGAATTTGAAGAAATTTATAATCTAAAAGGAACATGCAGAAACATCAAATATGAAGAAAATTGTAGAAATTTGTAAAAATATGTAGAAAATTGTGGAAATGTGAAAAAAATTATAGATATCTAAAGAAAATTCTAAAAAAACTTGCAAAAATTTGAAGTATAAATATTATAAAAAATACAAAATTCTTAAGAAGCAAATCTCACTACTCAAGAAAAAACAAAGAAATATCTTACATTGTGTTTTTCCTCTTGAGTTTTAAACAATGCTAGTTGTTAAAAAAAGGTCACAATCATTAGGACAATGTGTTCAGATCTCATTTGGTTAAAAAAAATTAAAAGCTGAAAGTGCAACCAGTATGGTAATAAATGAGACATAAATTAATACAACTGCTTAAGGATATACTTTCTTTTCTTTGAACTTATTAAATAGTGCCATAGTTGAACATGTTTGGCATTCACTGAGCACTATGAGGAATGGTAACTTTTTGAGCAATTTTTTTACGATAGTCTATGACTATGTAGAAAGCACACTACAAAGGTCATGATTCATTTTTGCTTTTTTCGATTGTTGGTAATTCAACCCGAATTACAATGAAAACAAACATAAACTGAAACAGAAGTATAAAACAACTACGAGAAAAATGTTTGCTAAGTTTACAAAATTCCTGACTAGCTCTTGAGCAGAGTACGAGACTTCATCACACCATGCCCTAGACCAAAGAGCAATCCTCCAATTGATAGTGCAATTTACTGCCTCAATATTCAAGTTCTGTTGCTCGAATACTATGCTATTTATGAGCATCCATAGACTCCAAGTCACTGCAAAGAAAGTCAGCATCTAATACTTCTTTCTGGTCCTGCCATGTATCCTTTTATTTATCCATATGTCATACAGTTGCCTCAGTGTTCCTGGAATTATGATGGGATTCCTTAACTCTGGGGAACAAACACTCCGAATCTGCCACACGATCTGACATGATACCAGCAGATGATCTATGCTCTCCACTGGGTTGTCATAGCAACTGCATGTGTTGGCCTCCATTGACAATATGCCTTTTCTATACAAGAGGACTTTGGTGTTCAGGCTGCCTAATAATGCTAACCACATCATCATCTCTAGTTTAGGAGGTGCTAGTTTCCTCCAGACAGTACACACCAAATTGTCCACCATTGCTCTTTGGTCTTTAATTACTTGTGCCTTGGTTGATAAAGCCTTGACACTATAATCAGTTTTTAAGCACCATAGAATCTCATCCTTTCCTTCTCTTAGGGGGGATTGGCCAAGTATATACTGTGTTTGTACTACTTGTTGTTCTATCTCATTTAACTGCCTTTCCTAAGACAAGGTCCGCCTCCATGTAGTGCCTTCAAACCACCCCATATTTGTAACAAAAGCTTTTTTCTGAGATGAAGCATTGTATAGCAAAGGAAACCTCTCCTTAAGTGTTGTATTCTGCATCCAAGGGCCATGCCGAGACTTTGTTCTTGTACCATCTCTAATTCTTATATCAAGGTTACTTACAAATGCATTCTATCTTGGGGAAGGCTCTGCTGCCAGTCTCTTTATTTCTCCCCATGGTCTTGGTATGAGTGACTTTGTTATACTAGATAAGAAGGAGAGGTCTTCCTTATGGATTGAGCTACCACTTCTTTCTAAAGAGATCCCTCCTCACATGCAAGCCTCCTTCGCCATTTGAAGAGCATAGCTGCATTTTTCAGTACCATATCATCTACCCTTAGGCCACCTCTTGTTTTAGGTCTCTGCACCACTTCCCAACTCACTAGTGCACTTACTTTTCCTTCATTCCCTCCTTTCCAAAGAAATCTTCTTTGGATTTTGATAATTTCAACCACCATCTTCTTTGAGACCTTAAAGAGTGAGAGGTAACAAAGAGGAAGACTAGTAAGGACAGACTTGATTAACACTACTCTTCCTGCTCCCGAGATGCAGTTTGTTTTCCAAGATCCCAGTCTCTTCTGTACTTTGTCAATGATGCATTGCCATGATGAGACCTTTCTTATATTTGCCCCTAAGGGAACCCCTAGGTAGGTAATTGGGAGCTGAATTAATGTGCACTATAACATTTGAGAAACATTACATACCCATTGGTCATCCTTTCCCATCACTATGAGACCTGATTTGTTGTAGTTGACACTCAATCTTGAGAATGCATGGAAGCTTAGCGGACTTTCTTTGCATTTTGGAGATATGTCACATCAGCCATACTAAAAATGAGTGTGTCATTTGCAAACTGCAAATGACTTATGTGGATGTTCCTGCATCCAACTTCAATCCCCTTACGCATTCCAACTTATACAGCTCGTATCATCATTTTACTCAGCACCTCTGTCATTAGCACAAATAGAAAGGGGGATAATGGATCTCCTTATCTAATACCCCTTTCCATTCGGAATGGTTTGCTAGGAACACCATTGAACAATATTGATAACATTGAAGTTGACAGGCAAGCTCTAATCCATTTTCTCCATTTGTCACCAAACCCCATTGTCTATAAGATCAGGTCCAGACTATCCCAATCTATGGCATCATAGGTCTTTTGAAAGTCCAATTTTATTAACACTTCATTCCTTTTCTGCTTTTTCAGCTAATTTACCACCTTATTTGCTATTAATGCACCATCTAGAATATGTCTGCTTTTTACAAAAGCAGTCTTTATCTCACCTACCAAGTGGGGCAGGACTGCTCTCAGCCTTCTACTAAGGATTTTAGCTATCACTTTGTAGACACTTCCCACCATACCAATTGGTCGGTAATCAGTCACTTCAATTACATCTATCTTCTTAGGGATAAGAGTAACCCATATGGTATTTAGTCTTCTAGGTAAGTATCCCATTGCAAAGAACTGTTAGATGAAGGCATTAAATTCCTCCCCTATGACCCCCAGACGTGCTTTATACATTTTAGGTTGAACCCATCATAATAAGGGGCTTTTGTAGGATCACAGCTCAGCATAGCATCCCTAATCTCTTACTGTGTCACTAGTGCCTTCAGGTCTTAACACATATGCTCTGTGATTTTATTCAGGCCTAAGGATGAGAAATCAAACCTAATGTAGTTATTCTTTTTGTAAATAGTCTTAAAGTGATTTACCAAGGTTGTTTTAATTACCTCTGCACCAGTTAGTCCCTCCGTATTAGCTCTGAGCTTCTAAATTATTTTCTTCCTTCTCTTCATGGAGGCCAGTAGGTGAAAATATTTGGTATTCCTATTTTCTTTCCTTAATGTCTTACATCTTGAGAGCTGTTTCCAATTCATCCACAACCACAGCTATGATTGCAGTGCATTCCTTCTCAGCCAATCACACTGTTGTAATTCTGTTTCTTAGGTTGTTGGGTCTATCTTCTGCAACTCTCACTGGCATGATTCAATTTTCTTGTCGATGTGGCCAAAAACATCCTTATTCCGCTTTTTTCAATGGTGCTTTGATCGCCTTTATTTTAGCATCCAGTGATAAACCAGCAAGTTGTACCCATTCCTTCTTAGACATGCATAGAAATCTTGGTTCTTGCAACCAAATATCAACGACCCTAAATGGTGATGGTCCCTACTGTATATTTGTAGTTGTCATGATGATGGGATAATGGTCTAAGAGTCTCCTCTCTCTGCAAAAGGCTTTGACATTTTGGAACCTTTAAAAAATCTCTGCATCCACCAATATATGATCAATTCTGCTTGCCGCATTACTTCTGATCCATATGTAGGCTTGGTTAGTATCCAGGTCTATAAGTTGCAAGTCTTGCACAAGGTGTCCAAGTTCTCTCATACTTAGTGTTTGAGAAACTGCACCTCTTCTTTCTGTTGGGTGCAAAACTTCATTGAAATCCCCCAACAAGATGAGGGGGAGATGATAATTGGCTCTGAGATTTCATAATTAGTTCCACATGTCCAAGCATTGAGCATGGTTATTTGGGGCATAGACTACACATATTGTGCACTCAAAATTCTTCTGTGTAAACTTACCTAGGATGCAAATCTAGCTTTGCATGGTGGTATAGCTATTCATGGTAAATGAGTCTCTATCCCAAGAGGCAATTATCCCACCCGAATTTTCATTTGCTTGCACATCAATCCATCCAACATTCTGTTATCTCCAACATTTCCAAATATCCCACTGTGAGATACTATTGTGCTTAATCTCAACCAATCCTATAAACTGCAGGTCATTTTCCTAGATCAAGTGTTTAATGCAGTGTTTTTTTAGTTCTAACTTCACTCCTCTAATGTTCCAAGTAGCTACTTTCATTTTTTTTTGTTGGTACTAAATTTAAGCTCGGCTCACTGCTAGCTTTCTGTTGTTCTTCAAGGTTGTTTTGAATCTTAGTAGGGTTGCACTCTCATTCTCCACAGCTTTCAGTCCTAGTATATTACCCACTTCTAAGGCCTCCTTTGCTAACTGGTGGATGCTTCCTGATGATGAATGACTAAATTTGAGCCCCGCATTGTTTTGCATTGGTTCAGAGATTCTGATCATTCTTTAAATGAAACAATTCAATCACTGGAATATCTAAACATGTAAGATAAGATGCCAAATAGATACATTTAATATGGCTCAAATATCATTAAAAAAAAAAACCCCAAAGCTTCATTATATCATTCCATAACTGCTTGTTTATATACATAGCTGCTTGTTTATATACATGATCAACAAAAACATATCACATCTAATTGATTAAGTCAAATCAGCTCTGACTCCTACCCCAACCCCAAATACTAACTAGCCTCCACTTCCTAAGTCCGTCACATGCTCAAAAAGAAACAGACCATTTTATCGCGGTCAGAAGGATTTCACTAACTATATACAATATCATATGCTACACAAAATGCAACCATCCAATCTAACCATACTATATACATACGGGGCTTACAATGTAACCTACTCAAGTCAACATCTAAAACAACCTGACGATCCCTAGACAGATCGTAATCTGGGTCGGACTCATCCTTCGGCTCCTCGCCTGAGTCGAAGCTACTGTCCGATGCTCTAAACTCTACCTTGTCCATCTCCTGATCGACCTGCTGCTCCAACACTGCCTCATCGCCCTCCTAATCTACTTGCTGCTCCACCACTGCCTCATCAATCTCTGGATCCTCCTCCGGATCATACTCATCCTCTAGATGGTCCTCGAGACCCTCAATGGGCTCATCATCAGGACTAAGTACCACGATCCCTGGTGCATCAGGGAGATCCACCACTACATGAGTCTCCCTAGGACTGTCGGACATCTGTGGAGTACCCGGTACGAGCGGCGATGGTGGTCCTTCTGCTGGTGCAAGTGGTGCAAGTAAGGAATGCACCTGGTGTAAAGGAAAAAAGTGCTAAAGGGTGTCCATGGTAATTCCCCTATGCTTAAACTCCTCATGCAACATCAATTCCGAGGTGATAGTTGCCCAAGCCCCTTGGACCTGACACCTAGGTCTGTCCCAACCTGGGTTCCCTGTCATCATGAAATGATAATAACAGAGTATACACTCGACCCATGGGTCAACCATGGGTAAGGACCATAACAATCTACATGCACAGACCATGATGTTGTGAAACTCAGAGAAAGGTTCTTGCGCATGAGCTATCATGCTAGCGTACAACAGTGAAATGTGGGTCACCACAGATGTGCCAGGCATCATATTAACTGCGTAAGGATCCATCTAGTAAGGAAAATACAAATGAGGGCAATGTAGACAATAAACAATATGCATTTCTAATATTACAAGTCTCTAATCGTATATGATATTTCTTACTAATAAACATTCTCGCCCTCCTATATCCAAACTCCCTACTCCGTATCCCTTCAAGAAAATCAAA
>JAKOGI010000424.1:0-20000 GCA_029747015.1 Carnegiea gigantea
AAACTTGGGAGGTTTAAGCTTATTAAACTAGTAAAGCATCTCCATGGCAGTTGGTTCTGGTGTTAGTTCGCATCGAGGAGCCATCTATCACATAATTTCAGAAAGGATCACTAAGTAGCTAAAATCCTATATTTAGCAACTATTTATTCAAGATCTACTACACTGATTCTAAATTTCTAAAAACTTATGTCTTTAACTATGCCTTTCGTAAGTCAAGTATCTCATATTCTGCCTAATCACCTCATTCGAATTCTACAATGGCATTCCTCTCTCCCACTAAAGGCCCGAAGGGCAATGCTCTTACACCTTTCCAAGTGCAACTGCATCCTTTCTCTTGATATGACCAACCATCTAAGCCTCACTTCCCTCATCTTCTATTCTTTAGGGGGCACTTATACTTTCCCTCTAAAAACTTTATTACTGATCCCATCCAATCTTACATAACTACACATCAACCCAATTCTGCTCATCTCTCCTATAACCTGGGATCTTCTTATAACACAACACTCTAATGCATACCTCCATTTTTGTCGTCTCAGCCTCATATCGCAAAGCCAATGTCCTCATCGATATCTTCATTGCCTTGTATGATCAATCCAAGTATTTAAACTTCTTAATCTTCAGTATCATCATATCAATGGTGACTTCCTCCCATGCCTCTTCATTCCTTTCACATGACTTACATTCCAAGTACTCAATCTAAATCCTTTAGACTCCAGAATACACCTCTACTTTTCTAACATATTGTTAGTTTCCTTCGAGTGTCTCTCTATTAAGAGAATATAGGTAGCAAATAACATTCTCCATGGTGTTTCATCCAACATGTCATTTGTGATCTCATCCAAGACGACTGAAAAAGGGCTTAAAGCTAATCCTTGATATAACCTAATATCAACAGGAAAGTCCTTTAGGTCTTTTCCTAGCATCCTAATCCCTAGTCTCCGATCTCTCATACATATCTTTAGTAACCCTAACATAACGAAAAGGTAAATAATTCTTTCTTCAACAATTCCAACGCACTTCTCAAAGCGCCCTATCACAAGCCTTCTCAATATAAATGAACACCATATGCAAATCCCTTTTTTTTCTATCCCTCTAGAATTCCATAAGTCTTCTCATAAGATTTATTGCTTCTGTAGTTGATCTTCTTGTGATGAGACCAAGCTGCTTCACAAAAATTAAAGTCTCCCTCCTCGACTTCTTCCCCATCATCCATTGCATGCCAGAATATAATTGCAGTCCATGTGGCCAACCAAAAAGGTAGGTGAACATGATCGACGATTTGTAAAACCGTCCTACCCTACCACTATGATAGTAAGGTAAGAACCAGCATATACATACATATTATAAGTTATACACCTATTAATACAAGTAATACCAAGCAAGACAGATCATATAAGCACATAAGTCACGCATTTCAATTAACACACGTCTATTATGCTATCTAAATGCATAATGCAAACCTATGACTCTGATACCACCTAATGTAAGGCCCCTAACCCGAGGAGGGGTTACACCGCCAGGACTTTCTAGAAGGAAATCCCTAAGGCTCTTGAAGATCGATCGGATTAGCATTTAGATAGTCATTTTGGAACAAAACTGCAAGAGTTTCCCCTCTGTTGGCAATATTTTAGGGTCTTAGCTCAGCTAAGGCTACCTGTAAACTGGGAATAGGGTATAACATTTGTTGAAATAACCCAAATTTAACCCCTCGAGCCACTCACCCGGGATTACTCACAATCAATCAACTAACAAACTAGGGTCAGAATGATATATATATATATATATATATATATATATATATATATATATATATATATATATAGGTACAAAGCCGACTATATGCTGTCACATACAACAATGAACTTAAATATTTACAACGTGGTAGATCGAACACTTGTAAAGCTGGCAAAAGACTTCTGATGGGCCGGCATCAAAATAACTTCAGAATATCTCTTATACCTACTCAAACTGAACCTAGAAAAGGGAATAAGTAAAGGAATGAGCAACCACATGCCCAGTGAGAATTCTCTTACCCCTTAAAACCAAAACCATTTACAGAAATTAACACCAATAATAGTCACATATCACGTATTTGTATACTACAATCATATTAGGCAATCATAGTCCCTAAGGAAAGATTACAACTCATATACTTCACGCTAGCTCCTCAACTCATTCCTAAGTCCTTAATGACCAATCTTCCTTTCTAACAAGCATTCAGGCACGTAATCAAGTAACACAAGGACGAATATGATGCTTTCAAATACACTTTTGAAAATATAGTGACTCTCGATATATTCCAAGAATAGTTTATAACTCACGCTAACTTCTTTAAAACTCTTAATTGTTTCTAAAAGCTCCCGAAACATTCAAATTGGTAAGAAAGACTTGGCAGGAAACATTCCTTCACAGAATATGTACATTAAAAAGCTTGAAAGAGTGATGCATTGCTAAGATGTAACCTAACTTCATTTGAAATTTCATTTAAACTATACTTACAAACACGTTCACAAAATATGTGCAGGATATGTACATTTGAAAACTTCCTTTCTTTTCTCAAAAAGTCTTTACTTAGCCTCTTGAGACCTGTATTCCTTAAAAGAACGTCTTTCGTAATGGTTCTCTGATGGCCCTTACAAGCTTTTCAAATCTTATTCAATATGGCCTTATAATGGCCCTTAGAAATCTTTCTTTTCTGAACTGCTTAAAATCGCAAAATGCCAATTTTCGATTTATTAGGAACTTACTTATAACATAAAAACATCTTATTGTGCTGGCTAGGGGTGGTCAACACCGCCCTTAAGTGAGATCGTCACTCATAACTCACATTATCCCCATGGTATACGTACATAATTTTTGGGCAAAACGTGACTCAGCAGAGCGACTCTAACTTTGATGTTGTCCTCTGTGGGGCAACAGCTCACACCATAATAGTCGTATCTTGAGTCCAGTCCCACTCAAAGTTTTCTTACACGTCACACATCATAATCTATCTGGGAACGGCTCACACCAAGAAATTCATATCTTGAGTCTAGTTCCCGGAAACATCTCACACCGAGATAATTCATATCTTGAGTCCAATTCCCAACATTACCTTAGGGGTAAATAGCTCACACCATGTTTGCGTCCAGTTCCCACCCTTCAGGTCTGGCTAATTGCCTAGCACTTTCTTAGCCTTAACAATCGCATTTCATTTCTCTTTTTTAGTTGGTTACTTTGCCGAAATCTTACTTTTAAACAAAACGACCATAACCTTTCGAAACGTTTATAGCTCATTCGTTTTTGGCTTAAAATTTCTTACAAACAGAATACGGTTGCGAACTCGTAAATCGACTTCGTTTTTAACTTAAATAAACCTTCTTATAAATATAATAAGTTTACTAACACGTAAATCTACTTCCTTTTAAGCTTAAAAGCTTCTCAAAAATGCAATAAGTTTGCTAACACCTAAATCGACTTCATTTTAAAACCAAAAAGCTTCTTATAAACATATTAAGCTTGTTAATATATAAATCGACTTTGTTTTAAACTTAAAAGCTTCTTATAAGTGTAATAAGCTTGTTAACATGTAAATCGACTTTGTTTTAAACTTAAAATCTTCTTGTAAACGTAATAAGCTTGTTAACATGTAAATCAACCTCGTTTTAAGCTTAAAAGCTTCTTATAAACGCAATAAACTTGTTAACATGTAAATAGACTTCGTTTTTAACTTAAAACTTCCTATAAATGTAGCAAGTTTGTTAATTCGTAAATCAAAACTCATTTGAAACTTAAGGTACTTAGTTAGCATTTAAATCAAACTAGATTCGAAATAGAAGTTCATTGCAACATACAGTAATAATCAAACTAGATTCGTAATTGAAGCTTATTGAAACATAAAGTAATAATCAAATTACATTCGTAGTTGAAGCTTGTTGAAACTTAAAATGATGAACTCATTCAAACTAGGTCCGTAATAAAATCTTCAGTTGCCATTTTACACTCGTTTCAATCCCTTTTTGAAACTCAAGGAGAGTGTATAAATAAACTGAAGGCTTAAAACGTTGCCAAACTTGCCACTATTTCAAACTTAAAGCACTTGGCTCGTTTACAAGGCAAACACGGTTCCTTCCTAAACTTTCAACGTAAACGCTTTTTAAAAATCACAAAGGTTTTACTAGCTCATAACTCAAAACTCAATCGAAACTCAAGTAGGCAGCTAGCACACAATTCAAGCTGAATTTCATAATTAATACTTTAAGACGCCCCTTTTCAAATCGCTTAAATCCTTCTTAAATATAAGAAGAAGTTATATACAAACCAACGCCTTAAAATATCTTCGAACTCACTTTTAGTTCGTTTTTAAACTTCTTAAACCTATCGACTATTCAGTTGAGTCACTTCCTGAGTAGTTCAACGATTTAGAATTATTTTCGACCACAATCATCTTCGTAACTGACAAGCGATTGGAAAGTACTTAAAAGCATTTGAAAACATACGTTTAACAATCCCTCTTAAACATGTCTAAATTTTAAGAATTAACCACTTAATGTCACGTAGCACATTGAGGGGAAAAGGGGTTCATAGCTAACACATTCATACACTTTAGAGCACAATTTGGTAGAGTTTCCTCAATAAGCCACACATGACCTCGCAATCCACACGATTGCAGTAATCACAAGCCAGGCTCCCTTCTAACATAACACTGACCACAAGAACCTCAAATTCCTCAATAGTTCTACCTCGAGCGATCCAACTACCAACTCGGTTTAATATTGTCTCAAATAAACTAATAATTCACAAAACCCTCATATAAAAGCATAGCATTCTCATCAATAGCCCTATACAGAAATTAAGCGCAGCTGTACTGATTTAGCAATAACTTCCAAACCGAAATTAACACGCTTTACTAATGCCTTAATTTGCCTAATTAGCATTTTTAAACTTCAAAACATGATTCAAGGCTAATAAACTGACGAAGTGACAACACTAAGGCAGTGATCTGATTATTAATAGTTCAGCAAAGTTCCATACTGTCTAGCCATTAATAATTTAGCAGTAGTTTCAATATGCAATTAACCCACAATTAACACCATGTTCGCAATTTATTCAATTTCGAGTCTAAGTTCACCCAAACTGATCCCTAACCTCCAATCAACATGCGCTAACTAATTTGGTTAAAAGTTGTTGAATTAATAGTAATTTAGGAGTAAGGAAATCCCCAGCTCGATTCTGAGCTAGGCGTTTGTTCGAAGGGCTCGTTGGCTCTACTTTGGGTACTCGAACGGCTCCAAACTCCGACCTTGCCCTCTGGTCACGCGAGCAGCACCAAATTCATGCCCAAACCTCACCGATTCGAACCCAAAACAGACCCAAATTTCATTTACCAACTGGAGATTGAATTGGATGTCTGTAGTTACGAATTTTCACTCCAATTTATAGGGGATTGGAAATAACTAGAAGCTAAATTGCATGGCCATACATGGGTAGGTGTTGGCGCCCCAATTCGTCGCCCAAAACCCTCCATAAACGTGGGAAAGCCCTTCAAATTTCGACCTAGATTCGCACCAGATGCTTATCAACTTGTAATAGCAGTCGAATGGGGGCATTTTACAGGTGTGTGATGAAATTTCTCTGGATTTTTGGGCATAGAAACTGCATGTGTGGTGCAGAGAAGTAGAAGAAGATGAAGCAAAGCAGAGGAGAAGAGAGAGAATGAGGGTGTCGGGAGAAGGAGGGGGCGCGACAGGGAGAGAAGAAAAGAGGGGGGTCGCACGCCAATGACTAAAATGCCCCTCTCTCTATCTTTTTTTTTTTGGTCTCCTAAGCTGTTTCATATTAGACATCGCTAGTTTATTTCGCAACCCGATCTCTAAACCCAAAATGGATAACACGACCTTTCATCGATTACTCGTTCTCGAGAATATCGAGGTTCGATTTAATGACTAACGAAACAAATTCTAAGGATTACAACCTAATCGTATTCGGGTTCCTACTCAAGTTAGTACTCGTCAATAACCATTAATAACGCTTATTAAAAATCATTGAATAAATTTTCAAACTAATAATAATAGTAGTAATAATTTTAATACCGACAATATTCTTTTTAATAAAATTATCGCTTACATAGGCACATCAATCATAATTTAACTCGTATCGCTAAATAAAATAGATTTTTATGAAGTAATAAGGTGTTACGAACAACTTAACAGAAAATAAAGTACGCAGGCCTTGCACTCTCCCCCCTTAAAAGAACTTCGTCCTCAAGATTGCTTACTTGGATTTCTTGTCGTACCGAATCATCAGGGAGCGTTTTCCCTTATACTTAAACAACACAATCTCTATAGGTATGATCAGTATGGTAGGTTGTTCCTAAGGAAGAGGTCACATAAAGCAGGACATGCATCTCATGAGACTTACTAACAAGTATCTTCTCAAATCAAGAACAACTAAAGGGCGAATAGTACCAGAATTAGACAAGATGGGGGCATAAAGTGGGTAACAAGAAGGATACCTGATCTTTTGTTAGCAGGTTTCCCAATCTCTTTTCCTTCTAGTTAAGCATCCGACTGCCAGTTAGTGGCTTCTGGCTGCTTCTATTGTCCCCTAAGGGAGCACCAACGGTTAGGCGATCTCGTTGTGCCACTGGCTTGGTTCCCGTTCAGAATCTCTCAGTATGACCCCGACTATTCCATGTAGCCTTTGGGTAACTTGCGACTTTGTGACCTTTACCACCACATCCAAAACATGGGCTCGTAAAGCTTCTGCATAGGCCAAGGTGTTGCCGTCCTAGGTTAGGCTCGTAAATCATGCTTTCCTCGGTTTCCGTTGGGCGGCCTGCTTTCCTTTGTCCTGTTTCAACCCATGTTTAAACCTCCTGAAGTTTCTATTTCCCTGAGAATTGGATCCTCCATAGCCAAATTGCTCTTATACTTGCTCCTTTTCTCTATTCTCAATTTCGATTTCGTTCATGGCGTGGGCTATTTTCACAGCCTTCTGGTACATTTCTTGGAAATTATCATAAGTGTATCCTGCTATTATCTGTTTTACTTCCCCTCTTAATCCCTGTGCGAAGGGGTCCATCCTTATTTCTTCGGTGGCCACTTAATTTGGTGCAAATCAGCTCAGCTCATTGAACTTTGCCTCATATTCTATTACGCTCATTTCCCCTTGCTTTAAACATAAGAACTCTCGTTCCTTAACTCTTCTTACGCCTTGACAGTAATATTAAGCATCCAATAAAGTTTTCAGTTGGTTCCAGGTCAACGCAGGTTCACCTGCCCTAGTTTTCACTATTCCCCACAAAACTCAGCTTCTTTTTCAAATTGATAGGTGGCCAGATGCACGTTGAACCTCTCAGGGTACTCCATAATTTCAAATAAGTTTTCTATTCTCCGAAGCCATGCCACGTATGCCATAGGATCAGTTCCACCTTCAGACTTGGGAGGTTTAAGCTTATTAAACTGGCATAGCATCTCCATGGCAGTTGGTTCTGGTGTTAGTTCGCGTCATGGAGCCATCTCTGACATAATTACATAAAGGATCAGTAAGTAGCTAAAATCTTATATGTAGCAACTATCTATTCAAGATCTACTACACCAATTCTAAACTTCCAAAAACTTATGTCTCTAACTATGCCTTCCGTAAGTTAGTATCTCATATTCTGCCTAATCACCTCATTCAAATTATTCCTTAGCCTTCCTCTATCTCACTTAAGGCTCGAAGGGCAACGCTCTCACACCTTTGCAAGTGCAACTGTATCCTTTCCCTTGATATGACCAACCATCTAAGCCTTACTTCCCTCATCTTGTGCTCTTTAGGTAACACTCATAATTTCCATCTAAAAACTTTATTGCTGATCCCATCCAATCTTACATAACTACACATCAACCCAATTCTGCCCATCTCTCCTATGACCCAGGATCTTCTTATAACACAACACTCTAACGCATACCTCCATTTTTGTCATCTCAGCCTCATATCGCGAAGCCAATGTCCTGATCGATATCTTCATTGTCTTGCATGATCAATCTAAGTATTTAAACGTCTAAATCATCAGTATCGTCATATCAATGGTGACTTCCCCCCGTGCGTCTTCATTCCTTTTACTTGACTTACATTCCAAGTACGCAATCTAAATCCTTTGGACTCCAAAATACACCTCTACTTTTCTAACATATTGTTAGGTTCCTTCGGGTGTCTCTCTATTAAGACAATGTAGGCAGCAAACAACATTAACCATGGTATTTCATCCTACATGTCATTTGTGAACTTATCCAAGGCGATTGAAAAAGGGCTTAAAGCCAATCTTTGATATAACCTAATGTCAACAAGGAAGTCCTTTAGGTCTCTTCCTAGCATCCTAATCCTTAGTCTTCGCTCTCTCATACATATCTTTAGTAATCCTAACATAACGAAAAGGTAAATAATTCTTTCTTCAACAATTCCGATGCACTTCTCAAAGCATCCTATCACAAGCCTTCTCAATATAAATGAACACCATATGCAAATCCCTTTTTTGTCTATCCCTCTAGAATTCCATAAGTCTTCTCATAAGATTCACTGCTTCTGTAGTTGATCTTCTCGTAATGAGACTAAACTGCTTCACAAAAATTAAAGTCTCCCTCCTCAACTTCTCCCCCATCATCCATTGCATGCCAGAATGTAACTGTATTCTATGCGGCCAACCCAAAAGCTAGGTAAACATGATCGACAACGTGTAAAACCATCCTACACTACCACTGTGATAGTAAGGGAAGAACCAGCATATAGATACATATTATAAGTTATATGCCTATTAATACAAGTAATACCAAGCAAGACAAATCATATAAGCACATAAGTCACGTATTTCACATAACACACGTCTATTATGCTATCTAAATGCATAGTACAAACCTATGGCTCCTATACCACCTACTGTAAGGCCCCTAATTTGAGGAAGGCTCTCACCACCAGGACTTCCTAGAAGGAAATCTTCAAGGCTCTTGAAGACTGAGGGTTTGGATTAGCATTTAAACAGTCATTTTGGAACAAAACTGCAAGAGTTTCCCCCCTTTTAGCAACATCTTAGCGTCCTAGCTCAGCTAAGGGTGCCTGTAAACTGGGAATAGGGTATAACATTTGCTGAAATAACCCAAATTCAACCCTCGGGCTACTCGCCTGGGATTAATCACAATCAATCAACTAAAAAGCTAGGCATAGAATGATATATATACAAGTACAGAGCCGACCATATGCTGTCACATACAACGATGAGCTTAAATATTTATAATATGGCAGATCGAACACTTGCAAAGCTGGCAAAAGACTTCTGATGGGTTGGCATCAAAATAACTTCAGAATATCTCTTATACTTGCTCAAACTGAACCTGGAAAAGGAAATAAGTAAAGGAATGAGCCACCATACGCTCAGTGAGAATTCTCGTGCCTATTAAAACAAAAACCATTTGCAGGCATTAATACCAATAATAGTCACATATCATGTATTTGTATATGACTATCATATTAATTAATCATAGTCCCCAAGGAAAGATTACAACTGATATACTTCATGCTAGCTCCTCAACTCATTCCTAGGTTCTTAATGACCAATCTTCCTTTCTAAGAAGCATTCAGGCGCATAATCAAGTAGCACAAGGGCGAATATGATACTTTCCAACACACTTTTAAAAACATCGTGACTCTCGATATATTCTAAGAATAGTTTATAAATCACGCTAACTTCTTTAAAACTCTTAATTGTTTCTAAAAGCTCCCAAAACATCCAAATTGGTAAGAAAGACTTAGTAGGAAACATTCTTTCGTAGAATATAAACATTGAAAAACTTGAAAGTACGATGCATTACTAGGATGTGACCAAACTTCATTTGAAATTTCATTTAAACTATAATTAGAAACACGTTCAAAAAATATGTGTAGGATATGTGCATTTGAAAGCTTCCTTTCTTTTCTTAAATACACTTTACTTAGCCTCTTGAGGCTCGTATTCTTTAAAAGAACTTCTTTCGTGACGGTCGTCTAATAACCTTTATAAGCTTTTTAAATCTTATTCAATATGGCCTCATAATGGCCCTTAGAAATCTTTCTTTCCTGAACGGTTTAAAATGGCAAAATGCTAACTTCTTATTTATTAGGAACTTACTTATAACATAAAAACATCTTATTGTGCTGGCTAGGGGAGGTCAACCACCGCCCTTAAGTGAGATCGTCACTCATAACTCACGTTATCCCCGGGGTATATGTACATAACTTTTAGCCAAAACGCCTCTCATTAGAGTAACTCTAACTTCGATATTGTCTTGTATGGGGCACAGCTCACACCAAGATAGTCATATCTTAAGTCCAGTCCCCCTCAAGGTTTTCTTGCGCGTCATACATCATAATGTATCTGGGGGACAGCTCACACCGAGAAATGCATATCTTGAGTCCAGTTCCCGGGAACAGCTCACACCAAGATAATTCATATCTTAAATCCAATTCCCAACATTACCTTAAGGGGAAACAGCTCATGCCATCTTTTGATCCACTTCCCACCCTCAAGCTCTAGCCAATTACCTAGCACCTTCTTAGCCTTAAAAATCGCATTTCATTTCTCTTTCTTAGTTGGTTACTTTGCTGAAATCCTACTCTTAAACAAAATGACCATAACCTTTCGAAATGTTTATAGCTCATTTGTTTTTGGATTAAAAACTTCTTATAAACGGCATAAGGTTGCTAACTTGTAAATCGACTTCGTTTTTAACTTAAAAACTTCTTATAAACGTAATAAATTTACTAACACGTAAATCGACTTCCTTTTAAATTTAAAAGTTTCTTAAAAACGCAATAAGCTTGCTAACATGTAAATCGACTTCGTTTTAAAACTTAAAAGCTTCTTATAAACGTAATAAGCTAGTTAACACATAAAGTGACCTCGTTTTACACTTAAAGACTTCTTATAAACGTAATAAACTTGCTAACACGTAAATGGGCTTCCTTTTTAATTTAAAAGGTTCTTAAAAACGTAATAAGTTTGCTAACATGTAAACCGACTTCATTTTAAAACTTAAAAGCTTCTTATAAACATAATAAGCTTCTTAACACATAAAGCGACTTCGCTTTAAACTTAAAGGCTTCTTATAAACGTAATAAGCTTGTTAACACGTAAATCGACCTCATTTTAAACTTAAAAGCTTCTTATAAACGTGATAAGCTTGTTAACACATAAATAGACTTTGTTTTTAACTTAAAACTTCCTATAAACGTAGTAAGTTTGCTAATTCATAAATTGAAGCTCATTTGAAACTTAAGGTACTTAGTTAGCATTTAAATCAAACTAGATTCGAAATTGAAGTTTATTGAAACATAAAGTAATAATCTAACTAGATTCATAATTGAAGCTTATTAAAACATAAAGTAATAATCAAACTAGATTCATAATTGAAGCTTATTAAAACTTAAAGTAATAAACTCATTAAAACTAGGTCCGTAATAAAATCTTCAGTTGCCATTTTACACTCGTTTTAATCCCCTTTTTAAGACTAAGGAGGGCGTATAAATAAATTGAAGGCTTAACACGTCCCCAAACTTACCACTACTTCAAACTTAATGCACTTGGCTCGTTTATAAGGCAAATAAGGTTCCTTCACAAACTTTTAACGTAAATGCTTCTTAAAAACCATAATAGTTTTACTAGCTCGTGACTTTAAATTCAATCGAAACTCAAGTGGGCAGCTAGCACACAATTCAAGCTAAATTTCATAATTAATACTTTAAGATGCGCCCTTTCAGATCGCTTAAATCCTTCTTAAACATAAGGAGAAGTTATATACAAACCAATGCCTTAAAACATTTTCGAACTCGCTTTTGGTTCACTTTTAAACTTCCTAAACCTATTGACTATTCAGTTGAGTCACTTCCTGAGTAGTTCGACAATTTAGAATTATTTTAGATTATAATCATCTTCGTAACTGATAGGCAATTGGAAAGTACTTAAAAGCACTTGAAAACATACATTTAATAATCCTTCGTAAACATGTCTAAATTTGAAGAATTAACCACTTAATGTCACGTAGTATATTGAGAGGAATAGGGGTTCACAGCTAGCACATTCATACACTTCATAGCACAATTCGGCAAAGTTTACTCAATAAGCCACATATGGCCTCGCAATCCACATGATTACTGTAATCACAACCCAGGCTCCCTCCTCACACAACACCGACCACAAGAACCTCAAATTCCTCAATAGTTCCATTTGAGCTATCCAACTACCAACTCAGTTTAATATTGTCACAAACAAACCAATAATTCACAAAACCATCATATGAAAGCATAGCATTCTCATCAATAGCCCTATATAGAAATTAAGCGCAGCTGCACTGATTTAGCGATAACTTCTAAGCAGAAATCAACACGCTTTACTAATGCCTTAATTCGCCCAATCAGCATTTTTAAACTTCAAAACATGATTCAAGGCTAATAAACTGACAAAGCAACAACACCAAGATGATGATCTGATTATTAATAGTTCAGCAAACTTCCATATTGTCTAGCCATTAATAATTTAGCAGCAGTTTCAATATGCAATTAACCCACAATTAACACCATTTTCGCAATTTCTTCAATTTCGAGTCTAAGTTCACCCAAACTGATCCCTAACCTCCAATCAACATGCGCTAACTAATTTGGTTAAAAGTTGTTGAAATTAATAGTAATTTAGGAGTAAGGAAATCCCCATCTCGATTCCGAGCTAGGTGTTTGCTCGAAGGGCTCGTTGGCTCTACTTTGGGTACTCGAACCGCTCCAAACTCTGACCTTGCCCTCTGGTCACACGAGCGGCACCAAATTCACGCCCAAACCTCACCGATTCAAACTCTAAACAGACCCAAATTTCATTTACCTATTGGAGATTGAATTGGATGTCTATAGTTGCGAATTTTCACTCCAATTTATATGGGATTGAAAATAACTAGAAGCTAAATTGCATGGCCGTACCTGGGTAAGTGTTCATGCCCCAATTTGTCGCCCAAAACCCTCCATAAACGTGGCAAAGACCTTCAAATTTCGACCTAGATTCACCCCAAATGCTTATCAACTTGTGAGGGTAGTTGAATGGGAGCGTTTTGCAGGTATTTGTGGCGAAATTTCTCTGGATTTTTGGGCATGGAGGCTGCGTGTGTGGTGGAGAAGAGGAGGAAGAAGATGAAGCAGAGTAGAGGACAAGAGAGAGAATAAGGGTGTCGAGAGGAGGAGGGGGTTGCGGCAGGGAGAGGAGAAAAGAAGGGGGCGGCGTACAAATGACTAAAATGCCCCTCCCTCTATCTTTTTTTTTCTCCTAAGTTGTTTCATATTAGACATCGCTAGTTTATTTCGTAACCCGATCTCTAAACCCAAAATCGATAACACGACCTTTCTTCAATTACTCATTCCCAAAAATATGGAGGTTTGATTTAATGACTAACGAAACGAATTCTAAGGATTGCAACCTAATCGTATTCGGATTCCTACTCAAGTTAGTACTCATTAATAACCGTTAACAACGCTTATTAAAAATCATTGAATAAATTTTCAAACTAATAATAATAGCAGTAATAATTTTAATAGCGACAATATTTTTTTAATAAAATTATCGCTCACATAGATACATAAATAATAATTTAACTCGTATCGTTAATTAAAATATGTTTTTATAACGTAATAAGGCGTTACAAACAACTTAATAGAAAATATAGTATGCCGGCCTTGCACTCTCCCCCCTTAAAAAAATTTCGTCTTCGAAATTGCTTACTTGGAGGAATTAATGGGGGTGCTTCTTCTGCATTCCTTTCACAATACAAGTCACTTTACGCTTAGCTATCCATTCCGTCTCCACGATAGCATACCATCCTTTGATTTTTAGTCATATCGAATCATCAAGGACCATTTTCTCTTGTACTAAAACAACACAATCTCCACAGGCATGATCGGTATGATAGGTAGTTCCTAAGGAAGAGGTCATGCAAAGCTGCATATGCTTCTCATGAGACTTACTAACAAGTTTCTTCACAAATGAAGAACAACTAAAGGTCAAGTAGTGCCAGAATCAGATAGGATGGGGGCATAAAGTTGGTTAACAAGAAGAATACTTGACCTTATGTTAGCAGGTTCCTCAGTCTCTTTTCCTTCTAGCTTTGCATCTGACTGCCAGTTAGTAGCCTCTAGCTGCTTCTATTGTCCCCTAAGGGAGCACCAACGGTTAGGCGATCTCGTTGTGTCGCTAGCTTGATTCCCGTTCCGGATCTCTGACTATGACCCTGACTATTCCATGTAAGCCTTTAGGTAACTTGCGACTTTGTGACCCATACCACCACATTCAAAACATAGGCTCGTAAAGCTTCTGCATGGGCCAGGGTATTGCCGTTCACATAGGTCATCATGCTTTCCTCGGTTTCCATTTGGCGGTCTGCTTTCCCTGTTTTTACCTATGTTTAAACCTCCTGAAGTTTCTGTTTCCATGAGAATTAGATCCTCCACGGCCAAATTTCTCCTATACTTGGTCCTTTTGTCTATTCTCAATTTCGGTTTCGTTCATGACGCAGGCTATTTTCACAGCCTTCTGGTACATTTCTTGGAAATTATCATAAGTGTATCCTGCTATTATTTGTTTCACTTCCCCTCTTACTCCCTATTTGAAGTGGTTCATCCTCATTTCTTCATTGGCCACTTGATTTGGCACAAATTAGCTCAACTCATTGAACTTCATTGCACATTCTATTACGCTTATTTCCCCGTACTTCAAGTATACGAACTCCTATTCCTTAACTCTTCTTACATCTTGAGGATAATATTGAGCGTCCAATAAAGTTTTCAGTTGGTTCCTGGCCAACGCATGTTCACCTACCCTAGGTTTCACTGTCCCCCACCAAAACTTAGCTTCTTTTCAAATTGATAGGTCGCCAGATGCACCTTGAACCTCTCAGGGCACTCCATGATTTCAAATAAGTTTTCCATTCTCCGAAGCCACTCCTCGTATGCCATAGGATCAGTTCCTCCTTCAAACTTAGGATGTTTAAGCTTATTAAACTGGCATAGCATCTCCATGGCAATTGATTCTGGTGTTAGTTCGCATCGAGGAGCCATCTATCACATAATTACACAAAGGATTACTAAGTAACCAAAATCCTATATGTAGTAACTATCCATTCAAGATCTACTACACTAATTCTAAACTTCTAAAAACTTATGTCTCTAACTATGCCTTCCGTAAGTTAAGTATCTCATATTCTGTCTAATCACCTCATTCAAATTCTTCCTTGGCCTTCCTCTACCCCACTTAAGGCCCGAAGGGCAACGCTCTCACACCTTTGCAAGTGCAACTGTATCCTTTCTCTTGATATAACCAACCATCTAAGCCGTACTTCCCTCATCTTATGCTCTTTAGGTGACATTCATACTTTCCTTCTAAAAACTTTATTACCGATCCCATCCAATCTTATATAACTGCATATCAACCGAATTCTGCTCATCTCTCTATAACCTGGGATCTTCTTATAACACAACACTCTGACGCATACCTTCATTTTCGTCATCTCAGTCTCATATCGCGAAGCCAATGTCCTCATCGATATCTTCATTGGCTTGTATGATTAATCCAAGTATTTAAACTTCTTAATCTTCAGTATCATTATATCAATGTTGACTTCCCCCCGTGCCTGTTCATTCCTTTCGCTTGACTTACATTCCAAGTGCTCAATATAAATCTTTTAGACTCCAAAATACGCCTCTACTTTTATAACATATTGTTAGGTTCCTTCGAATATCTCTCTATTAAGACAATATAGGCAGCAAACAACATTTACCACGGTATTTCATCCTACATGTCATTTGTGAATCATCCAAGACGATTGAAAAAGGGCCTAAAGCCAATCCTTGATATAACCTAATATCAACAAGGAAGTCCTTTAGGTATCTTCCTAGCGTCCTAATCCTTAGTCTCCGCTCTCTCTTACATATCTTTAGTAACACTAACATAACGAAAAGGTAAATAATTCTTTCTTTAACAATTCCAATGCACTTCTCAAAGCACCCGATCACAAGCCTTCTCAATATAAATGAACACCATATGCAAATTCCTTTTTTTTCTATCCCTTTAGAATTCCATAAGTCTTCTCATAAGATTCACTGCTTCTGTAGTTGATCTTCTTGCAATAAGACCAAACTGCTTTATAAAAATTAAAGTCTCCCTCCTCAACTTCTTCCCTATCATCCATTGTATGGCAGAATATAGCTGCATTCCATGCGACCAACCAAAAAGGTAGGTAAACATGATTGACGATGTGTAAAATCGTCCTACACTACCACTGTGATAATAACGGAAGAACCAGCATATGCATACATATTATAAGCTATACACCTGTTAATACAAGTAATACCAAGCAAGACAGATTATATAAGCACATATGTCACGTATTTCACATAACACACGTCTATTATGCTATCTAAATGCATAATCTAAACCTATGGCTCTTATACCACCTAATGCAATGCCCCCAACCTGAGGAGGAGGCGCACCGCCAGGACTTCCTAGAAGGAAATCCCTAAGGCTCTTGAAGATCGAGGGTTTGGATTAGCATTCAGAAAGTCATTCTAGAACAAAACTACAAGAGTTTCCCCTATTTTAGCAACATTTTTGGGTCTTAGCTCAGCTAAGGGTACCTGTAAACTGGGAAAAGGGTGTAAGATTTGCTAAAATAACCCAAATTTAACCCCTCGGGCCACTCATTGAGATTAATCACAATCAATCAACTAACAAGCTGGGATTAGAATGATATATATATGGGTACGGAGTCGACTATATGCTGTCACATACAACAATGAATTTAAATATTTACAACATGGTAGATCGAACACTAGCAAAGCTGGTACAAGACTTCTGATGGTTCGGCATCAAAATAACTTCAGAATATCTCTTATACCTGCTGAAACTGAACCTGGAAAAGGGAATAAGTAAAAGAATGAGCAACCACATGCTCAGTGAGAATTCTCCTATCCTTTAAAACCAAAAATATTTGCGGGCATTAATAATAATAACAGTCACATATCACGTATTTGTACACTACTATCATATTAGCCAATCATTAGTCCCCAAGGAAAGCTTACAACTCATATATTTCACGCTAGCTCTTCAACTCATTCCTAGGTCCTTAATGACCAATCTTCCTTCCTAACAAGCATTCTGGCACGTAATCAAGTAGCACAAGGACGAATATGATGCTTTCAAACACACTTTTAAAAACATAGTGACTCTCGATATATTCTAAGAATAGTTTATAATTCATGCTAACTTCATTAAAACTCTTAATTATTTCTAAAAGCTCCCGAAACATCCAAATTGGTAAGAAAGACTTGGCAGGAAACATTCTTTCATAGAATATATACATTGAAAAGCTTGAAAGTACGATGCATTACTAGGATGTAACCAAACTTCATTTGAAATTTCATTTAAACTATACTTAGAAACACGTTTACAAAATATGTGCAGGATATGTACATTTGAAAACTTCCTTTCTTTTCTTAAAAACACTTTACTTAGCCTCTTGAGGCTCGTACTCTTTAAAGAACTTCTTTCGTAACGGTCCTCTAATGACCCTTATAAGCTTTCCAAATCTTATTTAATATGGCCTCATAATGGCCCTTAGAAATCTTTCTTTTCTGAACTGCTTAAAATGGCAAAATGTCAATTTCCTATTTATTAGGAACTTACCTATAACATAAAGACATCTTATGGTGCTGGCTAGGTGAGGTCAACACCGCCCTTAAGTGAGATCGTCACTCATAACTCACGTTATCCCCGGGGTATACATACATAACTTTTGGCCCAAACGCGTCTCAGTAGAGCAACTCTAACTTTCATATTGTCCTGTGTGGGGCAACAGCTCACACCAAGATAGTCATATCTTGAGTCTAGTCCCCCTCAAGGCTTTCTTATGCGTCACACATCAAAATCTACTGGGGAACAACTCACTCCAAGAAATTCATATCTTGAGTCCAGTTCCTGAGAACTGCTCACGCCGAGATAATTCTTATCTTGAGTCGAGTTCCCAACATTACCTTAGGGGGAAACAGCTCACACCATCTTTGCGTCCAATTCCCACCCTCAAGGTCTGCCCAATTGCTTAGCACTTTATTAGCCTTAAAAATCACATTTCATTTCTCTTTTTCAGTTGGTTACTTTGCTGAAATCTTACTTTTAAACAAAACGATCATAACCTTTCGAAATGTTTATAGCTCGTTCGTTTTTGGCTTAAAAACTTCTTTTAAATGGAATAAGGTTGCTAACTTGTAAATCGACTTCGTTTTTAACTTAAAAGCTTCTTATGAACGTAATAAATTTACTAACACGAAAATCGACTTCCTTTTAAATTTAAAAGCTTCTTAAAAACGTAATAAGTTTGCTAACACATAAACCGACTTCGTTTTAAAACTTAAAAGCTTCTTATAAACGTATTAAGCTTGTTAACACATAAAGCAACTTCGTTTTAAACTTAAAAGCTTCTTATAAATGTAATAAGCTTGTTAACACGTAAATTGACTTCGTATTGAACTTAAAGGCTTCTTATAAACGTAATAAGCTTGTTAACACGTAAATCGACCTCGTTTTAAACTTAAAAACCTCTTATAAATGTAATAAGCTTGTTAACACATAAATAGATTTTATTTTTAACTTAAAACTTCCTACAAATGTAGTACGTTTGCTAATTCGGAAATCGAAACTCATTTAAAACTTAAGGTACTTAGTTAGCATTTAAATCAAGCTAGATTCAAAATTGAAGTTTATTGAAACATAAAGTAATAAACAAACTAGATTCGTAATTGAAGCTTATTAAAACATAAAGTAATAATCAAACTAGATTCATAATTGAAGCTTATTGAAACTTAAAGTGCTAAACTCATTCAAACTAGGTTCATAACAAAATCTTCAGTTGCCATTTTACACTCGTTTCAATCCCTTTCTAAAACTCAGGGAGGGTGTATAAATAAACTGAAGGCTTAAAACATTCCCAAACTTGCCACTATTTCAAACTTAATGCACTTGGCTCGTTTATAAGGCAAATAAGGTTCCTTTATAAACTTTCAACGTAAACGCTTCTTAAAAATCATAATGGTTTTACTAGCTCGTAACTCGGAATTCAATCGAAACTCAAGTAGTAAATTTCATAGTTAATACTTTAAGACGCTCCTTTTCAGATCGCTTAAATCCTTCTTAAACATAAGGAGAAGTTATATACAAACCAATGCCTTAAAACATTTTCGAACTCACTTTTGGTTCGCTTTTAAACTTCCTAAGCCTATCGACTATTCAATTGAGTCACTTCCTGAGTAGTTTGACGATATAAGATTATTTTGGCCTACAATTATCTTCGTAACTGACAGGCAAATGGAAAGGACTTAAAAGCATTTGAAAACATATGTTTAACAATCCTTCTTAAACATGTCTAAATTTAAAGAATTAATCACTTAATGTCACGTAACACATTGAGGGAAAAGGGGTTCACAGCTAGCACATTCATACACTTCATAGCACAATTCGGCAGAGTTTACTCAATAAGCCACATATGGCCTCGTAATCCACTCGATTGCGGTAATCACAACCCAGGCTCCCTTCTCACACAACACCGACCACAAGAACCTCAAATTCCTCAATAGTTCTAGTCGAGCCATCCAACTATCAACTCGATTTAATATTGTCACAAACAAACCAATAATCCACAAAA
Organism: Carnegiea gigantea; assembly: GCA_029747015.1. Taxonomy (NCBI): domain Eukaryota; kingdom Viridiplantae; phylum Streptophyta; class Magnoliopsida; order Caryophyllales; family Cactaceae; genus Carnegiea; species Carnegiea gigantea. The sequence continues at coordinate 19,719 of JAKOGI010000424.1, forward strand.
CCATCATATAAAAGCACAGCGTTCTCATCTATAACCTTATATAGAAATTAAGTGAAGCTGTACTGATTTAGCGATAACTTCTAAGCAGAAATCAACATGTTTTACTAATGCCTTAATTCACCCAATTAGCATTTTTAAACTTCAAAACATGATTCAAGGCCAATAAACTAACGAATTGACAATACTAAGGTGATGATTTGATTGTTAGTAGTTCAGCAAACTTCCAAACTGTCTAGACATTAATAATCCAGCAGCAGTTTCAATATACAATTAACCTATAAT
>JAKOGI010000424.1:25000-72500 GCA_029747015.1 Carnegiea gigantea
ATTAGGAGAAGAACCAAACCCAACTTATTTCCCGAACAGGATGGCAGGAAACAACGAAGAATCTCAAACCGGACCTCACCCCGTGTCAAGAAGATAAGGGGAACAGATCTCACAGTCAGGTGGAGGAGACCAACCCACCTACTAGAGCAGACCTGTTGCTAGAGTTGCTACAGAAGTAAGGGGAACAGCCGCGGCTCCAGAATGAACAACCGCAGAAAATGATGGAAGTTAGGGAAAGGAGGGTCGAGGAGGATAACTCCTACATGCTCAAGAGACTTGCGAGCCATAACCTACCCACTTACGATGGCAACCCTGACCCCAAATCTTTTGGGAATTGGGTTAGGGGTATGGAAAAGTTGTTCGATACGTTTCAATACCCCGACGACTAAAAAGTGGGTTTTGCAATGTTCTACCTGGGGGATAAGGCCGACCTATGGTGGGCTACAGTGAGGGAAAGGCAACACAAGTTGGGTTTCAAATGGGGTAAGTTCAAGGAATTGCTTGAGGATCATTTCTATCCCGCCTCCCTTCAAACAGCCAAGGAGTACGAGTTTATGCAACTACAACAAAGGAGCATGGGTGTACTCGAGTACGCGTCGATGTTTATGGAGCTCTCCCGATAAGCCCGGCCTTCGTAGCTGACGAGAGGGTGAAGATGAACCAATTTGATGCCGAACTTAACCCCACTATTAAGGAGAGGATGTCAGTATGCTAGTACACCTCTTACGTGCATCTATATGATACCGCGATCAACATAGAGAGGGCAATGAAGGAAAGGAGTAACTACTTCAACGAGCAGCGAGGAGTTAAGAGGAAAGGGGATAACCGGGGAAACTTACAACCGCATGAGCAATACCAAAGGCCTTCTAAGAATCAGCACTTAAACAACAATGCCCGGGGAGGGCAGCACCACAATGCACGGCCTAAAGTAACCTGCAATGCCTGCAGAACGATTGGGGCACTATGCTCGAGAATGTCATTAGGTTAAGAGGTGTTTTGCTTCGGAAGCCCTCAACATCAGATCTGTTACTGCCCCCATCCCCCACCTCCTGCCGGTCAAAGTCATGGGGGATAAGGACAAGAGCAAGGATAGTGACCGCGACCGCAGCAACCTTATCAGAACAGGGGTGGGCAGGCGGCCAACCACAACTAGTAGAACCGGGCACCTTAGTAGACTCATGCCCGACCTCCTAACCAAAAGCCTCGAAACAATAGGGGCAGGATCTGCGTGATGCACAAGGAGGAGGAAGAGGATGCTCCTAATGATTTGACGGGTACGTTTTCCATCCAAGCTCAACTAGTAGATGTTTTGTTTCACTGGGGTGCTATGCACTCTTTTATTACTGTTAAACAGGTTGAGACATTAGGACTAGTCCCCACCCATAAATCTTCCCTGCTGTCTGTGATTCTCCCTGATGGGAAGACTATAATGTGTGAGGAACTGTATGATAATTTCCTTATTAGGATGTATAAGCATGAGTTCTTGGCAGACCTATATAGGTTTGAGTTAACTAACTTTGGGGTTATCCTGGGATGGATTGGTTAACCAAATATCAGGCCCATATAGACTACCTAAGATGAAAAATCACCCTAAGGGGGCCCAATGAGGAGAAGGTGATACATAAAGGCAAGGGACCTCGAGTAAGGGTGAAACTGATATCCGTGATGAAATCCCGTAAGTTGCTACACAGAGGGTGCAAGGGATTCCTGTGTAATGTGGAAAAAACCGAGGGTGCCGAATCCTCCCTTGAAGACATTCTAGTAGTGAAGGAATTCCCAGATGTATTCCCAGAGGGGATTCCCGGTATGCCACCCCTTAGGGAAGTAGAATTTTACATCGATCTAACCCGTGGACCCACACCCATCTCTAAGGCACCTTATCGTATGGCACCGGCGGAACATAAGGAATTAAAGACTCAGCTGGATGAACTATTAGAGAGGGGGTATATTCGGCCTAGTACATCTCCGTGGGGACTTTTCCTAAGATAAACCTTCGTTTGGGGTACCACTAACTCCGAATCAAGGATGAGGACATACCTAAGACACAATGTCCATACCCGTTATGGATATTATGTATTCATGGTGATGCCCTTTGACCTCACTAATGGCCTGGCAGGATTTATGGACCTCATGAACAGAGTTTTTAAACCTTACCTGGATTAATTTATTGTAGTCCTCATAGATGATATACTGATCTGTTCGAAGACTCCAGAGGAGCATACCCACAATCTAAGGATAGCTCTGGAGGTATTAAGGGAAAACGAGTTATACGCCAAGTTTTTGAAGTGTGAGCTCTGGTTAAGTAAGGTGGCATTTTTGGGACATGTAGTATCCAATGAGGGAGTGTCTGTGGAACCCCAAAAGATAGAGGCTGTGACAAACTGGCCAAGGCCTAAGAACTTGACAGAAGTAAGAAGTTTCTTAGGTCTGGCCGGATACTATCGTAGGTTTGTCCAAAACATTTCGAAGATCACCACCCGCTCACTAATTTGATCGGAAAGGTTGCTAAGTATGAATGAATGGAACAGTACGAGCTAGTGTTCCAGGAGCTTAAGAAAAGACTGACGAGTGTGCCGATACTGGCCTTACCCACCACCGATGAGGATTTTATGGTGTATAGTGATGTGCCTAGGAGTGGGTTGGGGTGTGTGCTAGTGAAAGAAGGTCGCGTTATAGCCTATGCTTCATGACAACTGAATACTCATGAGCAGAACTACCCGACTCATGGCCTGGAGTTAGCAGCTATCGTGTTTGCACTCAAGATCTGGAGGCATTATGTATAAGGGGTATGTTGTGAGGTTTTCGCTGATCACTAGAGCTTGAAATACCTCTTTTCACAAAATGTTCTGAATATGAGGCCGACGAGATGGTCAGAATTCCTGAAGGATTGCAATGTTAATTTCCCGTACCTTCTAGGAAAGGCTAATGTAGTGGCGAATGCACTGAGTCGCCGACCACACCCAGCACTGAGCTGTTTGCTGGCACTTCTGAATAAGTTGTGTGAGGAATTTCAGATATTAGAACTTAATGTAATTACCTCGAAGGCTAAACCTATGTTTTGCACCTTAGAAGCACAGCCGACCCTCATAAAGGAAATTCGAGTAGCCCAGGCTATGGGCCCTCAACTTGAACGTATCAGGGAGGAAATATTGTTGAGAAAGGCACCCGAATTCGTGACCCATGAGGATGGCGCCATACGATTTGACAACGGCGTGTGTGTCCCTACAGTGGAGGCACTTTAGAAGAAAATCCTGGATGAGGGTCACAATACTCCACACTCGGTGCACCCCGGGGGAAATAAACCGTACAAAGATCTAAAGCAGACAATTTAGTAGAGTAACATGAAACAAGAAGTGGCTGATTATGTAGCAAGGTGCCTAACCTATCAGCGAGTGAAAATCAAACACCAGCGACTAGTGGGACTTTTACAGCCCCTGGACGTTCCTGAGTGGAAATGGGACTCGGTATCCATGGATTTTGTGTTGGGCTTACCATTAACTCAATGAAAGAATAATGTGATTTGGTCATACTAGACAGACTCATGAGGATAGTACATTTTGTAGCCATGAGGAATACTTGGACCCTGGATCAGTTAGCTCAAGCATACCTCGAGGAGATAGTACGGTTACACAAGGTACCTAGTTCCATAGTGTCGGATTGGGACACTAGATTCCAGTCGGGGTTCTGGCAGAAGTTACAGGAAGCATTCGGGACGCTATTACACTTTAGTACCGCCTTTCACCCAGCTACAAACGGGCAGACGGAACGCACTATTCAGACGCTAAAGGATATGCTAAGGGCCTGCGCCTTGGACTTTAAGAGCACGTGGGACGAACAGCTGGCACTAATGTTGTTCTCCTACAACAACAATTACCACATGAATATTAGAATAGCCCCGTATAAGGCATTGTATGAGAAGAGATGCAGAACTCCGCTTTGTTATTAGGAGATCGATGAAGCTCTGACTATTGGGCCGGAATCAATCCAAGCCACCATCGATAAAATAAGAGTGATCCAGGAATGAATAAGAGCCGCCCAGAGCTGCCAGAAAAGCTATGCTGACCGAAGGCATAGGCTCCTTGAATTCCAAGTAAGAGATCAGGTATTTCCCCGAGTTTCCCCAACCAAGGGAGTCGCGAGATTTGGGATGGCGGGAAAGCTTAATCCGAGATACATCGGGCCGTACCTAGTCATATAGAGAGTTGGGGAAGTAGCATATCGGCTGAAGCTACCGCCCGAACTTCTAAGAGTACATAATGCGTTCCACGTGTTGCAATTACGGAAGTCTATCCAGATCCCTCATACATAATCGAGCCTGATTCTATACATTTTCAGGAAGACCTGTCATACAAGGAGCAGCCTGTGCAGATTCTGGATCGACGGGAAAAGCACCTTCGTAGAAAGACGGTGCCCCTGATGACAGTCCTTTAGGCCAATCATGAGATGCCTGAAGCCACCTGGGAGCCAGAACAGGAGATGCGAGATAAATACCCTCAACTATTGCTAGGAGCAAGTGTGTGACAAGTTTCGGGGACAAAACCATTTTCTAAGGGGGGTAAGATGTGAAACCCCAAAAATTCATATTTGACATAGACCGACTTGGGATCCTCCTCGAGTCAATTCAACTCAATGCCGGAATCATTTATTTTCTCTTTCGCTAAAATTTCAAATTCAAACTTACCTTTTTTTTTAAAAAAAGAAGCATAAATATTTTTTTTAGGGATTTCTTCCCATGAAGCCATGCAAACCCCACACCCCTCTCTCTCCTCCCCGCCTCCCCACTCTTTGGCCCAACTGAAGTACCCCCTATTAATCCCTAAAACCCTAAAATCCTCTCTCTTTCTCTCTTCCTCTCCATACCGCCTTTCTCTCTCTCTCCCCCGCTCTCTCTTTCATCTCCCCATCACCACCGTGCACCGGTGCCACCCCCCGACACCGCCGTGTCGCTGCCCCTCCTCCTCCTCGCTATTATGGTGAGTACTTGTATAGCATACACACCCATGCAAGGCTCTATGTAAAACCCACCTTCTTTGTTTTAAGTTAACCTGACTCTCTTGCTTCTATGTTATGAAAATCATATTTTTATAAACTATACGAGTTAAATTATTGTTCATGTGCTTATATGAACGATAACTTTATTAAAAAGAATGTTTTGTCACCATTAATATTATTATTATTAGTTTTGAAAATCTTTCAATGATTTTTAGTAAGCGGTAATAAAAATTATTAACGAGTACTAAATTGATTAGGACCCCGAATATGATTAAGTTGTCAACCTTAGAAGTAGTACGATATTTATTAAATCGAACCTCGATATTTTTGGGAACGAGTAACCGATGAATGGTCACGTTATCTACGTTGGGTTTAGAATTCTAGTTACGAATTAGACTAGCGGTGTCGAGTATCGAGCAGTTTAGGACCCCAAAAAAAAAAGAAGAGGGGCATTTTTGCAATTTCGCTAACCCCTTCTTCTTTCCCTTCCTTCCTGTCAGGACCCTCCCGGAACCCCGACATCTCCCTCTCTCCTCTGCTCTTCTCCCCCTCCTCCATCACCAGATGCGACCTCCAAGCTCCCAAGCCACCAATTTTTGCTTAGCCCATATCGAAAATTCCCTAGATTTCACCTCCCCAATGTCATACAAGCCCACCGTTGTAAAATCATGGCAAAATTCGAAGGATTTTAGTCGTGTTTCTGGATTGAATTGGCGGCGATTCGAAGCCCAAATACGAGTCGAAACATGACCGTGCAATCTAGCTTTCATTTACTGCAATTCCTCTCCAAATTGTGAGTAAATTAGCAGCCTCAAGCACCCACCACAAGTTCTAGTCAGTGAATGAGCGTTTGGGTTGAATTTGAGGTCTAAATTGCATGGACTAGGTGTGAAATAGGGTCTGGTCGCGTGGATTTGAGCAAAGCAGCAGAGGAAGGTTGAATCCCTTGTTTTCCAGCAACCAAAATTTGAGTCAAAGCCTTTTGAACGAGTCTCTTGCTCAAAATTGAGGTGAGGGTTCCTTTCCCCCTAAATTATTATTATTTTCAATGAATTTAACTAAATTAGTTAGTGCATGTTAATTCTGAGATTGGAAATTAGTTTGGGTGAATTGGAGTCAAAGTTGAGAAATCACGAACATGGTACTGATTTTGGGTCAATCGAATGTTAAGTCGATGCCTAGTTGAATGAACCGATCAATTGAGAATTTTAAAGTAAACAAAATGTTGTTATCGGGATGTCATAGCATCAGTGTGTCGCACTTGAATTCTATTTGACGTTTAGGGATGCTAGTTGGGCAGTTGAAATAATTACGGAATAAGCCAAATTATGTCTAAAGGTTATGGCTAATTCAGTTTGGGCATGTCAATAGTCTATTCGTAGTAATCATAATGTAATATTATACCTATGATCAATGGTTTGTGAACAAGAAAGTAAATATCACTTGAAGTCTCTATGCGCATCCTTTTAGTATACGTTAAATTCTAGGTTGACTATTAAGCATGAATGCCATACCCATATACGATCGTTTTATATATTGTTGGTTTGTTTATGACAATATTAAACCGAGTTGAAAGTTGGATGGCTCGAGGTAGAACTATGGAGTGGTTTGAGGTTCTTATAGTCGGTGCTATGTGAGGAGGGAGTTAGGGTTGTGAATTACTGCAATCGTGTGGATTGCGAGGCCATGTGTGGTTTAATGGGCAAATTCTGCCGAGTTGTGATATGAAGTGTATGAATGTGCTATGTGTGAACCCTTTTCCCCCAAAATGCTACGTGATATAATGTGATTAATTCTTGAAACTTTAGATGCCTTTAAAAAGAAAAGGTCATTTAGAAAGTTTGTTATACACGTTCGAAAATGCTTTTAAGTTCGTTAGTTGTCTATTCGCTTGTTAGGACGTCTAAGGTGCAAAAAGGCCCTAAATTATCGAACTATTCAGTTACTGACTCGAATGAGTAGTCGATAGGTCTAAGATGTTTAAAAGTGAACTAAAAGTGAACTTGAAAATGTTTAAAGCATTGATTTATTTATAATTTCTCCTTGTATTTAAAAGAATTTAAACGACCTGGAAAAGAGCACCCTAATTGTGAAGTTTAGCTAATTTATATACTAGTTGCTTGCTTAAGTCTCTATTGAGTTTCAAGTTATGAGCATGTAAAACCATTATATTTTAAAAAGCGTTTACGTTGAAAGTTTACGAAGAAAACTTGTTTGCCTTGTAAACGAGCCAAGTACCTGAAGTTTTCGAATAATAACAAGTTTGGAATGCTTTAAGTGTTCAGTTTATTTTTATGCCCTCCTTTAAGTTTTAAAAAGGATTGAAACGAAGTGAAAGAGGGCAACTGAAGGAGTTTTATTACGAAACTTAGTTTGAGTTATATGCTAGCTAGGTACTTTAAGTTTCGAATGACACTTGAATTGCGAGTTAGTAAATTCATTACGATTTTAAAGGGTTTCCAAGTTGAAAATGAAATAACCATAACCAATGGTAGGGTTATGGGCTATTTTGCTAGATACGCATATATATGAATAAGTATAAGTACGCATATGTGTAAGTAATTATGTTTATGTTTATGTGTACGTTGAGGAGCTACTCTAGAAACTTTAAACTAAGTTTGAGAGCCAAGAATGGTGGCTTAATGTCCCGCCTGGCATAACATAAGCTATGCTAAGATGACTTAGGGATGGTGGTTTAAATTCCGCCTGAAGTCTCAGGATGCGATGGGTTGAGGTTTCCCCATGCTTATAAGGCGTGGTTCGTTCTCCTCAACTCCCGATGTGGGATACCTTCATCCACTCCTCCTCTCAGGGGCCCAGCGTCCTCACTGGCACATCGGGTCGGGTCCATGGCTCTGATACCACTGTAACAGCCCACGACCACCCGCCGTCGAGGTATTGTCCGCTTTGGGGCTGCACAGCTCACACCAGGGCGCGCTCACCCTGAGTCCAATGCACCCCTCATGGTTTTGTCCTCAAAAGGCGCCTCGATAGGTTGAGGTTTTCCCACGCTTATAAGTCTTTTGGATGGAAAATACCTTATTCTTTCCTTCTTCCACGCCTTTCTTTATCTTCATAAGTTCAGGGTCATCCTTCTGCTGTTGCTTGATCATTTCGATCAATGGCGAAGAGATTTGAAGCGTTGCCAAGTACCCTTGATTTCTTGGCAGCACTACCTTTATTTGTAGCACGTCGAGCTCCCTTAGGAGTCTCTTTTCTTGTGTAAGTGGACAGGCTACAGACCCCATGGATTTTCTACTCAGTGCGTAAGCCACCACGTTTGCCTTTCCAGGGTGATATTTGATCTCCATATCATAATCCTTCAGGAATTCCAGCCATCTTCTTTGCCTCATGTTTAACTCTTTTTGAGTAAAGATGTATTTCAAGCTCTTATGGTCAGTGTATACCTCACACCTTACTCCATAGAGGTAATGTCTCTAGATTTTTAAGGCAAACACAACCACAGCCAATTCTAGTCATGTGTTAGATAATTCTCTTCGTAGGGCTTCAATTAGCGATAGGCATAAGCAATAACTCTACCTTTTTACGTTAATACACATCCCAGTCCCTTCTTGGATGCATCGCTGTAGATTACAAACCCTTCATTACCCTCAGGTATAGCTAGTATTGGGGCAGATACCATTCGGTTCTTTAGTTCCTGAAAGGCATCTGCGCATTCTGTGGTCCATTCAAACTTATTGGTCTTCCGAAGCAACTTGGTGATAGGTAAGGCTAGTTTTGAAAATCCTTCTACAAATCTTCGATAGTAGCCAGCGATACCTAAGAAGCTCCGCACTTCGGAGACGTTTATAGGTCTCGGCCAATTTACGATGGCCTCTATCTTTGTCGGGTCCACTGATATACCATCCTTGGTCACTATATGACCCAGAAATTGCACCTGTTCTAGCCAAAACTTGCACTTTTTAAGCTTGGCATATAGCTTGTGTTCTTCTAGGGTTAGCAACACCATTCGTAGGTGGTTTGCATGTTCTTTTCTAATCTTGGAGTACACGAAGATATCATCGATGAATACCACTACAAATTTCTCAAGAATGGACTTAAAGACCCTATTCATCAAGTCCATACAGAACGCAGGAGCATTCGTTAACCCAAATGGCAACACCAAGAACTCATAATGCCCATATCGAGTGCGAAAAGCGATTTTAGGCACGTCCTCCTTCCTGATCTTCAATTGATGGTACCCCGATCTCAAATCAATCTTCGAGAACACCGAAGCACCAGCCAATTGATCAAACAGGTCATCAATTCAAGGAAGTCGGTATTTATTCTTGACCGTTACCTTGTTTAGTTCTCGATAGTCGATCCATAACCTCAAACTCCCATCCTTCTTCTTCACAAATAGTACTGGTGCTCCCCTGGGTGAAACACTAGGCTGAATTAACCCCTTATCCAGTAACTCTTGCAACTGAGTTTTCAGCTCTGTCAATTCCGCAGGCGCCATTCAATAAGGTGCCTTGGATATTAGCGCAGTTCCAGGTACCAGTTCAATGGTAAATTCGATTTTCTGTCGGGTGGTAGCCCCGGTACCTCTTGAAACACCTGTGGAAACTCCCTTGCTACCGAAATCTCACTCAAGTCCAGCTCTTTCAGTTCTGCGACCTCAATTGCACACAAATAGCCCTGACATCCTTTCTTCAACATTTTGAATGCTTACATAGCAGATACCGTTGGGATGGTCACTTGGTGGCCACTTCCCTTAAAGGTTACTCTTTCTCCATCGGGGGCCGAGAAGGTAACCAGCTTTCTCTCACAGTCAATAGTAACTTTATGTCTGGTTAACCAGTCCATCCCTAGAATAATGTCCCAACATTGTATATCTAGCTGTACTAGGTCTACAGGGAGAACTCTCCCTTCCAATTGAATAGCATAGTCTTTAAAAACAAGATCGGTATAGTAAGTAGATCCTAAGGGGGTAGTCACATATAATTGTACATCAATCTCACTGGGCTTACTAGCGAGTTTCTTTGCAAAGGTAGGATTTATAAAAGAATGCGTGGCACCCGAATCAAATAAAACATAAGCAAAAAGATGTTTAATAAGAAGAGTACCTGATACAGTGGCAGTGGGGTTCTTCGCCTCATTTGCTTCTAGGCTAAACACCCGGCCACCTGCCTGCGGCCTTTTCCCACTTCTCTTGCCTCCCGAGGTTGTATTCGCGGGAGGCGACCTCGCTGAGAGACAGGGTTGGTTCCCGTTCCTGGACCTTGAATGTTGCCTTGTCGATTTCTTGCTTTTCTGGGGCAATCTGCGAGTTTATGGTCCATTGCACCACACCCATAACATCCTTGAGTACCATATTTACAAGGTCCATAATGCAACTGTCCGCATTGATTGCAAGGTTCAATCTCTGGTTTTGGTGCAACTTGTACTCCCTTCCCCCGATCATTCGCGGGGTTAAAGTTTCTAAATCTCTTATTCCCCTGAGTACTGGACCCTCCTTGGCCAAATTTTTTTTTGGCTTGGCCTATTTGCCGACTCTCGGCTTCAGTTTCTTCTAAGACCCGGGCAATTTTCACTGCCCTCTAATACATTTCTTGAAAGCTGGTAAAGACATGCCCAGCTATCATCCGCTTGATTGGCCCCTTAAGACCTTGTTCAAAATGATCCATCTTCATCTCTTCAGTGGCGACCTGATTGGGTGCCAAGCGGTTGAGTTCATTAAACTTCGCCGCGTACTCTGTCACGCCCATTTGTCCTTGCTTCAGACGTAAAAATTCCTGTTCTTTCGCCCTTTTCATATCCCGAGGGTAATATTGGGCATCCATCAGAGTTTTTAACTGCTCCCAGGTTAGGGCTAGCTCACCAGCTCGGGGTTTAACTGTACCCCACCAGAATTCTGCCTCTTTCCCAAACGGATGAGTTGCTAGGCATACTTTAAAGCCTTCAGAGCAGTCCATTACTTCGAATAGGTTCTCCATTCTTCTCAACCACTCCTCATATGCGAGGGGGTCGGTTCCTCCACTAAACCTCGGCGGTTTTAACTTGTTAAATTGACAAATCATCTCTAGGGTGGTTGGCTCCGCCATCTATTCTCTTCGGGGAGGCATTACTACACAATTGTTTATGTAAAGTTGCTTAGTCTTATATATATATAAATAGATTTAACAGAGGCATTTATAGACATAAGACAACATTTAGGTAGCATTCATTAGTAAAATGCATTCACACTTTACGAAACATGGGGAGTAAAACCTTGCTCATTCATTCATTCTGAGGATACATTTAGCTCGGGAGTCATCTAAGAGTTCCCGACACACTGACGCCTTAGGAAGGGGAGAAACTAGGAGGGTACACTGACTATGATTTATTAGATACATTACATACGGCAACAACTTCGGATCAAGCAAGCCTCTAAACATCACTTGGGGAGTCTCCCTCAGGAGGGTTGTCTACCGCTTGCTCATTCGAACCTTCAGACTCAACTAGGGCTAGTAAGTCCCACAACACAAAAGTTGGGGAGTGTTCTACATCGGGTGCTTCATCCACCAGCTCCCTCATTCTCAGCATCGTGGCCTGCCAGCCACGGGGGTATTAAGCACCAAATGAATCTATCCAGCATGCCCACATCGTAGCTGCTCGTTTGTATCGCCTTGCTTGAGGGTTTTCCGTGAACAGAAGCCTCATTTGGTGATGCTCGATGTGCTTGGTAGTTGTTAGGCAGCAGCGGGAGCAATCAAAGCCGTATTGACCAGTTCAATAGCGGCATCGCTCCTCCCCAAGGGGGTGTCTCCTAAGGAATCCACCCATCCTTCTCCTAATATTAGGAAATCTACTAATCCCCTGAAAGTAAACGGAGCATAAGCTCCCCTGCGTACATGAAATAGACGGAGGAGGGAGGTGACCTCGCTCCATCTTCCCGTGCGAGGCATTGTTTGGATGAACTTGTAAGTCCAGTGGTTCTGAGTGACCCGTAAGGGTCTCCACTGGTTGCCCCTAATCATTGCTTCCCAAAAGATGACCGCATTCTACGCAGCCAACCAGAATGGAAGGTACTCGAAATCATCGATATTAAACACCATCCTATATCACCACACTGGATTAGGCATAAACTAACAAGCACGCATTTGAATGAGAGTCCTAAGCCATGTTCTAGTTCGTGCCCACAAGTATGCAAAACAAGCACATAGTAATCTCAAGTAAACACTTTAAGGCACATACTTTCACACATTGATATACCTAAGGTCACATCTATATGCATATGCAACCTATGGCTCTGATACCATTGTAACAGCCCACGACCACCCGACCCGATGTGCCAGCGAGGACGCTGGGCCCCTGAGAGGAGGGGTGGATGAAGGTATCCCACATCGGGAGTTGAGGAGAATGAACCACGCCTTATAAGCATGGGGAAACCTCAACCCATCGAGGCGGCTTTTGAGGACAAAACTGTGAGGGCAGGGATAGTGGTAGCGTCCCGCCATCCCGCCAGCCCAAAGTGGACAATACCTCGATGGCGGGTGGTCGTGGGCTGTTGCAATGGTATCAGAGCCATGGACCCGACTCGATGTGCCAGCGAGGACGCTAGGCCCCTGAGAGGACGGGTGGATGAAGGTATCCCACATCGGGAGTTAAGGAGAACGAACCACGCCTTATAAGCGTGGAGAAACCTCAACCCATCCAGGCGCCTTTTGAGGACAAAACCGAGAAGAACCCACCACGTTTTCGGTGGGTTTGAGCACAAATTCGAGAGCCCAAACACTTGTAAAAGTTCTGCCATGCATTTTAGTCGTCAATTGCTTCGAAACCTCTATAAATTGGGGATAAATTTGTACCCCCAGGAATCCATATCAATTTCGAGTCAGTGAGTGAGAGTTTGGGGGGAAATTAGGGTTCAAATTGGTTGAATTGGCGACGGTTTGGGGGCTTGTTTGTGCATTAGTGAGCAAGAGTCGGGGATTGGAGTTGTTTAAGCTCTAGAGTCGAGCTGGTAGCCTTGGATTCGAGCCTCTAGCTTGGAGTCCATGTGGGTGTTTCTCGCCTCCTAAACTATTACTATTTTCAAAAATGTTTTTCGGCAGATTGATGTTGCATGTCAAGTTAGGGTTCGTTAAATTCATTAGAAATGTCAAGAAGTGAGCTATTGATGTTTAGGTTCGATTCATTTGGTTGATTTATGCCTGAGATTGTAAATCGATACGAATTATGTGTGTTTAGCTTCAATTCGAATCAATTTAGGTGAATCATGCTTGAAACGTTAATTCGAAGTAATTTAAATGTGTTTAGCATCGATTCGAACCACTGAATGTAAATCATGCTTGAAATGTTAATTCGAAGAAATTTAAACGTGTTTAGCGTCCATTCGAATCGATGGACGTAAATTATGCCTAAAATGTTAATTCTAGGTGATTTATATATGTTTAGCTTCAATTCAAATCAAGTAATGTAAGTTATGCCTGAAATGTTAATTCGAAGTGATGTACATATGTTTAGCCTCGATTCGAATCAATATAGTTAATTCATACCTAAGATTTTAATTCCAAACGAATTATATACGTTTAGCGTTAATTCGAATGCATATAGTTAATTCATGCCTAAGTTTTTAATTTGAAACGAATTATATATGTTTAGCGTTAATTCGAATGCATATAGTAACCCATGCCTGAAGATTTAGATAGAAGTGAGCTATACATGTTTATGATCATCTCAAGCACGTATAATTAACTCATGCCTAATTAATAGTTTCGAAACGAAATATGAATGTTTAGAATGGACTTCAGTGCATCTAGTTAATACGTACCTGAAAGTTTGGTTCGAAGTAAACTATGCATGTTTAGGATCAAATTTAATATATTTAGTTAGCGCATATTTGAAGGGTTGGCTCAATAAGTGAATGACACGACAAGGGATTGCCTAAGGTTTATTATGTCTTAATGACCTAGAAAGGGTTTTAGACAACCTCGACATAATAAACGAACACCATGAGACTCGTTATGCTCAAAAGGCCTAAATTGGTTTGAATAGTAATTTCGATGAAAGTGATGAGTGTTTAGACTCGTATCATGTCTAAGTGACCTTAATGCATTCGAATGGCAACATGGATGTGATCAATGAAAGTTTAGAGTCGTGTTATGCATAAATGACCAAATTAACCTAAACGGTGAATCGTTTTATGCCTAAACAGAGATTCGATTCATGTTAAACTTCAAAGATAAAAATAAGCATGCTTAATAGAACGATTGAATCGCATTAGGTTCAAATGACCATAATAGCCTGAATAGTGAAACATCTCATGCTTAGTCAGTTTAACCTAACACATTAGGCGTCCATTTCAAGTCAAGCACACATGAATGCTTAAATGTATATATATATGCATATACATGTGCATGGTTATAACTGTTTGCTGCAGCGCTTCGATAATCGCTAGTTATTTAATTGGTAAATCCGGCATTGGTAAGTTGCGTAAGTTATGTATCGCTTTCCAGTATATCATGATGACTAGGATGCTAGATTATGAAATTGAAACCAAGATGGTAGTTGGACGGTTTGAGGAAGAACTATGAGTGGTTGGAGGTCCTTGTGGTACGGTGTTTGTGACGAGAGAGCATGGGTTGTGAATTAACCACAATCGTGTGGATTGCGAGGCCATGTGTGGCTCATGGTGATGAATTGATTATGAAGTGCTTGAATGTGATACATGTGGACCCCTTTCCCTTCCATATCCTCAAGTTGCATTATGTGCATAAGGGTGAAATTTGCAAAGAAGGATTTCATGTTTTGAAATAATAATAGCCATAAATATTAGTGTATGATGGCATATTTTAACTAAATGAATATTGTTTTGGGAGTGAACCTGCTTGAACGGGGGAATCCTAAAGAGTTTTACAAAGGCGTGAGTTGCATGATAAAGGTTTTCGCTGTGAGAGGCAGCAAACTTATGAGTCATTATGACCAGTTTGAATGACTAAGATAAGTGCTTAGGGACAACAGATGGGAGTGAACCTGCTTGAACGGTGGAATCCCTAGCCTAGCGAGTAATCCCTAGAGACCCTGACGAGGGTTAAGGTCTAAAGTTAGTTGCCATCCCGGGAGTAAGAGCTTAGTTTGAGTTAATCTCACTGGGATTGAGTGTAGATCTCTCCCCACCAGCACTTTATGATGATCTTATGCCCAGAGTAGTTTCTTATAAAATAAGAAAAGTAGTTGGCGCTTCGCCTTTTTAAGTATTTCAGAAAGAACGTTTTTAAGCGTCATTATGAGATCAAGATGAAAGAGATTATTTTAAAAGAATATGAGCCTCAAGAGGCTAAGAGAAGAGTTTTTATGAGCCTCAAGAGGCTAAATGAAATGTTTTCAGTAAAAGAAAGAAAGCTTCCTGTGTATAACATGTGCATGTTCTAAGTTTAACTTATGAATGAGATGCTAAGAAGATACGAATATGAGAAGTAAGTCTCATGAGCATATTTCATGCATATCCTATGAATGAGAATTGATTGGGACTTGAAATATGTGTATCTTATGCATACCATACGAATGAAATGCCAAGAAGAGTATGATTCTGAAAAGAAATAACCTTATGTGCACATCATATGAATAGGGTTTCATGCATAGTTGGAATAAAATGCCAAGAAGTTATTTTTATGAAAAAGAAAGTTTCTGCGCTTAGCCTCGTCCCTTGTTTAAGTGTTTGACTGCCTGGTAGGAAAGAAGTTTGGTCATTTAGAGACCTAGAAATGAGTTTGATTGCCTAAAGTGAAGTTTATGGTTAGTGATGTTCCCATAAGAATTCTATGAATGCCTAATATGATAGTAAAGTAAGGATACGTGCTATGTGACTAGTAAAGACATTACTGCCTGCAACGGTTTTGGTTTTAAGGGGGTTGGGGATACTCACTGAGCGTGTGGTTGCTCATCCTACTACTCTTTCCCCAGGTTTTCTTTATAATAGGAAAAAGTTGAATCAGCTATGACAAGATGGAATTTGTTCATGCTTGCAAGGTGTCGTTTGTACTCATTTGAGGATATCTTACATGTTTAATGAAGTCACGTTATGTATTCTCAGTTTGAAATGTTTGTAAACAGGTATTCTAAGTTCATGTAATGCATATTGTTTCTGAGTCGCTCTGTATGGCCTTATGAGCCAACCATCTAGTCAGTTAGATGTCTTTTGGTTGAAGTTAGCTATGTTTGGGATGTAACCCCAATACTCCAGTTGTGTGAACCGTTGAATTGTGCCTTCCATTTCTTCTTTATTCATGAATTAATCTGGTTGGTGTACTCCGAGCGGGTGGCTCGTTGAGTTATGAACTCTGGGGTATGGCTGTTGAGTTTCTTTTAATGTTTTGCACTTCCGTTGATTACAGGGACTTTTTGTAAGGCTTTTAGCCTAGAAACGGTCAGTTTTTAGGGGAAACTCTGTCCGTTTCGTCCCAGAATTTCAGTAAGAAGTTAGGAAAATGTAATGCGTCCAGCCCTAGGGGCTGGGGGTATTATAATTGATGGTATCAGAGCACTGTAACAGCCCACGACCACCCGCCATCGAGGTATTGTCCGCTTTAGGGCTACACAGCTCACACCAGGGCATGCTCACCTTGAGTCCAGTGCACCCCTCACGGTTTTGTCCTCAAAAGGCGCCTCGATGGGTTGAGGTTTCCTCACGCTTATAAGGCGTGGTTCATTCTCCTCAACTCCCGATGTGAGATACCTTCATCCACCCTCCTCTCAGGGGCCCAGCGTCCTCGCTTGCACATCGGGTCGGGTCCATGGCTCTGATACCACTGTAACAGCCCACGACCACCCGTCATCGAGGTATTGTCCGCTTTGGGGCTACACGGCTCACACCAGGGCGCGCTCACCCTGAGTCCAGTGCACCCCTCACGGTTTTGTCCCCAAAAGGCGCCTCGATGGGTTGAGGTTTCCCCACGCTTATAAGGCGTGGTTCGTTCTCCTCAACTCCCGATGTGGGATACCTTCATCCACCCCTCGTCTCAGGGGCCCAGCGTCCTCGCTGGCACATCGGGTCGGGTCTATGGCTCTGATACCATTGTAACAGCCCACGACCACCCGCCATCGAGGTATTGTCCGCTTTGGGCAGGCGGGGCGCTACCACCATCCCTGCCCTCACGATTTTGTCCCCAAAAGGCGCCTCCATGGGTTGAGGTTTCCCCACGCTTATAAGACGGGGTTCGTTCTCCTCAACTCTCGATGTGGGATACCTTCATCCACCCGTCCTCTTAGGGGCCTAGCGTCCTCGCTGGCACATCGGGTCGGGTCCATGGCTCTGATACCATTGTAACAGCCCACGAGCACCCGCCATCGAGGTATTGTCCGTTTTGGGCAGGCGGGACGCTACCACCATCCCTGCCCTCACAGTTTTGCCCTCAAAAGGCGCCTCGATGGGTTGAGGTTTTCCCACGCTTATAAGACGTGGTTCGTTCTCCTCAACTCCCGATGTGGGATACCTTCATCCAAATTAATGGTATCAGAGCAAAGGTCCTGCGACCATAGGCCGCGACCTGAGTTTTGCATTTCATATAGTCGCCTAGGAACACTCTGTGGATATGTGATATATGTTTTGCTTGTGTGCAAATGTGAACTTTGTATGATCGTTGCTGCACTCAAATAGTTATGTATGGTTCGAGAAGGTCGATTGAATAAAAGTGGCGAGTTGTGCGTTAATATAAGAGTCAAATAGCTCTCCCCACACCTTCAAGTGGCGTTGTGAATACTTCATTGGTGTAATATGTTCCTAATGTGCTAATTGACTTCACTGATTGACTTTTAGGTGATCCGGTTGAGCCAATCGGATGTATGTGAGCCGTGTGATAGGAAGTAAGTCCAATTCACTTGTATCGTGTGAGCTAAGCGATGTTTTGAATGATAAATGTTTTCTTCATGTGCTCTGTTAAGGCAATCGATACTTAAAGCACGTCAATTAGACTCAAGCGATTGAAAATTCTTTTCTAAGCTCGTCTTTGCCCCTGAAGTACGATTTGCTCCTCGGGCCCCACAATGGAGTGAGTAGACGTACTCAAAGGTTAGTAGAGAAGAACTTCAAAACAGATCAGCTAATTTCACCTTTGAAATCCGAAGTTTCGAAACGTTAATATCTTTTCGTTGTCGAGTCAAGTTTTACTTTACACTCTTTAGCTATGATGAACGAGCTTAGGTTTCCAAGTACATGCCATTGTACTATACGTGTCGAGATTGCTTGCTATAATTAGTAATCCTACCAAATGATATCTTCCCTCTTTTCTTTTGAATGCTGAATTCCCTGAGTATATTAGATGCACCTTTTGAGGACAAAACCATGAGGGGTGCACTGGACTTAGGGTGAGCGTGCCCTGGTGTGAGCTGTGTAACCCCAAAGCGGACAATAGCTTGATGGCGGGTGGTCGTGGGCTGTTACAATGGTATCATATATGAAAGAGATTTCCATGCCAACTCATTTGCCCCTCTTCAATGAGATTTGCCCTCGGCGCCTAAATAGAGTAAGTAGACGCTTGAAGAGGACTGGCGAGGAGGAGACTGGATACCACAAGCCATTTCCTTTCGATTTAAAAGAAGTAATGTCTTCAAAATGACCTTTTGGAAACCTACCGCGTAAATCCTAGTTGTGTGCGTGCATTCTAGGAAAGACCGAACTTAGATTTAGAATTTCGAGGACGAAATTCTTTTAAGGGGGGAAGAATGTAAGACCCGCATTCTTTGTTTTCCATTAAGCTAACTGTATTACCTTTTTACGATATAAATTCGTATTTTTAGCAACTATATGAGTTAAATTATTATCGATGTGCTTTTGGGAGCTATAATTTCATTAAAAAAAGAGATTATTATTGCTATTATTGATTTCAAGTCAATTCGTGCCATTTATGCCTTTAAATTATATCGATAGTTTAATTTAGTCGTTATTCAATTTATTTAGTCGTTTCCCAAATACGATTAGGATTTCAACCTTAGAATTAGTTTCGAGGTTTATTGAAAATCGAACCTAGACGTATTTGAGATCGAATAATCGACGAAGGGTCGTATTATCAATTCGGGATAAGTTGTGAGGTACGAGATTAGAAATTAGACAGGCGATTTTAGTTGATTGGGCAAGCGACCAAGAAACAATCAAAAAAAAAAGGGAGGGACAAAAAGGGGCCGAAGCCCATTCTTCTCAGCAGAAAAACGCGAAAAAGGGGGGGGCCTTCGTTCGAGCTCCTCACGACCCCCCGACCACCACACCACAACCACACCAGAGAGAGGGGACGGCCACCGGACGGCGAGCTGGGGGCCGAGGTCGACGGCGGCGCACCAGCAGGTCAGGTGCCGACCAGGCCCCGCTCCACGCCACAGTTAGAGAGAGAGGGATGAGCGAAGGGGAGAAGGAAGGCCGGTGGCGGCGGCGCCACCGTGGTGCGCACGCCCTCCCGGTGGTCCACCAACCAGGCGCAGCCATCATAGAGTGAGAGAGAGATGGGTCGGGTGAGAGCCTTGGTTCGGGGGGGGTTAGGGTTTGAAACCTCCAACGCCACCACTACCGTTCCAATGACTGGTGTGGGTTCGAAATTGACCCTACTGAACGAAGGCGAATCGGCAGAACGGGTCAGCAGCGACCAGCGAGTGAGGAAGCCAACCGAACCAAACCCTAAGTCGATTTACTAGCTTGGATTCCAGGTGGGTGTTTCTCACCTCCTAAGCTATTACTATTTTCAAAAATGTTTTTCGGCAGATTGATGTTGCATGTCAAGTTAGGGTTCGTTAAATTCATTAGAAATGTCAAGAAGTGAGCTATTCATGTTTAGGTTCGATTCATTTGGTTGATTTATGCCTGAGATTGTAAATCGATACGAATTATGTGTGTTTAGCTTCAATTCGAATCAATTTAGGTGAATCATGCTTGAAACGTTAATTCGAAGTAATTTAAATGCGTTTAGCGTCGATTCAAATCAATGAATGTAAATCATGCTTGAAATGTTAATTCGAAGTAATTTAAACGTGTTTAGCGTCGATTCGAATCAATGGACGTAAATTATGCCTGAAATGTTAATTCTAGGTGATTTATATATGTTTAGCTTCAATTCAAATCAAGTAATGTAAGTTATGCCTGAAATGTTAATTCGAAGTGATGTACATATGTTTAGCCTCGATTCGAATCAATATAGTTAATTCATGCCTAAGGTTTTAATTCCAAACGAATTATATACGTTTAGCGTTAATTCGAATGCATATAGTTAATTCATGCCTAAGTTTTTAATTCGAAACGAATTATATATGTTTAGCGTTAATTCGAATGCATATGGTAACCCATGCCTGAAGATTTAGATTGAAGTGAGCTATACATGTTTATGATCGTCTCAAGCACGTATAATTAACTCATGCCTAATTAATAGTTTCGAAACGAAATATGAATGTTTAGAATCGACTTTAGTACATTTAGTTAATACGTACCTGAAAGTTTGGTTCGAAGTAAACTATGCATGTTTAGGATCAAATTTAATATATTTAGTTAACGCATGTTTGAAGGGTTGGCTCAATAAGTGAATGACACGACAAAGGGATTGCCTAAGGTTTATTACGTCTTAATGACCTAGAAAGGGTTTAATGATAACCTCGACATAATAAACGAACACCATGAGACCCGTTATGCTCAAAAGGCCTAAATAGGTTTGAATAGTAATTTCGATGCAAGTGATGAATGTTTAGACTCGTATCATGTCTAAGTGACCTTAACGGATTCGAATGGCAACATGGATGTGATCAATGAAAGTTTAGAGTCGTGTTATGCATAAATGACCAAATTAGCCTAAACGGTGAATCGTTTTATGCCTAAATAGAGATTCGATTCATGTTAAGCTTTAAAGATATAAATAAGCATGCTTAATAGAACGATTGAATCGCATTATGTTCAAATGACCATAATAGCCTGAATAGTGAAACGTCTCATGCTTAGTCAGTTTAACCTAACACATTAGACGTCCATTTCAAGTCAAGCTCACATGAATGCTTAAATGTATATATATATGTATATACATGTGCATGGTTATAACTGTTTGCTGCAGCGCTTCGATAATCGCTAGTTATTTAATTGGTAAATCCGGCATTGGTAAGTTGCGTAAGTTATGTATCGCTTTCCAGTATATCATGATGACTAGGATGCTAGATTATGAAATTGAAACCAAGATGGTAGTTGGATGGTTTGAGGAAGAACTATGAGTGGTTCAAGGTCCTTGTGGTACGGTGCTTGTGAGGAGGGAGCATGGTTTATGAATTAACCACAATCGTGTGGATTGCAAGGCCATGTGTGGCTCATGGTGATGAATTGATTATGAAGTGCTTGAATGTGATACATGTAGACCCCTTTCCCTTCCATATCCTCAAGTTGCATTATGTGCGTAAGGGTGAAATTTTCAAAGAAGGATTTCATGTTTTGAAATAATAGTAGGCATAAATATTAGTGCATGATGGCATATTTTTAACTAAATAAGTACAGTTTTGGGAGTGAACCTGCTTGAACGGGGGAATCCTAAAGAGTTTCACAAAGGCATGAGTTCCATGATAAAGGATTTCGCTGTGAGAGGCAGCAAACTTATTAGTCATTATGACTAGTTTAAATGGCTAAGATAAGTGCTTAGGGACAATAGATGGGAATAAACCTGCTTGAATGAGGGAATCCTTAGCCTAGGGAGTAATCCCTAGAGACCCTGACGAGGGTTAAGGTCCGAAGTTAGTTGCCATCCCGGGAGTAAGAGCTTAGTGTGAGTTAACCTCACTGGGATTGAGTGTAGATCTCTCCCAACCAGCACTTTATAGTGATCTTATGCCCAGAGTAGTTTCTTATTAAATAAGAAAAACAATTGGCATTTCGCCTTTTTAAGTATTTCAGAAAGAAAGTTTTTTAAGGGTCATTATGAGACCAAGATGAAAGAGTTCTTTTAAAGGAATATGAGCCTCAAGAGGGAAAGAGAAGAGTTTTTGTGAGCCTCAAGAGGCTAAATGAAGTGTTTTCAGTAAAAGAAAGAAAGCTTCCTGTGTATGACATGTGTATGTTCTAAGTTTAACTTATGAATGAGATGCTAAGAAGATACGAATATGAGAAGTAAGACTCATGAGCATATTTCATGCGTATCCTATGAATGAGAATTGATTGAGTCTTGAAATGTGTGTATCTTATGCATACCATACGAATGAAATGCCAAGAAGAGTATGATTCTGAAAAGAAATAACCTTATGTGCACATCATATGAATAGGGTTTCATGCATAGTTGGAATAGAATGCCAAGAAGTTGTGTTTATGAAAAAGAAAGTTTCTGTGCTTACCCTCCTCCCTTGTTTAAGTGTTTGACTGCCTGGTAGTAAAGAAGTTTGGTCATTGAGAGACTTAGAAATGAGTTTGAGTGGCTAAAGATGTTTTCGTAAGAATTCTATGAATGCCTAATATGATAGTAAAGTATGGATACGTGCTATGTGACTAGTAAAAATATTACTGCCTGCAATGGTTTTGGTTTTAAGGGCGTTGGAGGACACTCACTGAGCGTGTGTTTGCTCATCCCACTACTCTTTCCCCCTTTTCCCTAGGTTTTCTTTATAACAGGAAAAAGTTGAGTCAGTTATGTCAAGATGGACTCTGTTCATGCTTGCAAGATGTCGTTTATACTCATTTGAGGGGATCTTACATGTCTAATGAGGTCACGTTATATCAATTTGAAATGGTTGTAAACAGGTATTCTAAGTTCATGTAATGCATATTGTTTATGAGTCGCTCTGTACGGCCTTATGAGCCAACCATCTAGTCAGTTATATGTCTTTTGGCTAAAGTTAGTTATGTTTTGGGATGTAAACCCCAATACTTCGGTTGTATAAACCGTTAAGTTGTATCTCCATTTCTTCTTTATTCATGAATTAATCTGGTTGATGTACTCCTAGTGGGTGGCTCATTGAGTTGTGAACTCCGGCGAGTGGCCGTTGAGCTTCTTTTAAATGTTTTACGCTTCTGTTAAATTGCAGGGATTTATTATAAGGCATATACCCTGGAAACGGTCAGTTTTTAGGGGAAATTCTGTCCGTTTCATCCCAAAATTAAGGTAGAAAGTTAAGAAAACGTAACATTTTCGACCCTAGGGGCTGGGGGTGTTACAATTGATGGTGGCTCACTCCATTTCCTTTTCCCCTTTTCCCCCTAGGTGAAGAATGAACAGACCGCTAGTTGCTTCCGCAGATGTGCCTGTAGTGTAACGTTGTGAAGCCACTTGAAGTGATGTTTTGTTTTAAGAAAGTGCGTATGTTGGTTATGTAGTGGCTCGGTGGCTCTGGTAGTATGAACCTATGTAAATCTTTTGTAATAAGTGTTTGTAAAGGGCTTAAGCCTCATCGCGAGTGTGTGACTCACTGGAACTCCTAGTTATTTTGCATTCTGGTTAAAAGTTCACAGGTAACTTGAACTTCATAATGTAAATATTGGAAATGTTGTAATTACAGACGGAACTCTGGCAGTTTCGTTCCAGAATTCCCTAACTAAATTAAAGTTAGGTAGAATTCCTAAAGAAAATAAGAACTGAAAGAGCCTTAAGGGTCTCCCTCGGGGGATCCTAGCGGTGTGACATAAGATCTTGGCCCACTCATAGTTCTTCCTCAAACCATCCAACTACCATCTCGATTTCAATTTCACAATCTAGCAACCTAATCAATATGATATACTGAAAGGCAATGCATAACTTACACACTTACCAATGCTGAACTTACCGATTAAATATTAGCAATTAGTCGAGCGCTGCAACCAATGATTATAACCAAGCACGCATATATAATTACAAGTAAGCATTCATACGGCTAAACTTAATCGGAAGCATGGGGGTGTGATTGGCATTCATGAAGGTTAGCTAGGAGTCGTAAATAAGTCGTTCTAAAGCCAAACATACCCCACTAAATGGACAAGTATTGACTTCATGTTACCTTTAACCTATTACGTCATTTACATCTTCATGGTAAACATAAAACGACTCACTTATTGTATGACTATCTATACCATTGAAGTCTAGTAAGAATCAAAGATCTAGTTAAACATAAAATGAATCATTTGTTTAGGCTAACATGATCAATTAGGCATATCACGACCCAAAACTTCCGTTTGTCATATCACTGTCGCTAATTAAACCCTTTTAGATCATTTTAGACATAATATGCCTTTAGACGTTCGTTCCTTTCATTGTAGTCATTTTCGAATCTAAATAAGTCATTTAAGCATAAGTCCTTTCAAGGTGTTCGTTTCTTTTCGATGCTATTAATCGAGCACGATTTAACTAAGCATACATAAGACGATTCTAAGCATTTAAAATGTACTCCGGAGTTATTAAATGATTATAAGGTTAACTAAACGTACATTCGTCGATACTAACATTTATAGTTCATTTCAAAGTCAAGAAGCGATTATAAATTAATTAAACATATATATATACGTTGGTTCACAACCTTCATAATTCGTTTTGAACTAACCTTTTAGGCATGGATTAACTATCTGAAATCGAATTAACGCTAAACATATATGATTCTTTCGAATCAAAGTCTCATGCGTGAGTTAACTAGATTGATTTGATTCGGAGCTAAAGGTGTATAATTCATTTCGAAGTAGAATCTCAGGCATAGATTAACTAAATTGATTCGAAACATAGCTAAACTTATATAATTCGTTTCGAATTGAAAACTTAGGCATAAATTAACTACATGCATTCGAATTAATGCTAAACTCATATAATTCACTTTGAATCAAGAACTGAGGAATAAA
Organism: Carnegiea gigantea; assembly: GCA_029747015.1. Lineage (NCBI taxonomy): Eukaryota > Viridiplantae > Streptophyta > Magnoliopsida > Caryophyllales > Cactaceae > Carnegiea > Carnegiea gigantea. The sequence goes on from JAKOGI010000424.1 coordinate 49,716, forward strand.
TTAACTACATGCATTCGAATTAATGCTAAACTCATATAATTCACTTTGAATCAAGAATTGAGGCATAAATTAACTTCATGTATTCCAATTAACGCTAAACACATGTAATTCACTTCGAATCAAGAACTGAGGCATAAATTAACTACATGCATTCGAATTAACGCTAAGCATATGTAATTCACTTCGAATTACAATCTCAGGCATAAATTAACTACATGAATCGAACCTAAACATGTATAGCTCACTTCTTGACATTTCTAACACATTTAGCGAACTCTAACCTGACATGCAACATCAATCTGCTGAAAAACGTTTTCGAAATTAATAATAGCTTAGGAGGGAGAAACACTTACCTGAAATCACTTAATAACCCTCTTAATTAGCAGAAATTCACGCCCCAAATCCCCTTGAACTCGACCCTGGTTCGGCTACCCCCAGAACCCGAAACCCTAGCTTCGACTTAGTGGCAATTTGGGCTGATTTTGGCCAGAATTCAACCCCTAATTTATAGAGAAGGTAGTGAGGGTCGTGGGTTGCCGGAATCCGGCACGTAGGTGGCGGTTTTTAGGCATTAGGCACGTGGTTTTTGGGCTGGGAGAAGTGGATGGTAGTGTGTGGTGGTTGTTATTAGATTTGAGAGTACACAAACACAAGAGGGGGGTGAATTGTGCTGGCAAATTTTCGCAGTTTCTGGGAACAAGTTTGGAACTTGTTTGGACGGACTGTTTGTAAAGTACTCAGAAAGTGTAAAGCAGCGGAAATAAGTGGAAAAGTGAGAACACAAGATTTTTACGTGGAAACACCTTGAGCACAACCGAGGCGAAAACCACGACCTACCCCAGTAGGATTTTTCACATTCTTCCACTAAACGGGCTAAACACGTTACAAAGGTAACCTTCTCTGTTACAATTGCAACACACGTAACTGTCTACCCTTAGACTAGTTACACACTACGTCCTAGTCTCCCAGACTTGGACACACTCACGTAATCGTCTCCCCAAGACGAATTACACACGTCCAAAGCCTCCCTAGGCTTGGACACACTCAACTCTCACTTTGATGAAAGAAGAGAATAAAAACATCTTACTTTTGTGCTTCTAACTAAGCGAATGTAAGGTACAATTTTTGCTCCTAGTATGCCAAGGAAGATGACCCAATTTTCATACACACTTTGAAAGGTTTTCTGAAAATATGATTTGCAAGTTAAATCTCTAGAAAAACCGTGTAAAAACTTTCTCAAAAATATTTATGAAATCGTGTGCAAAGCCGTGTATAAAACCGTGCGTGTGTCTCAATGTGGAGGTGGAGAAGCTTCTTAAATAGTAAAGGGCAACAAGATCTTTTGTGTGCTTGAGCCACAAGTATAAGATCTTTTTGCTCCTAAAAAGATTATGGAAAGTGACTAATATTTTCAGTAGCCAAATCCTGAAATTTTCTTATCTTCTTATTCATATTCCAAAAATAAAAGTTTGATTTATTTTGTAAAAGATTTCCCTTAGAAGCTAGACTCAAATTCTCCACAATATATTTTCAAAGCCAAAGATTAACTTATCCTGGGTTTAATGATAACAGAAAATATATCTCAAATAATTTCGAAAAACCGTCAGCCCAGGAATTTGGAAAAACCTGTGAAAAATTATTTTGGCTTGAAAACAGTCTGAACCCTGATCTCAGAACTGATATGAGACAGTGTTCTTAAAAATCATTCAAACTAAATGTTAAATCGAGTTCTTCCAAGTGGCATATTAACAAGAATCTATGAAAATAAAACTCATGACGGACCAAGACTCTTGTTGAATCAACCGGACAGCATCTATAGGATCTTGACTTATTACTTCAATGCTGTGGTGTTGCTCAGAACTGTTTCCTGAGCTGTTCCTGGAGTTCTTCATGCCTCTGATGCGCTATGAGTTCTTTGCCATTTAGCTGTTCTGAGGATCTGTTCTTAAGACCTGTTGCTATGATGTCACTCAAAACTGTTTCCTGAGCTATTCCTTAAGTACTCCATGTCTTTGATATGCTTTAAGTTCTTTGCCATTCAGCTGTTCTGAGGACCTGTTCTTAAGACCTGTTCTCGACCATGGTTAATCAAGCAATTTCAAAGTTTTCCAAACAATATTTGGAACTTGTTGGATCAACACACTCAAGTGTATATTCCATTTGTGTTTGTTATCATCAAAACCTTACATTACATAATGATGGGGTCAACAATTTCCCAACAATTTCCCTCTTTTTGATGATGACAAACCAAATGACCATATTGACATAAAAGGCAAAAGTAGGTTTCAAGATAAAACGTTCATGGTCAAGCCCATACGTTCATGGTCAAGCCCATCTTCTCCCTTTTTGTTTTGAGAAGTCAACTGAAGCTAGGTCAAACTTATCCTGGTCATGCCCATCTTCCCCCTTTTGGCATCATCGAAAAAGGGTGGTCAGGTCAAATAAGAGAAGTAGGGTATTTGCAGTCACCACCTCTTGGGTAATGGAGGAAAAACAACCTGCGTTACACTCAAGTATATGGTACGGTAATGATATTGGCCATCCGAGTCACGCATAAACAAATAACAATAAGAAGACAAGCATGGCACACATTATAGTTGATCCAACCAAGATTAGCAAAAACCATTGTCAGGCACAAAGCACAACCAGATAGCTAGAAACGGTTGTTGAGAACATGGCAGAAAATAAAGAAAGGCAGAACAGGGAAGGATCAGGGGGTTGAGCTGATTCAGGGTGGAGGAGAAGAGAGTTTGGCTGTGAAGACGGAGAGGGTTGACATCAGATCCTCATGGCGCTTGGCATTAAGAGCCTTCTCCTCGGCAAGTGCAGCTTTAACCTCAGTGAGCTCGGTCTTCAACCGGCTTTGGTCCAGAAGCAAGGCATCAACAGAAGGCTCACTAGAGGAAGGACCAGAAACAGGGGTGAAGGGTGTTTGAGGCCCCTGTTTGGAACCAGCAGTCTCACCCTTTGCAAGCTTGAACCCACAACTGATCAGGGTGCGGCTTCCTATCTCATCTGTCACTTAGACCCCTACCTTCTTCTGCAAAGAAACCCCAAAGTGCTCAAAGACTGAAGTCAAAAGAAATCCATACCCCAGGTCATGTTCTCTAACCGTGTTTGCAATGCGGGAGATATGACTGATCATGATGGCTGGTAGGTTGATCTGCTCTCCCCGGTCCAAGCGATCGGTAAGGCATTGATCCATTGCATCTGCAAGGTTACGCCCTTGGCCCCGGGGGATGATGTTTTTGATGATAAACTAGAAGAGCAACTGGTGACAAGGTGTCATCTCCCCTTTCTTGACTGGCCTGGGTGTTTTCAACCCTAGCTGTTCACTCAACCTTTGAGTCAATTGGAGCAATCTTTCAGCTCCGAGTACTGTCTTATTTTCCCTTACATACACCCCAAAGCCCTCAGCAGGAACTCCTAGAATTTCTCCCAATTCCTTATCATTGAACCGTATCCCCTTCCTATTGACCATACTTGTTACCACTCCGTTGGTGACATTACAGTTGGCATAGAATTCAGCTAAATCAGGTACTGAACACCCTCTCTGGGTGCTTGCAAAGAGGTCGAGCCAACCTTGGGCTGTAAGCTTATCCAGAAACATCGCCAGGCCCTGTTCCTGAAAATAAGCAACTTTGACAATTTTGCCTTGTACCACACTCTTTTGGAGAAAATGAGCTACTCAGTCTACTGTGGGCATGGTAGTTTTGGCTTTCTTGGATTTTGGTTCATTAGGCTTGGCGTTTATGGGCACCTCCTGATTAGAAGCAGCCTTTCTCTTTGATGAGACTCTTTTGGAGGAAGGCTTCACTGATGGAGTAGAGGCAGGCACCTGTTTGGAAGTATTCTCCTCGGTTTCTAATTCTTCAGGCACCTGTTCTAACACTTGTTCTGAAACAACTTTCCTTTTGGTTTGGGTGTTTTGGGTTTTTTCTGATGGAGACTGGGTAGATTCTTTAATAGGTTTGGCAGAGGCTTTTGTAATAGGAGGTTCAGGTACTTCTTTTGGCTGAGAAAAAACAGTGAGTGAACCAGAACTGCAGGTTCGAGGTCTACGAACAGGTGAGGAAACAGGTTTGGAAGTGGTGGTTTTAAACCGATGTCTAGGCCCCTATTCAGCCGGTCTAGTTTTCTGGAAGGGCTGCGGTTGGAGAACCTCTATAGTTGAATCAGATCCATCATTGTTAGTCTCTTCAAGGTCTTCCACTCGGTCCAAATTAATGACGGGGTCATCCATTCTGTCAAAGAAAACAGGTGCAGACCCTGTTGGGGCTTTACCCAGTTCAGAAACAGGTTCAGGCCCTGATCGTGCCGTATCTACTTTAAGAACATCATCAGACACGGCTTGACCCGCATTTGTTTCAAGAACACCCTTAGACCCAGTAGGTTCCACATTAGGGTTGAACAATACCAAATCCCATCCAAATGCAGGAGGAACATTACCCAATTTCATCCCCACCGTTCATAAGTCTAGACGCTTCAAGAAACCAAAAATTGTAGAGTAAATAGGCAAAGGGGGTAGAGAATTGAACCCCGTACCTCTGATTTGTACTGGTGCTGCAGCCGCCGACAAGGGCAGAGAGGCGGGCGTTGGCGGAGACGCCATGCGCGCGCGCTTTAAGACTGGAGCTTGAGAGGTGGTGGTGCTGCGTTTCTCAGAGGCGAAGGAACTGCTGTCGGAGGTCACCATTGATGGTGGAGAGAAGCTTGGGTTTTGAGAGATTAGGGTTTTGGTGATAGAGAGATTTTCGGTGGCTGATGAGTGAAGTGAACTGGCAAGGGAGCTAAAGGGTCGACTGGCTTTCAACCGAAAAAGAGGAGTATTAAGTCTCCCAGCCACGCATGCTTCAAGAAAATTCTCAACAACGGAATTAACTACCTGATTCGTACAAAGTGACAAACAGTGGCCATACCTGTTCTTGGTGCTTATTCCTGCGGTCAGTTGTTCAGTAACATAGGACAATAAGGGCAATATCATCAGACCTCAACGAGTGTCAACAAGCTGTATTCCACACATGTGCTAAATATAGCACCAAGTTTAACTGCAACCAATAATTTTAACAAGCTTGACCTGAAAAGCCCTTTAACTAGACAAGCATTGGGGGTTAATTAGGCATTCTCAAGTCATTTTAATCAGACCCAGTTCCAATCTGTTCTTCTCAAACTGTTCTCTATTCAGTACCTTGGTGAAAATATCAGCAATTTGTTTATTAGTGGCACATAAATTCATTGAAACTAAGCCTTTTTCAACATTGTCTCTCAAAAAGTGATGACGAATGTCAATATATTTTTATGTTGACAAGGGTTTTTGGAAATATTAATTGCACTTGTATTGTCACAAAATATCGGAATGCATCCCATGTCAACACAAAAATCTTTGAGTTGTTGCCTTATCCACAATAGTTAAGCACAACAGAAAGCAGCTGCAACATATTCAGCTTCTGCTGTTGACATGACAACTGAGTGTTGTTTCTTGGTTGCCCAAGATACCAAACAGGGTCCAAGAAAATGAGCCATACCTGAGATGCTTTTTTTCTATCAACCACGAAACCTTGCTGTAACCCAATCTGAATCTGCAAGAGCTTCATTAATATTTTCAGACTCAATATTAGAGAGAAAAGCATAAAAAGCACAGAAATTTTTAAGCTTGGATCTTGTTTGCACTCTTGTATTAATGTCAGACAAAATTTGATCAAGGGGGTGTGAACTTTGGTGCTTCCATGGTCGTGGAGTAAGGAAGTCCACAGACACGCTTTCTACTCTTGCTAGAATACTCGGTGGAACAGGTTCTGGAACTGTTCCCGAGCCTGTTTTGGAGCTTGTTTCTAAGCCTGTTTCCGAGCCTGTTCTGGAGCCTGTTTCTGGAGTGTTAGGCTGGTTTTGTTCTAAACTGGGTTCAGCAATACTTCCCCCTGTTTGGTTCAGACCTTGCTCATCTTTCAAGGAAACAACTCCAAGCCCTTATCCATCCTCGGGATACTTACCTTCTTCATGTGTAAGCAACAAATTTTTCTTAGCAAGGCCCAGTTCGAAATCGTCATCCTGTACATCAATCTCAACTAGAGAGTTAGTTTCATCAAAAAGCACATGCACACTCTCCTCAACACACAAGGTTCGCTTATTAAACACTTTGTAAGCCTTACTGTGTGAGGAGTACCCAAGAAATATTGCCTCATCACTCTTTGGATCAAATTTTCCTAAGGCATCTTTCCCATTATTATGTACAAAATATTTATAACCAAATACTCTCAAATGCATAAGATTGGGTTTTCTACCTTTGAGAAGCTCTTAAGGAGTTTTGTTTAGAATGGGTCTGATCATGCATCTATTTATAATGTAACACGATGTGTTCAAAGCTTCGGCCCAAAAGTTTCTTGGAAGACCACTAGCAACAAGCATTATTCTAGTCATGCCTTCTAGAGTACAATTTTTCTGCTCTACCACCCCGTTCTGCTGGGGTGTTCTTGAGGTTGAAAAGTTATGATCAACACCATGCTCATTACAATAGTCAACAAAGCTTGAATTTTCAAATTCTGTGCCATGATCAGACCTTAGGCAAACCAATGAGTGTCCTACTCTCTTTTCAACCTTTTTAAGAAACGCAAGAAATTTTTCAAATGTTTCATCTTTAGAAGCCAAAAATAAGGTCCATGTGAAACGACAGTAATCATCCACTATCACAAGCACATACCTCTTCCCACCTCGACTTGTGATCCTCATAGGACCACACAAATCCACATGTAGCATCTCAAGAAGTTGGGTAGTGCTAACACAGTTTTTTAGTTTAAAAGAGGTTTTGACTTGCTTACCCTTGGCACAAGCGTCACATACCTTGTCGTCATTGAATTTGATGGAAGGTAGGCCGACTACTAGGTCTTTAGTAACAAGTTTATTCAAGAGTGAGAGACTTGCATGACCTAGTCTCTTGTGCCAAAGCATAACATCATTATTTAAAGCACTTAAACAAGTTAGATTGTTTTGGGGAAGTGACAGAATACTTACTTTATACACATTTTTGTGTCGCTTCCCCCTCAACACAACATCTCCTGTGTTGATATTGATAACCAAGCATTGTTTTGAAGAAAACACTACTAGGTTGTCTTTATCACACAGTTAGGACACGCCGAGTAGGTTATGTTGTAAGCCATCCACCAGATATACATTGTCAATTGAATGGGGGAGTGACTCACCTATCTTACCTATACCGACAATTGTCCCTGATTTGCCGTTTCCAAATACCACACTCCCTCCATCAGAGGCTGTAAGTGAGAGGAAGTTTGATTTTTTACCAGTCATATGCCGTGAACAACCGCTATCCACATACCACAATTGGTTGTTTGCTGAGTTGTTTGTTCGGTTGTTCCCCCTCACTTTAGCCTGCAAAACAAATTAGGGGTTAGTTTTGGGAACCCAGATCCACTTGGATCCCATTCTTTTAGAAGTGCAAATCTCATCTTTTCTAACCCATATTTGTTTTACATGAATCAAGTTCTTTTCCATGGCATACCTGCTTATAGGACAAGTATACTAATAATGCCCCGTTTTACCACAATAAAAACAAACAATATTTTTAGGTAATCCCACATATTTTCATTAACAGGGTAAACGGTGCGCTTAGTCACAAAGCCTAATCCTCTTTTGCCTTAGTTACAGTGAGTGTTCAGCCAATTCAGTGCCTGTGAGGACCTGTTCCGGCGCTTGTTTGCAGCAAGGCCTGATTCTACTTGTTTTATCTTTTCAAGTAATTTACTGTCCTCAACAAGTAGGGATTCAACCTTCTGTTTCAGTTCAAGAGACTCATTTTCAAGCTTAGTAAGGTCAGAAACAAAGGCTTCTTCTTTCATGCTTAAGGTCTCTTTGGATTTATTGAGGTCTTCATACAAAACAATATTCTTCATATCAGTTTCAATTTTTTCATTTTTAAGAGTTTTGTTTTCATGCTCTAATTCTCTAATATCCCTTTTTAACTCAGAACATGCATCGTTTAACATGCAATTTTCAGAATTAATAGCATCATACTCATCCATCAAAGTAACTAATAACTCTTCAAGTTTTGCTTTATTTAGACCACGTACCTTATCCTTAAGCTGAACTAAGCTGTCCAGAGGCTCATCATCTGAGTCAGAATCACTTCTGGCCATAAGAGCTACAGTAGCATCTTCCTCTTCAGTCCCTTCCTCATCCTCGGTAGAATCACCCCAAGCCGCAAGCATTGCCCTTGAGAAGCGCTTGGCAAAACTGTTTCCACCCTGTTTCCTGCCTTGTTTCTGGAACCATTAGGGCTCTTGTTCCTCTTTCAGTAGTGGACAGTTTTTCATAATGTGATCATGTTTACCACATTTGAAACATCCAGTGAACTGTTCCCGGTCATTGTTTCTGGGCTTACTGAGGTTCTTCTTTTTGTTGTTCTCTTTAACCTTTTTGAAGAACTTCTTGAATCTTCGGGTGATCATGGCCAGTTCTTCTTCATCAAGGTCCGAACCATCCTCTTCCAAAGCCTTTAGAGCAAGGCCTCGGTCTCTCTTGGTCTCCTTTTTTAGTTGAGAGCTTCTTCTAAGCTCATAAGTTTGGAGATTACCAATAAGCTCGTCCAAGGTGATTTTATTCATATCCTTGGCTTCTTGGATGGCCGTGACTTTGGCCTCCCATGACTGCGGCAAAAATCGTAGGATTTTCCTCACCAACTCCTCGGTGATGAAGGACTTTCCTAATGATTTTAGCTCATTAGTGACATGGGTGAAACGGGTGTACATCTCCATCACCATTTCTTTATCACCCATCTCAAACAGTTCATATTTTCTCATAAGAAGCTCAATTCTCGATTGTTTTACCTGATTTGTACCTTCGTGAGCTACTTGCAAGGCATCGCATATTTCTTTGGCTGACTCGCATTCGGAAATGCGAGTATACTCATCAGGACCAAGACCAAAATACAAGCGTTTTTTGGCCTTTGCATTCTTTTCCATCATCTTGAAATCTTCAGAATTGAACTCTTCAGGCTTTTTGTGAACTTTGCTTCCATCTTCGATCACTTTTGTGGGAATGAGTGGTCCACTCTTGATAAGCATCCATAACTCGTAGTCCTCAGCTTGACTGTAGTTTTCCATTCGGTTCTTCCACCAACTATAATGTTGACCATTAAAGCATGGTGGTCGAGTTATGGATTGCCCCTCAAGCATGCCATGTGGTGTACTCATGTTTAGGATCCCTCAAGATGTTAATCTTTTAGATGAGAACCCGCTCTGATACCACTTGTTAGATTTGAGAGTACACAAACAGAAGAGGGGGGTGAATTGTGTTGGCAAATTTTCGCGGTTTCTGGGAACAAGCTTGAGACTTGTTTGGACGGACTGTTTGTAAAGTGCTCAGAAAGTGTAAAGCAGCGGAAATAAGTGGAAAAGTGAGAACACAAGATTTTTACGTGGAAACACCTTGAGCCCAACCGAGGCGAAAACCACGACCTACCCCAGTAGGATTTTTCACACACTTCCACTAAACGGGCTAAACACGTTACAAAGGTAACCTTCTCTGTTACAATTGCAACACACGTAACTGTCTACCCTTAGACTAGTTACACACTACGTCCTAGTCTCCCAGACTTGGACACACTCACGTAATCGTCTCCCCAAGACGAATTACACACGTCCAAAGCCTCCCTAGGCTTGGACACACTCAACTCTCACTTTGATGAAAGAAGAGAATAAAAACACCTTACTTTTGTGCTTCTAACTAAGCGAATATAAGGTACAATTTTTGCTCCTAGTATGCCAAGGAAGATGACTCAATTTTCACACACACTTTGAAGGTTTTTCTGAAAACATGTTTTGCAAGTTAAATCCCTAGAAAAACCGTGTAAAAACTTTCTCAAAAATATTTATGAAATCGTGTGCAAAGCCGTGTATAAAACCATGTGTGTGTCTCATTGTGGAGGTGGAGAAGCTTCTTAAATAGTAGAGGGCAACAAGATCTTTTGTGTGCTTGAGCCACAAGTATAAGATCTTTTTGCTCCTAAAAAGATTATGGAAAGTGACTAATATTTTCAGTAGCCAAATCCTGAAATTTCCTATCTTCCTATTCATAGTCTAAAAATAAAAGTTTGATTTATTTTGCAAAAGATTTCCCTTAAAAGCTAGGCCCAAAATCTCCACAATATATTTTCAAAGCCAAAGATTAACTTATCCAGGGTTTAATGATAACAGAAAATATATCTCAAATAATTTCGAAAAACCGTCAGCCCAGGAATTTGGAAAAACCTATGAAAAATCGTTTTGGCTTGAAAACAGTCTGAACCCTGATCTCAAAACTGATCTGAGATAGTGTTCTTAAAAATCATTCAAAGTAAATGTTAAATCGAGTTCTTCTAAGTGGCATATTAACAAGAATCTATGAAAATAAAACTTATGACGGACCAAGACTCTTGTTGAATCAATTGGACAGCATCTATAGGATCTTGACTTGTTACTTCAATGCTGTGGTGTTACTCAGAACTGTTTCCTAAGCTGTTCCTGGAGTTCTTCATGCCTCTGATATGCTTTGAGTTCTTTGCCATTCAGCTGTTCTGAGGATCTGTTCTTAAGACCTGTTGCTATGATGTTACTCAGAACTGTTTCCTGAGCTGTTCTTAAGCACTCCATGTCTTTGATATGCTTTAAGTTCTTTTCCATTCAGCTGTTCTGAGGACCTGTTCTTAAGACCTGTTCTCGACCATGGTTAATCAAGCAATTCCATTTGTGTTTGTTATCATCAAAACCTTACATTACATAATGATGGGGTCAACAATTTCCCAACAGTTGTGGCGGTGGAGGACGCGTGTGGGGGGATCGTTGGTCCCTTTCTCTCGCAGTCAATTGTAACACCCCCAGCCCCTAGGGTCGGACGCATTACGTTTTCCTAACTTCTTAATGAAATTATGGGATGAAACGAACAGAGTTTCCCCTAAAAACTGACCGTTTCTAGGCTAAAAGTCTTATAAAAAGTCCCTGTAATCAACGGAAGCATAAAACATTAAAAGAAACTCAATGGCCACAAGCCAGAGTTCATAACTCAACGAGCCATCCGCTCGAAGTACACCAAATAGAATAGTTCATTAATAGAGGAAAAAGCGAAAGATACAACTCAACGGTTCACACAACCGGAGTATTGGGGTTTACATCCCAAACATAGCTAACTTTAACCAAAAGACATCCAACTGACTAGATGGTTGGCTCATAAGGCCATACAGAGCGACTCAGAAACAATATACATTACATGAACTTAGAATACCTGTTTACAAACATTTCAAACTGAGAATACATAACGTGACTTCATTAAACATGTAAGATTCCCTCAAATGAGTACAAACGACACCTTGCAAGTATGAACAGATTCTATCTTGTCATAGCTGATTCAACTTTTTCCTGTTACAAAGAAAACCTAGGCAAAGAGTAGTGGGATGAGCAATCACACGCTCAATGAGTATCCCCCAACCCCCTTAAAACCAAAACCTTGCAGGCAGTAATATCTTTACTAGTCACATAGCACGTATCCTTACTTTACTATCCCATTAGGCATTCATAGAATTCTTATGTGAACATCACTAACCATAAACTTCACTTTAGGCACTCAAACTCATTTCTAGGTCTCTAAATGACCAAACTTCTTTACTACCAGGTAGCCAAACACTTAAACAAGGGACGAGGCTAAGCGCAAAAACTTTCTTTTTCATAAACATAACTTCTTGGCATTTTATTTCAACTGTGCATGAAACCCTATTCATATGATGTGCACATAAGGTTATTTCTTTTCAGATTCATACTCTTCTTGGCATTTTATTCGTATGGTATGCATAAGATACACACATTTCAAGTCTCAATCAATTCTCATGCATAGGATATGCATGAAATATGCTCATGAGACTTACTTCTCATATTCGTATCTTCTTAGCATCTCATTCATAAGTTAAACCTAGAACATGCACCTGTCATACACAGGAAGCTTTCTTTCTTTTACGGAAAACACTTCATTTAGCCTCTTGAGGCTCATAAAAACTCTTCTCTTAGGCTCTTGAGACTTATATTCTTTTAAAAGAATCTCTTTCATCTTGGTCTTATAATGACCCTTAAAAACTTTCTTTCTAAAATACTTAAAAAGGCAAAACGCCAACTGCTTTTCTTATTTAATAAGAAACTACTCTGGGCATAAGACCATCATAAAGTTCTGGCTGGGAGAGATCTACACTCAATCCCAGTGAGATTAACTCACATTAAGCTCTTACTCTCGGGATGGTAACTAACTTTGCACCTTAACCCTCGTCAGGGTCTCTAGGAATTACTCTCTAGTCTAGGGATTCCCCCGTTCAAGCAGGTTCACTCTCATCTATTGTCCCTAAGCACTTATCTTAGCCATTTAAGCTGGTCATAATGACTAATAAGTTTGCTGCCTCTCACAGCGAAATCCTTTATCATGCAACTCACGCCTTTGTAAAACTCTTTAGGATTCCCCCGTTCAAGCAGGTTCACTCCCAAAACTGTATTCATTTAGTTAAAATATGCCATCATGCACTAATATTTATGGCTACTATTATTTCAAAACATGAAATCCTTCTTTGAAAATTTCACCCTTATGCACATAATGCAACTTGAGGATATGGAAGGGAAAGGGGTCCACATGTATCACATTCAAGCACTTCATAATCAATTCATCACCATGAGCCACACATGGCCTCGCAATCCGCACAATTGCGGTTAACTCACAACCCAGGCTCCCTCCTCACAAGCACCGTACCACAAAGACCTCGAACCACTCATAGTTCTACCTCAAACCATTCAACTACCATCTCGGTTTCCATTTCACAATGTAGCATTCTAATCATCATGATATACTGAAAAGCAATATGTAAACTTACATAAACTTACCCATGCATAACTTACCGAGTAAGCAATTAGCAATTACCAGTGCACTGCAACCAACGGTTACATCATACACACATATAGACATATAGACACTCATACGACATTAATTTTAGTAGAAGTTGCCAAAGACCATTATTGCTGATCAAGATCCATGAATAACTCAAACAATTGCAATGGAGATGCCATTACTCAAGCACGCTTTTTGCATTTGGCATATAACAGCAAAATTTAGTGGTTGGTTTACATTAGTTCTTACAAAGCATTATCCAAGTTGGTGTGCGCTGATTTTTATAGATTATACAAACATGATAGTATTGAAGACTTCGAAAAGGAATGGCCTCTTGTAATTTCAGAGTTCAATTTACAATGCAAGGAAACAAGCATGTCATCGGCCTGTATAAAATTAAACAATATTGGGTGCCAGCATATCTTCGTGATTGCTTCTTCGATGCATGACAACATACATATATATATATAAACACTCACACGACCTTAATTTTGGTAAGCCAAGTTAAGCTAACTAGGCATTAAACATGATTACATTCATGTATGGCAGTTAGGGGACGTAAACGTGTCATTCTAAAGCTATTGTATAATCGTGATTCAACTAAATAGACAAGTATCGATTCGAAGTTGCATTTAAGCCCATTCATGCCACTCAAGCTTAACTATTCATGCCTTTCAAGCTTAACATGAATCAAGTCTCTATTTAAACATAAAACGATTCACTTCTTAGTTTATGAACGATCATAGAACGACTAAACTTTCATATACGTTGATTTTAAACTCTTACGATTCACTTTGAAATTAACCAACGATTATGAAATAACTAAGCAATTTACACATTAATTCTAAATAATCACAACTCATTTCGAAGTTCATATATGATTATGATTCATATACGATTATGACACGACTAATCATATATACGTTAATTCTAAGCGTTTATAATTCATTTCGAATGACATCTTCAGGCATGAATGAAGTAAATAAATTCGAATCTAAGCTAAACGTATTTACCTTACTTCGAATTAAAAACTTTCAGTTTGAATTAACTAAATTGATTCGAATCGAAGCTAAACATACATAATTCGTTTCAAATTCATGTTCCAGGCATAATCTACGTCAATTAACTCGAAATGAAGCTAAACATATATAAATCACCTAGAATTAACATTTCAGGCATAATTTACATCCATTGATTCGAATCGACGATAAACATATTTAAAATATCTCGAATTAACATTTGAAGCATAATTTATATCCATTGATTCGAATCGACGCTAAACACATCTAAATTACTTCGAATTAACATTTCAAGCATGATTTACATTCATTGATTCGAATCGACGCTAAACACATTTAAATTACTTCGAATTAACATTTCGAGCATGATTTACATTCATTGATTCGAATGGAAGCTAAACATATACAATTCACTTGGAATTAAAACCTCAAGCATAAATTGACTAAATTGATTAGAATCAAAGCTAAACATATATAATTCACTTCGAATTAACATTTCAAACATAATTCACCTAAATTGATTCAAATCGACGCTAAACGTATATAATTCGTTTCGAATTAAGAACTTAGGCATAAATTAATTACGTGCATTCGAATTAACGCTAAACACATATAATTCACTTCGAATTACAATCTCAGGCACAAATTAACCAACTGAATCGAACCTAAACATGCATAGCTCATCTCTTGACATTTCTAACGCATTTAGCGAACCCTAATATGACATAGAACATTGATTCCGCTAAAACGTTTGCAAAATTAATACTAATTTAGGAGGCGAGGAACACCCATCTGGACTCCAAGCTACAGACTCGTTCTAAGCGCTTTCATGCTTGATTTGGATGCTGAGGAACCTCAATCCCTGACCCAAATAGTCCTAAACGCACGCTTAATAGCGTAGACCAAACCCTAACTCGAATGCCTGGGTTGGACCGAACCCTAGCTCTTGAATTTGGGGTTTTTGTGCATGGCTTTGGTCGAATTCGCCCCTCAATTCATAGGGGAGGTCGCTTTCTGGGTGTCTGGCCGAATTCAGGCGTGTTTCCGGCACCCAACGCTGACCGCTACGAGGTTGGGTTGCTTTGGTTCGTGGTGAAATCGTGGGGGAAGGAGAGTGGAGGAGTTGGTGGCGGTGTTGGCTGCGCACAGGGACCACCGTGGTCCCCCCTTGTTCACCGGCGATGTGCACGGCGGTGGTGGCAGGCTGGGTTCTCTGGGTTTCGCTTGGGGAGAGAAGGAGAAGAGGAGAAGCAAAGGAGAGAGAGAGGGTTGGGGTGTCGGTGTCCCTGTGACCCGACTTAACCCCCCTTTCTAATTTCCCTTTCTTTTTTTTTTGACTCAAGATGATAAGTGATTGGCAGAGCTAGTCTAGTTCGTATCCCGAACTCTAAACCCGAATCACGAATACGGCCTTCTATCGACTATTCGTTCCCAAATACGTCAAGGTTCGATTTCGTAAATCTCGAAACTAATTCTAAGGTTGAAATCCTAATCGTATTCGGGAAACGACTAAATAAATCGAATAACGACTAAATTAAACTATCGATATAATTTAAAAGCATAAATAGCACGAATTAACTTTAAAATCAATAATAACAATAATAATTTCTTTTTTTAAATAAAAACTATAGCTCCCAAAAGCACATCGATAATAATTTAACTCACACAGTTACTAAAAATACGAATTCAAAACGTAAAAAGGAAATTTAGTTAGCTTAACGGAAAACGAAAATGCGAGGTCTTACAATTTCCTTCTTTATTAATAGACTATATTGTTAAGATACTCCGAGCGATATTGTTCATTGAGTTATGAACTCCGGTGCATAGCCGTTGAGCTTATTTTAAAATGTTGTATGCTTTCGTTAATTGCAGCGATTTGTTATAAGGCTTTTAACCTGAAAACATTCAATTTTTAGGGAAACCTTAGTCCGTTTTGCCCCGGAATTTAAGTCAAAAGTTAAGAGAACGTAACGAGCCTGGCCCTAGGGGCTGGGGGTGTTAGATTGATGGTATCAGAGTAAGGTCTTGCGACCACAGGCTACGACCTGAGTCTTGCATCTCATATAGTTGACTAGGAACGCATTCACGATGACGTGATACATGCCTGCCTTGTGTGCAAATGTGAATTTTATGTGAATGCTAGCCGTTTACCAAGTTAGGTGCGGCCTGAGTGAACTCATTAACCGAGTGAATGAATGAATTGCTAAGAGTATAAGCCAAATAACTTGTATTCTCGTGAATGAGTTAAGTGATAGCTCAATCAAAGTTGTTTCGCTTATAAGCCTTGGTGATTTCAATTGAAAGTTTAAAGAACATATGATTCAAATTCAAATGATTGGAAAAGCCTTAACTGTAAGCTCATCTTTGCCCCTAAAATACGATTTGCTCCTTGGGCCCCATAATGGAGTGAGCATAAACACTCAATGGTTGGTAGGGACGAGCTAGAAGTAGTTAAGCCATTCTCCTTTCGAAGCATAGAGACCTTGAAAGTTGTGATCCTTCTAAAATAGTGAGTTAAGGTTTTTCTTTCGCATAAAAGACCTTTCTAATTCCATAGTTAGACCTTACTATTGCGTCTGAAGACTTGCATTTGCTTTACAATGATGTGCGTGCCTTGTTCCATGAGCATAAGCTTTTATGT
This sequence comes from Carnegiea gigantea, assembly GCA_029747015.1. NCBI lineage: Eukaryota > Viridiplantae > Streptophyta > Magnoliopsida > Caryophyllales > Cactaceae > Carnegiea > Carnegiea gigantea. Next base: position 66,279 of record JAKOGI010000424.1, read on the forward strand.
GCAACTAGATGTATTGAATACTTGTCAAGATGCATTCGTTGCTTGATGTTTTCATGACTAGTTATGTGTTTTATGAATAAGTTGTTGCACTTCTTGATGTTTGCTTGACTTAAGTTGGTTTATTATATGACTTGGTCGTTTAGATAATACAAATTTTGTAATTCATAGCATGACATGACCACTGACTCATTATTTGCATTTTGTGACTTTTATGATTTCATGTTATAGTTAAGTAACTGCATGCGCCCGTGTTTAAAGCATGATGAGACGACCATAGAAACCTGCATTCATATATTCTTGCCCTTATTTGATTGATCAGAATAGCACAGTAAAAGCATATGGGCCCATAAGCCATAGGCCCAGGACTCGTCCAGGAGCATAACCATTCATTCGTACGAATCCATGACTTAAGAGACAATCAGCTCTAAGTAGTGACCTTAGGAAAAGCCTCCCCACCCTCAAAGTCATCAACTCGCATTTCTACACTAGCACCTTTTCTCCAAGTTGTTCTTATCGACATGATTATGCTAGTTCATGCTATTCGTGATTCTTGATCTTCAATGCTTTGATGTTAACCCTATGTGATGTCCATATGATCTTCAATGCCACTTCAAGTTCTTTCATTGCTAACATGGCGTAATTGGTATCTCTGCTACCTTAGTGTAACATGGTAACCTTCTAGTGAATGATTTAACCGTAGATTGACCTAATATCTTCATACTTTTGAATCAACCTGATTAAGTTAACTCATTCATACGACTTTAGCATACCCTATCTAAATTGCCATGAATGAAATGTTTAAAAGTTATTCAGAATTGATATAAAAATATAGAAATGTCGGTCACATATGCTTCCGTTTTGTAATTGCTTACTATATGCATATTAGACGTTTTTATGTTGCTTGGGAATCCTAGACTTGAGAATACTAAATTACTAATACTATGCAATACTATGTGATGCTATTATGCTTAAATGATACTATGTGGTGCTATGTGACTTTCTTATTGTTCTAATGTGCTATAGAAATCTCTGAGTTAACCATTGTGATCCCAACGATGACTTGAATTCATATTTTAGAATGAGACTGCTAGTATATTCTCTCAGTTGTCACACCTCTAGATGCCCACCCATAGGTGTATATGCATGGAGTTACCGTCTACTATGCAAATTGAGTCTAGACATTCGAAGGTCTATGTTCATTTTTTTTAAAACAAGCCTAGTATGCTTTTCCATGCCAAATTAGTTGCCCCTCTTCAATGCGATTTGCCCTCGGTGCCTAAATAGAGTGAGTAGACGCTTGAAGAGGATTGGCAAGAAGGAGACTGGATACCATAAGCCATTTTCTTTTGATTTAAAAGAAGTAGTGTCTGCAAAATAAAACCTTTTGGAAACCTACCGCGTAGATCAAGTTGTGTGCGTACATTCTAGGAAAGATCGAACTTAGGTTTAGAATTTCGAGGATGAAATTCTTTTAAGGGGGGAAGAGTGTAAGACCCGCCTTCTTTGTCTTAAGTTAACCTGACTGCCTTGCTTCTACGTTATGAAAATCGTATTTTTATAAACTGTAAGAGTTAAATTATTGTTGATGTGCTTATGTGAACGATAATTTTATTAAAAAGAATATTTTGTCGCTATTAATATTATTATTATTAGTTTTGAAAATCTTTCGCTGATTTTTAGTAAGCATTAATATAAATTATTAACGAGTACTAAATCGAGTGGGAACCAAATACGATTAAGTTGTCAACCTTAGAAGTAGTTCGATATTTATTAAATCGAACCTCGATATCTTTGGGAATGAGTAACCAATGAATGGTCACATTATCGATTTTGGGTTTAGAATTTGAGCTACGAATTAGACTAGCGGTGTTGAGTATCGAGCAGTTTGGGACCAAAAAAAAAATAATAGAAGAGGGGCATTTTTGTAATGTTGCTAACCCCTTCTTCTTTTCCCTCCTTCCTGTCGCGACCCCCCCGAACCCTGACACCTCTCTCTCTCCTCTCTGCCCTGCTTCTCCTCCTCTATCACTAGATGCGACCTCCAAGCTCCCAAGCCACTGATTTTTGCTCAGCCTAGATCGAAAATTCCCTAGACTTCACCTCCCCAACGTCATACAAACCCACCGTTGCAAATTCATGGCAAATTTCGAGGGATTTCAGCTGTGTTTCTGGATTGAATTGGCGGCGATTCGAAGCCTAAATACGAGTCAAAACATGACCGTGCAATCCAGCTTTCATTTTCTTCGATTCCTCTCCAACTTGTGAGTAAATTCGCAGCCTTAAGCACCCACCACAAGTTGTAGTCAGTGAGTGAGCGTTTGGGTCGAATTTGAGGTCCGTATTGCGTGGATTAGGCATGAAATGGAGTCTGGTCACGTGGATTTGAGCAAAGCAGCAGAGGAAGGTTGAATCCCTTGTTTTCCAGTAACCAAAAGTCGAGCCAAAGCCCTTCGAACAAGTCTCTTACTCGGAATTGAGGTAAGGGTTCCTTTCCTCCTAAATTACTATTATTTTCAACGAATTTAACTAAATTAGTTAGTGCATGTTAATTCTCATATTGGAAATCAGTTTGGGTGAATTGGAGTCAAAGCTGAGAAATCACGAACATGGTATTGATTTCGGGTTAATCGCATGTTAAGTCGATGCCTGGTTTAATGAATCGATCAATTGAAATTTTAAAGTAAACAGAATCTTGTTATCAGGCTGTCATAGCATCAGTGTGTCGCACTTGAATTCTATTTGACGCTTAGGGATGCTAGTTGGGCAGTTGAAATAATTACGGAATAAGCCAAGTTATGTCTAAAGGTTATGGTTAATTCAGTTTGGGCATGTTAATAGTCTATTCGTAGTAATCATAATGGAATATTATACCCGTGATCAATGGTTTACGAACAAGAAAGTAAATGTTGCTTGAAGTCTCTATGTGCATCAGTTTAGTATACGTTAAATTCTAGGTTGACTATTAAGCATGAATGCCATGCCCATATAAGATCGCTTTATGTGTTGTTGGTTTGTTTATGACAATGTTAAACCGAGTTGGAAGTTGGATGGCTTGAGGTGGAGCTATTGAGTGGTTTGAGGTTCTTGTAGTCAGTGCTGTGTCAGGAAGGAGTTAGGGGTGTGAATTATCGCAATCGTGTGGATTGCGAGGCCATGTGTGGCTTAATGAGCAGATTCCACCGAGTTGTGATATGAAGTGTATGAACGTCCTATGTGTGAACCCTTTTCCCCCAATATACTATGTGACGTTATGTGATTAATTCTTGAAACTTTAGACGTCTTTAAAAAGAAAAGGTTATTTAGAAAGTCTGTTATACACATTCGAAAATGCTTTTAAGTTTGTCAGTTATCTATTCACTTGTTAGGACATCTAAGGTGTAAAAAGGCCCTAAATCGTCGAACTATTCAGTTAGTGACTCAACTGAATAGTCGATAGGTTTAGGAAGTTTAAAAGTGAACTAAAAGTGAATTTGAAAATGTTTAAAGCATTGGTTTGTTTATAACTTCTCCTTGTGTTTAAAAGAATTTAAACGACCTGGAAAAGAGCACCTTAAGGTGTTAATTATGAAGTTTAGCTAATTTATATACTAGTTGCTTGCTTAAGTCTCTATTGAGTTTCAAGTTACGAGCATGTAAAGCCATTATATTTTAAGAAGCGTTTACGTTGAAAGTTTATGAAAAAATTTGTTTACCTTATAAATGAGCCAAGTACCTCAAGTTTTCGAATAATAACCAGTTTGGAACGCTTTAAGTATTTAGTTTATTTTTATGCCCTCCTTTGAGTTTTAAAAAGGATTGAAGCGAAGTGAAAAAGGGCAACTGAAGGAGTTTTATTACAAAACTTAGTTTGAGTTAGATGCTAGCTAGGTACTTTAAGTTTCGAATGAGTTTTGAATTGTGAGTTAGCAAATTCATTACGATTTTAAAAGGGTTTTCAAGTTGAAAATGAAAGAACCATAACCAAAGTTAGGGTTATGGGCTATTTTGCTAGACAAGCATATATATGAATAAGCATAAGTACGCATATGTGTAAGTAATTATGTTTATGTTTATGTGTACATTGAGGAGCTACTCTAGAAACTTTAAGCTTAAGGCTGAGAACCAGGGATGGTGGCTTAGTATCCCACCTAGCATAAAATAAGCTATGTTAAGATGACTCAGGGATGGTGGTTTGAATCCCGCCTGAAGTCTCAGTATGTAAGTTATGTCTCAGCACAAAGTATGATGTCTGTCCGGATATGCATATGTTGCCGCTCGAGTTTGGCCGGCTCGGGATGGCAGTAACAAAGTACCTCTAAGAGTTCAATCCCCTCACTTATGTGATCAAATCATTACGTATGTTTCTTTTAATAAACGATGATCTTACGCCAAGGGTATTTTCCTAATGAATAAGAAAAGCAGTTGGCGTTTCGCCCTTTTAAGTATTTCAGAAAAGAAAGATTTATAAGGGCCATTATGAGGCCATATTGAACAAGATTTGAAAAGTTTATGAAGGTCATTAGAGGACCATTACAAAAGAAATTTCTTTTAAAGAATATGACCTCAAGAGGCTAACTAAAGTGTTTTTAAGAAAAGAAAGAAAGATTTCAAAGGTGCATACCCTGCATATATTTTATGAATGAGTTTCTAAGTATAGTTTAAATGAAGTTTCAGATGAAGTATAGTTACATCCTAGTAATGCATCGTACATTCAAGCTTTTCAATGTGCATATTCGATGAAAGAATGTTTCTTGCCAAGTCTTTCTTACCAGTTTGGATGTTTTCAGTACTTTCAGGACGAATTATAAGCTTTAAAAAAGTTGGCGTGAATTATAAACCAATCTTAGAATATATGAAGAACCACTGCATTTTCAAAAGTATGTTTGAAAGCTTCAAACTCAATCCTTGTTGCTTGTTTGATTAGGTGCCTAACTATTTATTAGTAGGGAAGCATGGCCGTTTAGGCCCTGGAAACGAGTTGAGGGGTTAGAATGAAGTTTTAAGGGTGGTGATCTTTCCTTGGGAATTTTGATTGTCTAATATAATAGCAAAGTATGAATGCGTGATATGTGCCTATTATTAGTATTATTACCTATAATTGTTTTGGTTTTAAGAAGTAGGGGAATTCTCACTGAGCGTGTGGTTGCTCACCCCATTACGCTTTCCCCTTTTTCCCCAGGCTTTTGTTATGATAGGTGAAAGTCAAGCCACTTATGTGGAGTTGAAGTTTCCCCTGGTTGAAAAAGAGTTATGTGTGCCATATAGAAATAGATTCATGAGTTTAATGGTATAATACAACGCATTCCTAGTTCGTAATTGTTGTAAACCAAGTTTTCTAGTTCATATAATGCATATTGTTTATGAGTCGCTCTGTATGACCGTGTGAGTCAACCATCTATTTAGTTGGATGTCTTTGGTCGAAATTAGCTGTGTTTTGGGATGTAAACCCTAGTACTTCGGTTGCGTAGACTGTTGAGTTGTATATTTGATTTCCTTCTTTATTAATAGACTATATTGTTGATATACTCCGAGCGAGATTGCTCGTTGAGTTATAAACTCCGACACGCAGCCGTTGAGCTTATTTTAAAATGTTGCACGCTTTCGTTGATTACAGGGGTTTATTATAAGGCTTTTAGCTTGGAAATGATCAGGTTTTAGGGGAAATTCTGTCCGTTTCACCCCGAAATTTAAGTCGAAAGTTAAGAGAACGTAACGCACATGGCTGTAGGGACTGGGGGTGTTACACTCTGGCACCAAACACCCAAGATTAAGGTTTTCTTTATCTTTCTTTATAAATTTCAATTTCAAAGTTTTAAATCACAAATTTCATGGTGGGTTTATAAATTTCAAATTTGAATTCCGTGGTTGAGGACGTTCCTCAACACCCCTTTGAGGAATCGCATCAAGGTGAGTGCGTAACGGTTTTCTTGCATTCTTAATATCAAATTTTAGACTTGTCTTGACTTGGATGACTTAGGGGAGGGGAAGGTCATTAGATTTCATGTTGGGATGTCATGAGAATTAGTATCATGGGTGCGAGGGTGAAAAGATCGCATCTTTGATCCGGATTCTTATAAGGACGCGCTACTAACTGAGTTAGAAAACCGAAGTGACTTTGAAAAACTATTCCTGTTGTTTTGCTCATCCAAAAATCGTGAAAGTTTATGGGTAGATGGGCCGGGATGTCCCCTGCACTATGCCTTTTGAATCGTGGAAATCTGACTTTAATTGAATGAGATATGG
>JAKOGI010000424.1:77500-92500 GCA_029747015.1 Carnegiea gigantea
TTCGCAATATGCTGGCAAACAGTCTTAAACCCTGTTCGCACAGGTTGTTTCTGAGATAAGCAGAAGCGAAAATCCAACAAAATTGAATGCGGAAATAATGGACACAGGATTTTTACGTGGAAAGTACCTCTAGCCCAACTGAGGTTAAAAACCACGACCTACCTCCTGTAGGATTTGCACACTTCACTAAACGGGCTAAACACGTTACAACAGTAACACACCTTGTTACAACTTGTAACACACGTAACTTGTATTCCCTAAGACGAGTTACCCCACGTCCAAAATCCCCTTGATTTGGACATACACTCTTCTCACTCTTGTGAAAGAAGAATATAAAGGAAAAACACCCTATTACAATGCTTATTTAACTAAGCTAATATAGGGTACAATGAAGTCCTAGTATGCCAACTTTGAAAGCTCAATTAATTCACTCACAAGGCTCGGTTTTCTTTTTAAACGTTTTTGCTCATGAACTCAGATTTTTCCTCTTTGAAAACCGATGTCTCCAAGATTGTAAGAAGCCGCCTTTTATAGTGCTTGGAACACAATTCATCAAATTTTTGGAAGCTAAAAAATCTGAAGAATATAGAATCCTTTACCCACAAGGGATGGAAAAACTATTTCTGAAATTTTTGGAAACTAAAATCCTAGAGAAAATAGAATCCTTTAGCTACAAGGGGTAAGGTGACATGAGCTGAAAACACTTCCTGAACCGCGTGCATAAGGCGGTGTTCTTCAGCAACTAGCCCATGTTTTTCTCAACTACCTTATCCACTTGCCAAAAATTGGATATTCTTTTTATTCAAAAAGATTTTGTAAATCCCTTAAGATTTTTGATAACCGTTTTTTAGGGTAAAGAATAAGATACTCCATAGAAAAATCTTTCTTGCAAATCTTTGAAGAAGCTGCTCAAAATCCAAAAGATAAAAATCATGCAAAGCAGTTTTTCGCAGCTTATTCGGGAAACACCCTGATCGCCCTGTTCCCAGGGTTGTTCTGAAGGGTGATCCGAAATATTTTCCGAAAAGCAAAACCGTTTCCAGTGAGTGGTAAATTAAAACTTTCTAATTGGCATATTAACAAGAGTCTAAAAATATAAAACCAAATCAGATCAAGACATCTTGTTGTAACCACTAGTCATCTTGTAGAACGACTTTGCTGCAAACACTTCACAGAACCTGTTTGTCACAGCTGCACTAATATCTTATGTTTCAAACACTTCACAGGATATGCTTCAAAAACACCTTACAGAGCCTGTTCCTCATGGTTGTTCTTACATCGCTGACTTGAGTACCTGTTCTTGATAAATCATTAGTCAAGCAGTTTTAATATATTGAAGAGCAACAGTAAGACCCTGTTGGTAAAGCCTGTTTGGAACAACAACAACAACTACAACACTTGGATTTATTATCATCAAAGCCTTGTACATTCTAACAAATTTCCCCTTTTTGATGATGACAAACCAAGTGACCACATTGACTTTCAAGGACAATTGAAGTGATTAGTGCCAATTATTTATAGGACCGACAATTCACATGAAGCAGTCAGTATCGAAAGAGTGTAAGAAATTTAACTCGTCCATGGGAAAACTAAAACAATATTGGTCATCCTATCTTCCCCCTTTTGGCATCATTAAAAAGTAGGGGCGAACAGTCAAATAGAGGGTGTTTGCTATCACCACCACTTGGGTAATGGAGGAAAGGCAACAGGCGATACACTCAAGTGTGTTGGTACGGTAATGAGATTGGCCATCCTAGTGTCACACAAGCAATTCACAACAAAAAGCAAGCAAGGCAAAGCTAATCAAAAAACAAGATATCCTGTCATTCATCAAAAGAGTGCAACAGAGTGCAAACTGATTCACCAAGAGAAGTGAGAACAGGCTATGAGAACAACAGATGGGAACAGCTCATGAGGGGTGTTCAAGGAGCAGAAGGAGAAAATTTTGCTGAAAGTGAAGAGAGAAGGGCGAGGAGATCTGCATGGCGTTTTGCATTTAGAGCTTTTTCCTCGTCCGGGGCAGCCTTTACAGCGTTAAGCTCAGTACTGAGGCGAGAGTTTTCTTCCAAAGTAGCCTCAAGCTTGGTTGGGGAACTGCCAGGAACAGGAGGACGGGGTGTTCTGGTCCCCTATTCTGAGGCAGACCCCTCAATCAAAGCATACCTACACCCCATAAGGGTGTTACTCCCGATCCCATCAATGAACTGAGTGCCCACCTTCTTCTGCAGTGTCACCCCAAAGTGCTCAAACACACTAGTCAGAAAGAAGTCGTATCCCAGGTCATGTTCCCTAGAGGTGTTTGCAATTCTTGTAATATGTCAAATCATGATGGCAGGAAGGTTAATTTGCACTTCCGTGTCTATCAGATCCATCAAACATTGATCCATGGCATCAGCAAGATTGCGACCCTGGGCCCTGGGGATGACATTCTTGATGATAAACCAGAATATCAATTGATGGAGCGATGTCATGTCCCCTTTCTTCACGGACTTGGGTGTTTGGTGGCTTGATTGCTGGCTAAATTTCTGGGAGAGCTCCAGCAGCCTGACTGTCCCTAGAATAGTCTTGTCTTCTCTCACATATATATCAAAGCCCGTGGAGGGAATCCCCAGAATTTCCCCTAATATCTTTGCATTAAAGCGAAGCTGCTTCCCATTAACAATACTTGTCACCACTCCTTCGGTGACAGTGCAGTTGGCATAGAACTCTACCAACTCATGTACAGAACACCCCAACAGGTGTTTGTAAACAACTCATACCACCCCTGTGCACGCAGCTTGTGCAGAAACACCCCCAGACCCTGTTCCTCAAAATATTTGACCTTTATAATTTTGCCCCTGACAACCCGTCTCTGAATCAATTGGGTCAGTTTGGCTGAGATTGCAGACGGGGTAGATTTCTTGGCTCGTTTAGGTTAGGGCTCAGTATGAGGGTCTTGGGTGGAGGCATGTTTGAGGGAGGCTTTTCTCTTGGGAGTTTTGAGGGGTGATGGTTTTGGTATAGGAAGAGGCTTATCCTCTGAGGACTCTGAGAACACGGCGTGCCCTGTTTGAAGGCAGTGTTCTCAGTGTCGCTATCTGATGAAGGCTCAGAGGAGGAATCAATCTCCTCAACAACAGGGGCTGACTGTTTGGCAGGACGAGGAGTGGAGTGAAAAGCTATTCGGGCTGATTTTCTTGTGGGTCTGTTTGTGGGTTTGGCCGAAGAGGGGATTTGTGGGTTTGGTTTGACAGGGGGTTTACTTTTTGAGGGCGCTTCAGTCTGGCCGCTTTTAGGCCTTGATGGTGGCCGTGTTCTTGGCATTCTAGTACGCCTAGCGACAATTTTGTATCGTTTGCGTTTCTCACCGGTTGGTGGTACCGGTGTGGCTTGTTCACGCTTCACAGGAGACTCCTCCATTTGACCACTACTTCTCCCTTCTTCTTTTGACAAATCCTCCCCTAGGTCATCCCTAAAAACTTCAGGCCCTGTTTCTGACCCTGTTTCCTGCTCAGGAAATAGCCCAAACGAATTGATGTCATCTAACCCATGGTCCAACAGAAAGAGTTCATCTAAAGCCCCAATTTCTCTTTCAGATGCCCCAACAAGTTCTTGGGGTTAACATGCACCCGTTTTACCAAACAAAATCAATTCCCACCTAAATTTGTATGGGATGTCTTCCAATTTCAAATTCACTGTTCTAAGGTCGATACTTTTCAAAAACCCAAAAGGTTTATAGGCAATGGATCGAGGAGGTTCAGTATTTTTACCTTCCATGAGGGCCGTCAGAAATTGTGTAGGTGCAAACAGGGCTGTGGCTGTTTGCAAGGCTGTGCCCTGTGTCTGGTTGCCCTGGGTCAAGGTCGAGGAGCTCTCGAAGCTAATGGGAAACGCCATTTTTCAGAGGAATGAGAGATATTAGGGTTTCTTGAACAGAGTTTCAGAGCAAGAGAGTTTCAGTGGAGGTGAGAGATTTGAGCAACAGAGCTTTAAAGGGAGAGAGAGACGTGCGAAATCTTTAAAAGATTTTGCCCGTTTTTGCAACGGACTTTAGCATTTATTTAGGCCGCGCACGCCTCGGGAAGAGATTAGCAGTTTTCAATTTGTTGCACACATTTGACAAACAAGAGGCGTACCTGTTCCTGATGCTTGTTCTTGAGGTTACTTGCTCGGTAACATTGGACAATAAGGGCAATCTCATTATACCTCAACGAGTGTCAACAAGTTGCAAACCTCACATATGCTAAACATAGCACACAAGTTGATTGCAAACAAAAATTTAACATGTTGTACCCGTCACTTTTAAATTTTGCAAACAGGGAGAGAGAACAGGTTGGTCAGGTTGTTCTAATTAAGCCTAGTTCGAGTCTATTCCTTTCAAATTGTTCTCTACTCAATGCCTTTGTGAATATATCAGCAATTTGATTTTCAGTGGCACAAAAATTCATTGAGATTACTCCTTTTTCAACATTGTCTCTTAGAAATGATGACGAATGTCAATATGTTTCGTTCTTTTGTGTTGACATGGATTTTTGGCAATGTTAATTGCACTTGTATTGTCACAATAAATAGGAACGCATCCTATGTCAACACAAAAGTCCTTGAGTTGTTATCTTATCCATAATAACTGAGCACAACAAGATGCAGCTGCCACATACTCAGCTTCTGCTATGGACAAGGCAACAGAGAGTTGTTTCTTGGTTGCCCAAGATACCAAACAAGGTCCAAGAAAGTGAGCCATACCTGAGGTGCTTTTTCTATCAACCAAGAAACCTGCATAATCAGCATCAGCATACCCAACAAGATCAAAGTTGCAACCTCTAGGATACCATAAGGCTAGATCAGGTGTATGTTTTAAGTATCTTAAAATCCTTTTTACAGCCTTAAGATGAGTTTCTTTAGGGTTAGACTGAAAACGTGCACATAGACCAACACTGAAAACAATGTCAGGTCTACTAGCCGTCAGGTATAGGAGTGACCCTATCATGCCCCTATAGGATTTCTCCTCAACTGAGGGACTACCATCATCCATTACCAACCTGGTTGAGGGAGAGATGGGAGTATCAATGGGCTTGGCCGACTCCATCTTAAAACGCTTAAGTAACTCTTTGATATACTTTTGTTGATGGATCATGGTGCCGTTTGAAGTTTGCTTGATTTGCAAGCCTAGAAAGAAATTAAGCTCACCCATCATGCTCATTTCAAACTCACTCCTCATCATTTTTGAAAATTCATTGCACAAATCATGATGAGTTGCACCAAATATAATGTCATCGACATATACTTGGACAATCAACAAATGTTCCCCCTTAGATTTTAGAAACAAGGTATTGTCTACCTTGCCTCTTGCAAAATTATTTTCCAATAAAAAGCTTGACAACCGCTCATACCAAGCTCTAGGAGCTTGTTTTAAACCATAAAGTGCCTTGTCAAGTTTGAAAAAATGGTTAGGAAATTCATCACTTTCAAAACCGGCGGGTTGTTTGACATACACTTCCTCTTTAAGGTACCCATTTAGAAACGCACTTTTAACATCCATTTGATATAACTTGATCTCCATGTGGGCTGCAAAAGCTATCAAGATTCGAATGGCTTCCATCCTTGCAACAAGTGCAAAAGTCTCTTCATAATCAATTCCCTCTTCTTGGTTGTAGCCTTGAACCACCAGCCGGGCCTTGTTCCTAGTGACTGTTCCGCACTCATCTAGCTTGTTACGGAACACCCACTTGGTTCCAATGATTGTTCTATCCTCTGGCCGTGGCACAAGGTGCCATACCTTGTTTCTTTCGAACTGATGGAGTTCTTCTTGCATGGCTGTGACCCAATCTGAATCTGCAAGAGCTTCATTAATATTCTTAGGCTCAATTTTTGAGAGAAAAGCATAGAAAGCACAGAAATTTTTAAGCCTAGATCTAGTTTGAACTCCTGCATTAATATCAGACAAAATTTGATCAAGAGGATGTGAACTTTGGTATTTCCATGATCGTGGTGAAAGTGGGTTTACAGATATGCTCTCTATCCTAGCTGGAATACTTGGCGAAACAAGTTCAGCACCTGTTTCCAAGCCTGTTTGGGAGCCTATTCCTGAAATTATCTCAGAAGGGTTCGGCTGATGTTGTCCCGAACAGGGTTCCACCCTATTTCCCCCTGTTTGGTTCACACCCTGCCTACCTTCCTGAAGAACAGCTTCAGGCCTTGATCCCTCAGGTTGATCCTTACCCGGTTCATCTTGAAGCAGCATGTCTTTTCTAACAAGACCTAGTTCGAGGTCTTCCTCCTGTGCATCATTCTCACTTAGAGAGTTAGTTTCATCAAAAAGCACATGCACACTTTCTTCAACACACAAGGTTCTCTTATTAAACACTTTGTATGCCTTACTATGTGAGGAGTAACCGAGGAATATTGCCTCGTCACTCCTTGGATCAAATTTCCCTAAGGCATCCTTTCCATTATTATGCACAAAACATTTACACCCAAAAACTCTCAAATGCAAAATATTTGGTTTTCTTCCTTTGAGGATCTCATAAGGAGTTTTGTTAAGAACAGGTCTAATCATGCATCTATTTATAATGTAACATGATGTGTTTAAAGCTTCAGCCTAAAAATTTCTAGGAAGACCACTAGCAACAGGCATTGTTCTAGTCATAACCTCTAGAGTACGATTTTTACGCTCTACTACCCCGTTCTGTTGGGGTGTTCTTGGAGCTGAAAAATTGTGATCAACACCAGCTCATTACAATAGTCAATAAAGCTCGAATTTTCAAATTTTGTACCATAGTCAGACCTTATGCATACCAAAGAGTGTCCTACCCTCTCTTCAGTCTTTTTAATGAAAGCAAGAAATTTTTCAAAAGTTTCATCTTTAGAAACCAAAAACAAAGTCCAAGTGAAACGAGAGTAGTCATCCACTATCACAAGCACATACCTCTTGCCACCTCGGCTCATGATCCTCATTGGACCACATAGATCCATATGTATTAATTCAAGGGGTCGAGTAGTGCTTATACACTTTTTAGACTTAAATGAATTTTTGACTTGTTTGCCTTTGGCACATGCATCACATACCTTGTCATCATTGAATTTGATGGAAGGTAAGCCAACTACTAAATCTTTGGTTACAAGTTTGTTCAAAAGAGAGTGGCTTGCATGACCTAGTCTTTTGTGCCAAAGTATAACATCATCTTTTAAGACACTCAAACAAGTCAAATTATTTTGGGGAAGAGTAGAAATACACACTTTATAAACATTTTTGTGTCGCTTTCCCCTTAACACAACATCTCCTGTGTTCATGTTTACAACCAAGCAACGTGTTGGAGAGAACACTACTAGGTTGCCTTTGTCACACAGTTGGGACACATTTAACAAGTTGTGTTTTAAACCATCCACAAAATAAACATTGTCAATTGAATGGGAGAGTGACTCATCTATCTTACCTATACCGACAATTGTCCCAGATTTGCCGTTTTCAAATGCCACACTCCCTCCTTCTGATGCTGTAAGTGAGAGAAAATTGGATTTTTCACCAGTCATATGCCTCGAACACCCACTGTCAATATACCACACCTGCCTGTTCCCTAGACTGTTTCATGCACTGTTTGCTGGGTTGTTTGCTGGGTTGTTCTCTCTCACTTCAGCCTACAAAACAAATCAAAGGTTAGTTTTGGGAACCCAGATCCACTTGGGTCCCATTCCTGTAGACGTGTAAATCTCATCTTTCCTAACCCACATTTGTTTTACATGCACTGAGTTCTTTTTAATGGCATACTTTCTTATAGGACAAGCATATCGATAATGCCCCGTTTTACCACAATGAAAACAAACAATATTTTCAGGTAATCCCACATATTTGTTATTCACTGGGTAGGTCATCTTAGGCACAAAACCTAGTCCTCTTCTATTTTGACTATGATGAGTGTTTAACCATTCCAACGACCTTGAGGACCTGTTCCAGAGCTTATTTGTGGCAAGGTCCGATTCTAAGTGTTTTATTTTTTCAAGCAAGTTTCTGTTTTCTTCCAGCAAAGACTCGACCATACCTTTTAAGTCAAGAGATTCTTTTTCTAGCTCAGTCAGTTTAGTGGAACAAGTCTCTTCTTTCATGAGTAGAGTTTCTTTAAGCACATTGATGTTTTCATGCAAGGCAAGAGACTCTTTGTCAACTTCAAGCTTTTCTAATTTAAGGGTTTCATTTTCAAGTTCTAAATCTCGAACATCCCCTTTTAATTTAGCATATATATCCATTATATTGTACACTAATTTCTCAAGAGTTGAATTAATAAAACCACGTACCTTGTTCTTGAGTTGAGTCACACTATCCGTTGACCCATCATCTGAATCAGTGTCACTCCTTGCCATGAGTGCTACATCAGCTTCCCCAGCTTCAGACCCTTCCTCATCCTCACTTGAATCTCCCCAGGCCGCGAGCATAGCTTTTGAGAATCTTTTCGCTGAGCTGCTTACACCCTGTTTCCTCCCCTGTTTTCTGGGGTGTTCGGGTTCTTGTTCTTCCTTGTGCAGTGGGCAGTTTCTCACAATGTGGTCCAGCTTACCACACTTGAAACACCCAGTGAACTGTTCCCGAGGGGTGTTCCTGGCTTTGCCGAAGTCCTTCCTTTTGATGTTTTCTTTGACTTTCTTGAAGAACTTCTTAAATTTTTGAGTCATCATGGCAATCTCCCCCTCCTCAGAATCAGAATCATCTTCTAAGGCCTTTAGTGCAAGACCTCATTCTCTGTTTGTCTCATCTTTCTGTTGAGAATATTTCCTAAGTTCATATGTTTGGAGGTTGCCAATCAGCTCATCTAGGGTGATCTTGTTCATGTCCTTAGCTTCTTGGATGGCCGTTACTTTCGCTTCCCAAGAATAAGGTAAAATTCTTAGGATCTTCCTTACCAATTCTTCAGTGGTGAAGGATTTTCTCAAGGATTTCAACTCATTCGTTATGTGAGTGAAGCGAGTGTACATGTCCATCACACTTTCCTGATCACCCATCTCGAACAGCTCATACTTTCTCATAAGCAATTCAATCCGGGATTGCTTTACTTGATTGGTCCCTTCGTGAGCTACTTGCAAAGCATCCCAGATTTCTTTGGCCGACTCACATTCAGATATGCGAGTATATTCATCAGGACCTAGGCCAAAATATAGGAGTTTCTTGGCCTTGGCATTCTTCTCCATCATCTTGTAATCTTCAGCATTGAACTCCTTAGGCTCCTTGGGGATTGACTTTCCATCTTCAGTTGTTTTCTTAGGGATGAGTGGTCCATGCTTGATGAGCATCCACAACTCATAGTCCTCGGCTTGCATGTAGTTTTCCATCCTATTCTTCCACCAACTATAGTGTTGGCCATTAACGTATGGTGGACGAGTTATGGATTGACCTTCAAGCATGCCTTGTAGAGTACTCATCCTCAAAGATCTCTCAAAGGTGTTAGCTTTTCAAAGGAGAACCTGCTCTGATACCACTTGTTGAATTAGAGAGTACACAACCATAAGAGGGGGGTGAATTGTGGTGTCCGATTTTCCCAATATGCTGGCAAACAGTCTTAAGCCCTGTTCGCACAGGTTGTTTCTGAGATAAGCATAAGCGAAAATCCAACAAAATTGAATGCGGAAATAATGGACACAGGATTTTTACATGGAAAACACCTCTAGCCCAACTGAGATTAAAAACCACGACCTACCTCCTGTAGGATTTGCACACTTCACTAAACGGGCTAAACACGTTGTAATAGTAACACACCTTGTTACAACTTATAACACACGTAACTTGTCTTCCTTAGGACGAGTTACCCCACGTCCAAAATCCCCTTGATTTGGACACACACTCTTCTCACTGTTGTGAAAGAACAATATAAAGGAAAACACCCTATTACAATGCTTCTTTAACTAAGCTAATGTAGGCTACAATGAAGTCCTAGTATGCCAACTTTGAAAGCTCAATTAATTCACTCACAAGGCTCGGTTTTCTTTTCAAACGTTTTAGCTTATGAACTCATATTTTTTCTCTTTGAAAACCGATGTCTCCAAGATTGTAAGAAGCCGCCTTTTATAGTGCTTGGAACACAATTCATCAAATTTTTGGAAACTAAAAAATCTGAAGAATATAGAATCCTTTACCCACAAGGGATGGAAAAACTATTTCTGAAATTTTTGGAAACTAAAATCCTAGAGAAAATAGAATCCTTTAGCTACAAGGGGTAAGGTGACATGAGCTGAAAACACTTCCTGAACCGCGTGCACAAGGCGGTGTTCTTCAGCAGCTAGCCCATGTTTTTCTCAACTACCTTATCCATTTGCCAAAAATTGGATATTCTTTTTATTCAAAAAGATTTTGCAAATCCTTTAAGATTTTTGATAACCATTTTTTAGGGTAAAGAATAAGATACTCCATAGAAAAATCTTTCCTGCAAATCTTTGAAAAGCTGCTCAAAATCCAAAAGATAAAAATCGTGCAAAGCAGTTTTTCGCAGCTTATTCGGGAAACACCCTGATCGCCCTGTTTTCAGGGTTGTTCTGAAGGGTGATCCGAAATATTTTCCGAAAAGCAAAACCGTTTCCAGTGAGTGGTAAATTAAAACTTTCTAATTGGCATATTAACAAGAGTCTAAAAATATAAAACCAAATCAGATCAAGACATCTTGTTGTAACCACTAGTCATCTTGTAGAACGACTTTGCTGCAAACACTTCACAGAACCTGTTTGTCACAGCTGCACTTATATCTTATGTTTCAAACACTTCACAGGATATGCTTCAAAACACCTTACAGAGCCTGTTCCTCATGGTTGTTCTTACATCGCTGACTTGAGTACCTGTTCTTGATAAACCATTAGTCAAGCAGTTTTAATATATTGAAGAACAGCAGTAAGACCCTGTTGGTAAAGCCTGTTTGGAACAACAACAACTACTACAACACTTGAATTTGTTATCATCAAAACCTTATACATTCTAACAATAAGCCATCAGCCCCTTAATTGAGTTGTCTTGTTTTGTGCTTAATGGCAAAGTGGAATGAAGGTAGGTATTCTGCCCATTAGGCATGCCTAGTATTAAGTTTGTGTTGTCTCTTGATGTACTTCAAAGTCTCATGAACTAAATGGAGTATAAACTCACCGGCTGCAAGATAATAACTCCAGTGCTTCAAACACTTGATGATTGCATAAAAATCCTTATCATAAGTTGAGCACTTTCTTAGCATCACACAACTTTTCACTAAAGAAAGCTAACCCTTGCCTTTCTAGGTCAAGACTTCTACAATCCCCACTCCATACGCATCACTTTTAACTTCAAATACCTTCTCAAAACATGAAAGGGCTAAGATAGGAGCTTGAGTTAGCTGACACCTGGTCTCTTTAAAGGCCTTCTAAGCCTTGGAATTCCACTAAATGAAGGTTCCCTTGATGACTTCAGTCATTGGGGCTCTGTTGGTGCTAAAATTTTTTTATAAATCTTATGCAAAAAGAGGCTAGTCCATCAAAATGCCTCACATCATGGATGCTCTTAGGAACTTGCCAGCTCCTAATTGCGCCCACTCTACTTTCATTCACTTAGATGCCTTCAAATGTGGCTATGTAACCCAAAAATGTGACTTTGTTAAAAAAGAAAGAACATTTGTTAAGGTTCCCATACACTTTCTCCTTCTTATTTACTCGGATTACTAGCTTGAGATGATTGGTATGCTCTTCTTCTATCTTGTTGTAAACTAAAAGTCATCAAAGTATAAAACAAAAAATCTACCTATGAAGAGTCTGATCACTTGGTTCATAAGCCTCATAAAAGTGTTTAGTGCATTAGATAGGCTAAAAGGAATGACCAACGACTCATAGAGACCCCTTTTTGTTTTAAAGATAGTCTTCCATTAATCACCTTCCCTGATTCTAATCTAGTAGTATCCACTCCACAACTCCACTTTGGACAAGACCTTGGATCCATAGTGCTTATCCAACATGTCGTCTAACGTAGGAACAGGGTGTCTGTACTTGATGGTTCTCTTGTTAATAACCCTAATGTCCATAGACATCCTCATGCTTCCATCTTTCTTAGGCACAAACAAGGCTGGCATAGCACATGGACTTAGGCTCTCCCTCACCATTCCCTTGGCTACCAATTCCTCCACGTGCCTTTGTACCTCTTAAGTGTCCTTAGGGTTCATTCTATAAGCTAGCCTATTAGGAACGATAACCTGTAAGAAATAAATTAATATGGTGTTGGATAGTTCTTTTGGTGGAAGGCCAAGAGGGATCTCCTCAAGAAAGACATGCTTATACTGATCAAGGATGGCTTTTCCTTATGAGGGAACAGGCTGGGTTTCTTCTCATTAAGACTGGACTAAAAGGCCTAAACTCATGTTGTGAGGCCTTGAGGATAGGCTCCACTATAGTAAGGAGCATCTCTGTTTGTTCAAGGGTTTTAGAGGGTTTTTGTTTGGGCATGAGGAGCTAAAGGGGAAAGGGTTATTTTCTTACCATCCTTGGTGAATAAGTAAATGTTTAAGTACCCATCATAGGTTACTCTCTAGTCAAACAACTAGGGTGTCCCCAAAAGCACTTAACATACATCCATAGGGATTATATCACACCAAACCTCATCAAAGTAACTCTTACTAATAGAGAAAGCAAATAAACACCTTAAGTTTACTTGTAAACCCCTACCTTGGTTGAGCCACTAAATACTATAGGGATGAGGATGGACTGAGGTTTGCAAGCCAAACTTCCCAATCATGCTAGTAAAGGCCACATTTGAGCAGCTCCCACTGTCTATGATTAAGGAACATAATTCGCCATGGATGGTGTACCTACTGCAGAATATATTTTCCTTCTGCTTATCCTTGGCACTCTTCTGGAGATTAGGGGCTCTCCTAATCACCACTAATTCTCCTTCATCTAGCTCAGTAACCACCTCCTCTCCCTCTTTATCTTCCATCACGCAAACCTCCCTTTCTTCCTTCATCTCTCCTTCTTGGATAGCTTGGTATTCTGCTAAGGTTGTCACCCTTCTATTAGGACATTCAGAAGCAATATGCCCAAGTCCTTGGCATTTATAGCATCTTATATTGGTAGTGTATCCTGGTAGGGATTTATTTTGTGCAGTTAGGGGTTTTGGGGCCACTTTAGATGAGGTTCTAGTGGGTTTCAGAGTTAGTGGGGTGCTTTCCTTGTTAAAGGGTAGGTTTTTGGAAAAGGGTTTGGGTATATCTTTCTTCACTGACTTGGTTTTCTTTTATTGCTCCACCCTATGAGCCAACTCACAAACATCCTCAAAAGTTGTATACTGTTGCAGTTCGACAACATAAGAGTACCTAGGGTCAAGGCCACTCAGGTTTCTTACTATCGCCTGGTCCTCGGGTTCTTGTAAGTCACACTTAATCAAGAGTTTTTCAAACTCTCCAGTGTATTCTTTAACAAACTTGGTGCCTTGAGTTAGACTATGCAACTGAGCATAGGAAGAGGGTAGGAACCTAGCTTTAAGCTTAGACTTCATCTTAGCATAGGTTTTGATCTTGGTCTTCCTTCTTTTAGCTCTCTTGGCACATAGGTTGGTCCATAAATTGAACCATAATTCCTCAGTCTCAAAGCAAAAAATTTGACCTTCTTTTCTTCAGGTGTGTCTTTGTAGTTGAAGACTCTCTCAACTATATGCAACCAGTCAAGAAACCCATCAGGGTCAAGCCTTCCTTCAGACTCAGAAAATTCTACTTTGATACATGCCTTGATGGTGATGCCTTCTTCTTCTGGTCTTTGGTTCAGAGTCATCATCACTAGAGTTGTCAAAAGGGTTCTCTGGGCTTTTAAATTCTCCTTGAGATTGACCTGTAGAGCTAGTTGCATCATAATGCAAAGCTCTCCTTTTGTTCATGAGGGATTCCCGTATTTACTTCCAAAGATACTCATTGTCACTATAAAAAATAATGCTTGCTTCCACAGTTAGACTTCTACACTTAGGGAAGTGTGGGCAAAATTAGAGGGGTTTGGTTAATATTTTTTATTCCTCGCTTAACAAATGTAGGGGATTAACTAATATAATATTCAATAATTATTTTAAAAGTCTTCCCTTATTACACTACTCCCCAACTCTAACAGCCCCTAGAACAAGATCAGCCAAGGAAAAAAAACCAAAACCTTACCACCCCCGAACTACCGGCATCGCCACCCCCGAACTACCGACGTCGCCAGCCCCTCGGCTGAGTAATCGTCGAATTGGCTTCTGGGGCATCATTGATTTGTTACTTTTAATTTTTGTACTTAGCTCCTGCTTTTGTTTCTATGATTCGTTTTTCTTAGTGATATCAATTGTGGTGTTTAACAAGCAATTCTCTGATGGATAGAGCAACCTAATTTGTTGGCGCGAATGATGTTGGGTGCGGAGATATGCTTGGTTTTATCTAGATGAGGGCCAGAACAAGTTGGATTATGTGTTGTCCTTGACTGTGAAGAACTTGTTGTAGAGGCATCTTCAGACCCTTGTTTTTAAGGTTGGTATGGCTAAGTCAATCCACTACGCTAAGGTGCTGATCAGGCAAAGGCACATTAGATATTACTTACACTAATTGCTAACTAAAGTCTACTACATCATTTCTTTGTCTTTATATTTCTGTTAAGTTGTGAACATTGCTTATGTATTGCTTATCGAACCTTTGTTCTTTATATATTTAAAGGACTAGAAGATTGAATTTATCAGTTATAAAATCTTAGGTGTTCAAGATTCATAGCTTTCTAATGTCAATTGAGTTGGTATGCTCCATTAGACATTGTCTCAGGAAAAGGAACTTTGGGTTTGACGTAATGGACTATAGTTATGGCAGAGTATTCTAAATTGCATTCACTGCTAGAGAAACATTCTGTCTCTCTCTGCGAGATAAATTCGATATGATATGTTGGTGAAATCATGTTAATAATTTACAGGGCAAATTTATTCTGAGATTGGAGGGACCCAATTTCAAGTTATCAGAGACCTTAATTGTGATTGACTTGTGATAGATGCGCATAATTTATTCTATAGATTGGACCTAGCTCATTCTAAGT
>JAKOGI010000424.1:97500-182500 GCA_029747015.1 Carnegiea gigantea
CCATATTAGTAATTTCCATTGAGATGGGATTTATAAAGAACATAGAATTCTCCATGCCTTGGCCATTCGAGGGTCTTGGTTAGGTTTGCTATTCTTCATTAGCAATGGTAGCCTAATTGACAGTGTATATTTTGTTGGGTTTTAGTGCCCGATAAAGTTGGTTCAGATTTGCAGTGGGTCTTACCGGGTGTTGGAGTATATTGCAAATGATTTTTGGGGGAAATAGGTATTTGAGTGTTAATAGCTCCCATCCTATTCATGTTTCATTGAAAAGTGTGGCTACGAGCTTCTATTCCTAGTGGGTAGGGTTGATAAGGTGCCGGAGTTGTAGTTTGGCATTGTTACACAATTTATCTTCAAATATTCATGTAGTGCATCCATTGCAGACTTGCCAACTCACTGCTTCTTTAAATTTAGAGGTTGCTTTGACTAACCCCAACCATTCCCATGAAGCATTACGTTCCTGGAATTCATAATAAGCTGCATCGATGGGTGAGTGTGCGCCATACTTACTTTGATACAAGAGTGCTAGCAAGGATTGTGGGTGAGTGTGAATGTGCCATGCTTGTTTCATTAGCAACTCCTGATTCCATTTCAGTAAGTCTCGCATGCCCAGCACGCCTGAGGTTTTGGGTTGTGTTTCCTATCTGGTCCAGTGAACTGATGGTTTCCTTGGGAATTTTGCCAAAAGAAATTCATAATCAAGGTATTTAGTTTGTAGAGAGTGCTTACAAGGATTTGATATGCTAATAGCATATGGTGACAGAGCACTACAATGACATTATTAATGAGGAGGAGGCATCCTGCGGGGGAGAGAAGTTTAGCTTTCCATCCTTACATTTTCCGTTGCACTTTTTCTACCAGGGAGTCAATTGCTTGTGCTTTGGGATTTCCACTTAGTACAAGTAAGCCTAAATATTTGCCAAAGGAGGGCTCAGTTTTCATCGTGATGATGGATTGCAGCATGTTACAAGTGTGCCCTTGAGCATTGGGCGAGAGTAATATGAATGATTTTTGCATATTTATGATCTCACCTTATGCTAAGCAAAATTCATTGATGGATTGGTATAGGCATTGGCGTTGCTGTGGGTTTACTATTGTAAAGAATACAACATCGTCAACAAACATGGGGTGGTTCATAGCAGGGCTGTTCTTGAAATTTTAAATCCAAGGCACGTATCGTTCTCCTGGGACTACGTTAAACAATCTGAAAGAACCTCCGCGCATAGAATGAAAACATAGGGAGACAAAGGATCTCCTTGGCATATACCTAACTTGGGCTTAAAACATGGTCAGGGTTTGCCATTTATTAATATAGAGTGTGAGACAGTTGTGATGCACTCTATAATAATGGAGATGCATTATTCCAAAAAGTCGACTTGCCTTAGAACTGCCTCAATAAAATCCCATTCAAGTCGATCATAGGCCTTGTTGAGATCAACTTTGATAGCTGCTAAAGGGGTTCTCGATGTTTATTCTTTATGGGATGAATGGGCTCATAGACCATGAGGAAGCTATCCCCCATGTGTCTTCCAGGCATAAAGGTATTTTAGAATGGTCTGATAAGGGAAGACATAATCTTCTTTAGGTGATTGGTAAGTCACTTCAAGATACTGATAACTGCTTAAAGCGTATATCATTTTAGGGTCATTTTGCTGTATTTTTAGGGAGAATTATATGCTTTATGTGATAATTTATACTCATTTTCCCATTTTACTCTCAAGTATGGTTTTTTCCTATGTTTCATAGGATTCTGGACCTTTTTGCTCTTGCTTTGACCATAAATGAGTGTATTTTGACTCCGCATGGACACCCTTTAGTGCTATGCCCGTGAAAGGAAGAAAGAACTGAAGAATGTAGAGCCAAAGCTGACCACGGTCTGTCCGTGGTGTTGGCCACGATCCTTGGTGTCTTTATTTTCCCGCGAGGCTTTCTGTTTTCTCATGGCTTTTCGACTTCCTAGCAGTTATTATTCCATTATTGCACGTGGCTGTTTGTCTTCCAGAATCCTACTATAAAAAGGGGGGCTCCCACACCCCATTTTCACACATCTAACATCCATCATTCCTTCATTTCCATTTTCTTCTCTTGGATTAGTTTAAATTAGATTAGAAGGAGAGAGAGTGAGTTGAAGTGAAGATTTGCAAGGATTCCACCCCGGGCTTGCAATGACAGTTCAAGCATGATCTTGGCTGAGTATCTCTTTTCTCTTCTCTCTTCTCTTCTCTTTTCTCTTTAGACTTATCATTTTAGTTTGTTTAATTTTATCATGTTTGAGTAGTTTTATTTTGTCTAGGGATTTAGTAGTTTATGAAAAGTGATTGGATTTTGTTTTAATTTATAGAATTGTGCTTATTTCATGATTGGTTTGATTTCATTATATCAAGTGTGATTCATGTTGTTAGTGGATTTTTGGCCAAAATTTGCTTGCACACTTGAAACAATTAAGTAAACATTTGAAACACGACATTCGATTATTGGACTGCTTGTTAGAACCTATCGTTGCATTATCTCGAAAGAGAGATTATCAACTTGGGAGGACGTGCATTAAGTAATCGAAAATATTAAAGTTAGATGAAGTCAAATTAGCTTGAAAGAGCGACATTTGCTTAGTTTAGACAAATTTAGTTGATTTTGAACGAATAGACTGAATTTCTGTATAGATTACAATTCCTTGAAATTAACCAATTAGAGAAAGACATATGTTTATCATTTTGATTCAATTCCCGTTCATAACTAAAATTCCTAGGCGTTTTTCCAATATTTGATTTAGAAAAGTTTATTTGCAGTTGTTAATTCAAAACCATTTGAATTTGGATTTGCTTAGCATATCTTGAGGGATTACAATCTGTTAGTTTCACCGAGTCTATATGGGTTCAACCTTGAACAGCTACAACGCCACCGTGCGCTTGTGGGCCTATCAAGTTTTTGGCGTCGTTGCTGGGGACTAGCGTTGTATATTGGATT
Source organism: Carnegiea gigantea (assembly GCA_029747015.1). Classification (NCBI taxonomy): domain Eukaryota; kingdom Viridiplantae; phylum Streptophyta; class Magnoliopsida; order Caryophyllales; family Cactaceae; genus Carnegiea; species Carnegiea gigantea. The sequence continues at coordinate 100,468 of JAKOGI010000424.1, forward strand.
TTTCCTGATAGGTTTGACTAAACATTTTGTTTTTCTTTGAAAAAAAGTGAAAATAAAAATTGAAAAACTAAAAAAAAAAGAATTTTTTGGGAACAACAACGGCAATTTTCCATTTCCCCCAATTCGAGCATGAATTATTTTGGAGATATTTTAAGCGATTAAATATTTTTTTTGCTCAACGTAGTTATTGTGTTGGTAAATGGAAAAGTTTGGACATTGTTAATGAGGGTGTGAATAATAAAACTCGAACTCTTTTAGAGTATTGGGTCTTTCATGGTAGAAATCTTGATGATGCATGGTATTTGCTTAAATGGATTGCTTGGGATTCATTTGAATTTGAGAAGGCTACTATTATTTCTAAATATTCATTTCCTAATCCTTGTGCATTTTATTCTATATCCTATCATGACCCCTTTTGGTGTGATTTGTGTAATTCTTCTAACCATGCAACTAATTTGTGTCCTTATTATGCATGCTATACTCAACCTTATTTTGCATTACCCATAGACAATACTGAAGTTGTCTTGACCTTAAATGATTCTTCCTTTCCTTTAGCTCAATGCACGGGGCTTGTGGAGGGTGATCCTTTTGGATTTGATGCTAGATTTGATTTTACTGATGCATGTTTTAAGTCAGAAGATATTTTTGATAAGGTGCATGATCTAGTTGAGACTCCTTTGGAGGAGTCACGTGATGCGTTTGTGCGTAAGGAGTCTCCTAGCCTTGGTTTTGATGATTGTGTTTTCCCCAATCCCCTTGAACATTTTCATGTTTCCTCTACGTGTTCACAACCCTCTATTTCCCTGGAGTATGACATTGTTTAGCCCATTGATAATTCTATGATTTTTGTTGCTAATGATGATTTGGGCTATGTAGATAACATGTTTAGTATGCTTGGTAGGAGTCTCGATAATTATGTGTCCCTAGGTTACTTTAGAGGGCATGATCCCTACATTGACCCTTATTGTATATGCTTAGGAGACTTTCCCAGGAAAATCATGTTGACTGCATTCTTTAATCCTTCCTGTGATTTTTTTTATAGCCATTGATAAAGTTAAGAGGATACCTTCATTATTGCCTCTTAGCTTTTATTTCCTGAATTGTGGTCCCAAGAGTTTGATAAGCTCCTGCATGCTTTAACGACATCTGCTTTCATAAGCCAAGTTTTAACAACATGATGGAGTGGCTAATGCTCCATGTGCCCTGGTTATTACGTGGCCGCATAGCTTAGGTGCACTCTGCACCTAACCTACTAAGATTGTTATGTTTTGTTTCCTTTCCCTTCTCTTACTTTCTTTCCTTTGAATAATAATGCTTTGTTTAAGCATGGGGGAAGGGTAGCTTCATGTTTTTCATTTAGATTATTAGTTTGCATACATGCTAGAGCATATAGTTTTAGGTTTCTTTTTATTTACATTTTGCATTTAGTTGCATTTTAGGTTCGCATATAGGATTGCATTTAGAGATACTGTGGATGGTGTGAGATAACCTCCAATGATACTTTTGTTTATGCAAAATAGCTTTCATAAGCTTAAGTAACTTTTGATGTGTAATCTCTTTTGGTGCTAAAATTTGTGAAGGTTTTACAAATATTTCTTGTTTTGACCCTTGTCTTGATTGGGAACTACATTACTCCCTATAGTCTTTGGCACTAACGTTGGTACATGGATTCATTATGTGAGCTTAATGCAACTTTGGCAGATATCCCCATGAGATTTTGAGCCTTATTTGGACTGATTCATTATATTTAGTCTCATATTTCTTTCATGTCTATGACTCTTCCATGTTGCATCTCTAGAACTTGCCTAGACTCTTATTCAAAATCACAACACCATATGCATAGTTGATGATATGATAGAGGCATTCTTTGTTCTTGATTATTTTAGCCACATAGCCAAATAGCCTACCCTTGTATTACATGCTTTTCGCCTTTGCTATCCCTTTTGAGCTTATATCCATTTTTGTTGTGATCCCTTCGTATTAGTCCTTGGCCAAACACATATTCCTAACCTTTAAGTTAAGTCTATGGAGCATCACTTTATCTAAGTAGTGGGTGGTTTTGGGGATAATTGAGTTTAAGATGCCTTTGGTATGTTGATTTATTGAGGGATTGATAACATTGAGCATTTATTTTGGTTCCCTCTTATTTGGGTTATGTATATGTATTTGATTGTCAGTTGATAGTTAGTGACCCTATGTCTTTCAACAATTGTAATTTTAGTTTCATTTCCCAAAAAAAAAGGGGAAAAAAGTGCAAGAAGAAAAAGTACAAGAAGAAAAAAATCATGTTGCAAAAAAAAAGGTAAAAGAAAAAAAAGAAGCGGAAAAAAAACTAGAAAAAAACTCCATGATTGGCATTGGATATGTACAAAGCTTGAATTCCTTTCCCTATCAACTCATGTTTTATTTGATTTATTAGGGTATGTTCATTGTATTGTTCGGGTCTAGAGTGTTGGTGAACCTCATTATTTTAGGTGCTTTGATTCATTGCTCCATAGTCTTTGGCTAAGTAGCTCCACTTTACCCAAATTCATTTGTCCATTCCTTTCCCTTAGCCCTTCTACGCTTTATTGTAACTCAAGTAAAGTCCTCTTGATTGTCTTGTGCACATTACATTTTAATGGTAGAGAATTTGAGAGCCTTGTCAAGCCTATGATAGATTGCATCTTTAGAATGAGTCTTGAGTGAACCTATGATATATTTCAAACACATAAGCGGTAGTGTTCCACATTTCCCAAAAGTGAGGTTTTACTAGTCCATTTGGCTCTACTCAATCTCATGTACTTGCATAACATGCTTTGTGGTTCTTTGGGGGTGATCAAGTTTGATATTGAGTTTATGGTCTTATACTTTTTCAAAAACCTTCTTTTCCTTCTGATTTTGAAATGTTTTGTGCACTACTTGGGGTCACTCTTGATTGATATTCTTACTTGTGATATGCTATAACTTGCCTACTCTAAGGAGGTTATTACCGTTTTAAGTCCTAAGAAGTATTTCCCTTGTTCATTTTCTATAGTGTTTGCTTGAGGACAAGCAATAGTTTAAGTATGGAGGAGTTTGATAAGTGCTTGAAGCGTATATCATTTTAGGGTCATTTTATTGCATTTTTAGGGAGAATTATCTGCTTTATGTGATAATTTATACCCCTTTTCCCGTTTTACGCTCCGGTATGGTTCTTTTTTGTATTTTACAGGATTCTAGACCTTTTTGCCCTTACTTTAACCCTAAATGAGTGTATTTTGACTCCCCACGGACAACCGTTAATTGCTATGCCTATGAAAGGAAGAAATAACAGAAGAATGTAGAGCCAGGGCTGACCACGGTCGGTCCGTGGTGGAGGCCACGGTCAGTGATGTCTTTATTTTCCCACGAGGCTTTTTGTTTTCTTGCGATTTTTCGACTTCCTAGCGGTCATTATTCCATTGTTGCACGTGACTGTTCGTCTTCAAGAATTCTACTATAAAAGGGGGGGCTCCCACAACCCATCTCCACACATCCAACATCCATTATTCTCTCATTTCCATTTTCTTCTCTTAGATTAGTTTAGATTAGATTAGAAGGAGAGAGTGTGAGTTGAAGTGAAGATTTGCAAGGATTCCACCTCGGGCTTGCAACAATGGTTCAGCCACGATCTTGGCTGAGCATCTCTTTTCGCTTCTCTCTTCTTTTCTCTTTTCTCTTTAGATTTATTTGAGTAGTTTTATTTTATCTAGGGATTTAGTAGTTTATGAAAGAGTTGTTGGATTATGTTTTTATTTATAGAATTGTGCTTATTTCATGATTGGTTTCATTTCGTTCTATCAAGTCTAATTCATGTTGTTAGTGGATTTTTAGCCAAAATTTGTTTGCACACTTGAAACAATCGAGTGAACATTCAAAAGACGACATTTGATTGTTGGACTGCTTGTTAGAACCTGTCGTTGTTTGCCAAGTTGAGCGGACTCAAATCAAGTAATCGAATATATTAAACTTGAATTAAGTCAAATTAGCTTTAAAGAGCGACAATTGCTTAGTTTAGGCAAATTTAGTTGATTTCGAAAGAATAAACTAAATTTCTATATAGATTACAATTCCTTGAAATTAACCAATTAGAGAAAGGTAAATGTTTATCATTTTGATTCAATTCCCTTTTATAACTACGAAAATTCCTAGGAGTTTTTCCAATATTTGATTTAGAAAAGTTTATTTGCAGTTATTAATTCGAAACCATTTGAATTTAGATTTACTTTGCATATCTTGAAGGATTATAACCCAGGAGTTTCACCTAGTTTCTGTCGGATTGACCTTGAACAGCTACAACACTATCGTGCGCTTACGGGCCTATCAGATACCTTTGTAGATCACATTGCATAGGGTAATTGGGCGGTATTGATTAAACGATTCAAGGTTGGGTGCCTTCGATATTAGAGATATGAATGTTTGGTTAATTTGCTTAAGCAGTTGCCCAGATCGGAGAGTTTTTCATATAGTTGCAGTTACATCATTGCCTATAATGTCCCACATTTGGTGGTAGAAAAGTGCTGGTATGCCGTCAGGTCCAAGTGTCAGGTCCAGGTGATTTCCATCCATTCATTTTAAAGAAAGCCTCACATATCTCTGCATCAGTGAAAGGTTGGTTAAGCCAATTAAGGTCTTTAGGCAAGAGACATGAGCGCAATCTAGCAACATGATTGATTATTTATTGGAGTCTATCGAAGTTGTCTGGTGTCCTTGCAATATTGAACAGTTCCTAGAAAAATTAATTTGCGTGCTGGGCTATTTCTTCTTACTCCGTTATCCATTTACCCTCATTAGTTATACATCCTCTAATGGGGCTGTGCGAAGTTCTTTCTGTTGCATAGGAAGAAAATTTTAGTCATGTTATCACCAAGCACATTCCATTGTACTTTGCTTCGCTATTTCCAATAGAGTTCCAAGTCTTGAACATGGTGTTGAATTTGTCCAATGAGTGTTAGTACTCTTTTGACACTTCGAGGCCCAAATTTGCTTGAGTGTTGTTGTCGAGTTGAAGTGTGGCGTTTTGGTATAGAGTTTCCCAAAGATCGATGCATTTAATTTGCATGTCGGGCACGATGTTTTACAGACGTTTTTGCTCCTTTTGAGTTTTCGAATTAGAATGTACATCAAGGAACCCTTTGGACTTTGCCAAGTTACATGGATGCCATCTTTCACTTCCTTTCGGAGTAGGGTCTATGCTTTTAACTTATACAGTTTTCTCTTGGGTATGGTTGTTGAGTTCGTGAGTATCCAACCACAAGAGGGGGGATGAATTGTGGTATCTGATTTTCGCGTTGTAGATAACAAACACCCTCACAGAGGTTGTTCTCAAGTGACAAACACCCTGATAGCTTGTTTGCACGGGGTGTTCTCAAATATTGCAGAGGCGAAAATCACCAAGATAGATGCGGAAAATAAAGCACACACAATTTTTACGTGGAAAACACCTCTAGCCCAACTGAGGTGTGAAAAACCACGACCTACCTCGTGTAGGATTTAACCACTTTCACTAACGGGCTTCACACGTTACAAATGTAACACACCTTGTTACAACTTGCAACCACGTAACCTTCTTCCCAAAGACAGGTTACACCACGTCCAACCTTCGCAAGATTAGACACGTCCAAGTCCACACGACTAGGACACACTCACTCACTTTTCTGATTCAAGATCAGGGTTATAAACACCTTACAGGGGGTGCTTCTCACTAAGCAGATGTAAGGTACAATGAAAATCCTATTATACCAATGGTATGAAAACTCAAAATCAAACACAGCTTGTCACGGTTTGCTTTTCAGAATGAAGCTCAAGAATCTTTGAGTGTAAACCGAGTTTTCTGATTTTCCTGGATTTTTCAAAAGGCTGTGTTTATGCAAATTCAAACCGAGTTTTCTATCTCTCTATTTTTCGAGTGTTTTGAATCTCTGTATATATCTGTCTATGTGTATGTGCTGGGAGAGAAAAAGCTAAGGCTTTTAAACAAAAAAAAACCAACGGTCATAAACCACAAAATCATCTAAGTATGGAAATTGTTTTGCAAAATTATCCAACGGCTAATGATTAATTTATCCCAAAATATAAGGGATTTTGTTATCTTAAAAGATAACCCTTATCTTCCCATAACCGTGAAGAGGTTTAAAGAGATTTTCAGCTTTTACCAAATCCGAAAATATAGTCAAAGGAAATTTTTTCCTTTAAGTTTTGGCAAATCTCCAAAACTTATTTTCGAAATTCTCCCAAAATATTTTCAGGAAATATCCTTTCCAGAGAAATAGCAGTTTTGAAATTCAAGGAAAGTATTCTAGAGATCTTGGCCAACCAAAATGAATTTTTCAAAAATAATCGGGTATGGCCACTGCAGTTCAGAAACACCCTAGGCACCCTGTTCGCAGGGTTGTTCGCAACTGGTGTTCTGAAGCACTTAGCGCAAGTACCGATTCAAGAAGTGTTTAAAAATGATGTTTTCAATATTGGCATATTAACAAGAGTCTAATTAAATAAAACCTATATACCCAAGACTTCTTGTTTTGAACCAGTCATCTTGTCCGAGATTTGTAGAGCTGCTGTGAACACCAAGGCCACCTTGTTTGCTGGGTTGTTCTTTGCATTGCTAGAGTTCAGGAACACGCTTTACAATCAACTGTCGAGTTGGTGTTCTTGACTTAATATAGAATCACCAAATAAAACCTGTCTAGAAGATATTCTCACATGTAGCAAACCAGTTAATACAATAAAGATCACAAACACCAGTTAGGCCTGTTTGGAGATCGTGTTCGGAGCAACATTACTTGGACAGATTTTTACACTTGGATTTGTTATCATCAAAACTAAATATAATAACACAACAAATTCCCCCTTTTTGATGATGACAAACCAAGTGACCATATTGACAAAAAATGAATGAATGCTGATAGGGATAAGTCAATGCTAAGGTCCACTCGTCAATAGGACTACTTCCCCCTTTTGGCATCATTAAAAAGCATAAACAACATTATGAATGCAAGAAAAGAAGTAAATAGCAGAAGTTGCAAGAGGCAGTAATAAAGGGATATTGCATTAAAAACCTTACAAATGCCAAAAACGAAAGTAAGGAAGGAGGAGACTAGAGAACAGCCTAGACAATCAGGGAGCAGGGGGTGGTTGCGTTTGCAGAGGAGGGATGCTAGGGGCAAGAGTGGAGAGAAGTGCAAGCAAATCTTCATGGCGTTTGGCCGAGAGAGCTCGTTCCTCAGCAAGAGCAGCCTTGACAGCTGAAGAGCTCATCTTTGAGGCGAGCATTGTCCTCAAGAACAGCCTCAACCTTGACGGAAGGTTGTCCAGAAACAGGTGGTCGAGGTGGTCGACGACCCTGTTTGGAGACTGACCCTTCGCCAACCTCATAGCCACACTCTAGTAGGGTGTCAACGCCAATTTCAACAATGATTTGGGCCGGCACTCTTCGTGTGAGCACGATCCCAAAGTACACAAGCACCCTTGTCAACAAAAACCCATAGCCAAGATCATGTGCCCGGGTGGTGTTCGCAATTCGCTCTATGTGGCGAATCATGATTGCAGGGAGGTTTACTGGTTCCTCTCGATCCAGTAGGTCCACCAGACATTGATCAAAGGCATCTGTTGAGTTTCGCCCTTGACCTCGCGGTATTATGTTCTTGATGGTGAACATAAACAGTAGTTGGTGTAGGGAGGTCATTTCACCCTTCTTAACCGAGAGGGGTGTTCTCAGGCCCTGTTTTTCACTAAGGCGTTTGGACACCTCTAAGAGCCTGGCTGTTTCCAGGGCCGTTTTGTCTTCCCTCACATACACAGCAAATCCACGAGAGGGGATGCCCAGAATATCACTCAGGGTGGCTTCATCAAAGGAAAAATGACACGCATTGACAGCACTTGTCACCACCCCATTTGTGACAGAGTAGTTGGCATAGAATTCAGCCAACTCGGGCACAGAACACCCTTGCTGGGTGTTTGCAAACAACTCAAGCCAGCCTTGGGCTCGAAGCTTGTTCAAGAACACCCCCAGACCCTGTTCCTCGAAAAAGCTTACATTCACTACCTTCCCCCTGACGACATTGCGCTTCAGCAACTGCGAATGTTTGTCAGACATAGGAGAGGGAGTGAACTGCTTTGGGCGTTTAAGGACAGGAACAGAGGTGGTAGTTTCTGGTAGGGGGGCTGTTCTGGGCTTTCGCTTGAGGGGTGTTTTGGCAGGAGAGGGCTTCACAGCAGGTTTATTGGTTGGTTTTGGAGGAGATTGTTCTTCAGAGGACTCGGAAAACACCGGTGTCCCCTGTTTGAAGGTGGTGTTCTCAGAGTCAGAACTCGAGAACCCTTCAGAAGAAGAAGAAATCTCCTCAATGACAGGAGTAGAGTGTTTGGAGGTACGAGGAGCGGATTGAAAAGCGATTCTCGTAGACTTGCGAGAGGGCTTAGAGGATTGAGGAGAAGAGGGAGTTTGTGAGGGTTGAGACCTTGGTTGTGGCCTTGTTCTTGGCGTTCTACTACGCCTAGCCACGATTTTCACCCTCTTCCTTTTCTCTCCAGTTCGAGCGACCGGAGTGGGGGTTTCAGCCTCAGGGAGAGAATTCTTCTCGAGACTCTCCTCGGACGACTCATTCGACTTCCCTTGGAAGTCAACAGGCAGATCCTCCACAACCACACCTTCGACAGAGGCAGCCCCTGTTTCTGTCGCGGTGTCAGAGAACAACCCAGAAGAACAGGGCTCAAAATTAAACCCTTCAGGGGTTTCCAAGAATTGTTCTTGAGACCCCGACTTTGTTCCCCCTGACTCAACTAAAATGGGACAAGCAATTGCCCCTACGAGGAACACCAATTCCCTTCCACATTCAAAGGGAATATCATCCATCCCCATTCCCACTGATTTTAGAGACAAGCGATTCAGAAATTAGAAAGGCTTGTAAAGAATTGGGCGAGAAGGAGCAGGAATTGAGGAAGAAAGAACGAGGGCTTTTGATTGAGAAGAGTTGTTGGAAGCTATTGTTGCTAGAGGAGAGAGATTAGGGTTTAAGGAGTTTGCAGGATGTTCGGTTTTTGCTTGAGGGCAAGACGAACGATAGTACTAAGAGCAGGGCATAAAAAAAGAGAGAGAGAGAGAGCAGCCGAATCTTTGAGAAGATCTCTTGAATTGCAACGGGTAGGAGCAATAACATCTTGTGCCTTGGGAAGGAAAGCAAACACACCGAGCAACCAAGGGCGTACCTATTCTCTGTATTATGCCACCGAGCAACCAAGGGGCGTACCTGTTCTCTGTATTATGCCTGTTCTTTGTTGTCTGATCTGATTCGACTGAATGGCATTAAGACGGCTCCAGTACATCCCCTTTTGCTGTACTAAGTAGATAAGAAAAAAAAAATGCATGCAATACGGGCATATGCAATCACATCCGTTATTAATAAAATTTGCAAACAGGGGGAGAGAACAGGGTGTAAAGGTTGATCTTACCAAACCCAGTTCATGTTCTGGAAACAGGTATCTCAGGGTGTTCTCACCAACCCTAGTTCCAGTCTATTTCTCTCAAAAAGGTCTCTAGCTAGTGCCTTAGTGAATATATCAGCAATCTGACTTTCCGTTGAGCAAAAATTCATAGAGATTAAACCCTTTTCAACATTATCTCTCAAGAAATGATGTCGAATGTCAATATGCTTTGTTCTTTTATGTTGACATGGATTTTTGGCAATATTAATTGCACTTGTGTTATCACAAAAAATAGGAATGCATCCAATGTCAACACAAAAGTCCTTAAGCTGTTGTCTTATCCACAACAGTTGAGCACAACATGAAGCTGCTGCAACATATTCAGCTTCTGCCGTGGACATGGCAACTGAATGTTGCTTCTTGGTAGCCCAAGATACCAAACAAGGTCCAAGAAAGTGAGCCATACCTGAGGTACTCTTTCTATCAACTAGGAATCCAGCATAGTCAGCATCAGCATATCCAACAAGATCAAAATTGCAACCTTTAGGATACCATAGAGCTAAATTGGGTGTATGTTTCAAATACCTTAGTATCCGTTTAACAGCCTTAAGATGAGTTTCTTTAGGATTAGACTGAAAACGGGCACATAAACCAACACTAAAAACAATATCAGGTCTACTAGCGGTTAGGTATAAGAGTGACCCAATCATACCCCGATAGAGTTTCTCCTCAACTGAGGGACTCCCATCATCCATAACCAACTTGGTTGAAGGAGAAATAGGAGTGTCTATGGGTTTGGCCGACTCCATCCCAAAACGCTTAAGTAACTCCTTGATATACTTTTGCTGATGGATCATGGTGCCGTTTGGAGTTTGCTTGATTTGTAAGCCTAAGAAAAATTAAGCTCACCCATCATGCTCATCTCAGACTCACTCCTCATCATATTTGAAAATTCATTGCATAAATCATGATGAGTTGCACCAAATATGATGTCATCAACATATATTTGGACAATCAAAAAATGTTCCCCCTTAGATTTTAGAAACAAGGTATTGTCTACCTTGCCTCTTCTAAAATCATTTTCAAGTAAAAAACTTGACAACCGTTCATACCAAGCTCTTGGAGCTTGTTTTAAACCATAAAGTGCCTTGTCAAGTTTAAAAACATGATTTGGAAAATCACCATTTTCAAAACCAGGGGGTTGTTTGACATACACCTCTTCTTTAAGGTATCCGTTTAGGAATGCACTTTTAACATCCATTTGATATAACTTGATTTCCATATGAGCTGCAAAGGCTATTAAAATTCGAATAGCCTCAATTCTAGCAACTGGTGCAAAGGTTTCTTCGTAATCGATCCCTTCTTCTTGATTGTATCCTTGTACAACCAGCCGTGCCTTGTTCCTGGTGACTGTTCCTGACTCATCCAGTTTGTTTCGGAACACCCACTTGGTTCCAATGATTGTTCTCTCTGCAGGTTTAGGTACAAGGTGCCATACCTTGTTTCTTTCAAATTGATGAAGCTCTTCTTGCATAGCCGTGATCCAATCTGAATCTGCAAGAGCTTCATTCACACTTTTTGGCTCAATGTTAGAAAGAAAAGCATAGAAAGCACAAAAATTCTTTAGTTTAGATCTAGTTTACACTCCAGTATTAATATCTGGCAAGATTTGATCAAGAGGATGCGAACTATGGTGCTTCCATGGTCGTGGAGTAAGAGGATCCACAGACACATGCTCTGTTCTAACTGAAATGTGTGTAGGATCAGGCTCAAGAACACCTCCTGATCCTGTTTCTGCACCTGTTTGTAACCTTATTCCTGAAGAACATGGTTCCGAACAGGGTTCAGCGGTGTTTTCCCCTGTTTGGTGTTCACCTTGCCTGCTGTTCTGAGGAACACCTTCAGGAGTTGTTTTCTCCATGGTGTTCTTACCTCGTTTATCTTGGAGCAACACTTCTTTTCGAACAAGACCTAATTCAAGTTCATCTTCCTGTGCATCATTCTCACTCAACACGTTAGATTCATCAAAAAGTACATGCACACTTTCCTCAACACACAAGGTTCTTTTGTTAAAGACTTTGTATGCCTTGCTGTGAGAAGAATAGCCAAGAAGTATTGCCTCATCACTTCTTGGATCAAACTTTCCTAAGGCATCCTTCCCATTATTATGCACAAAACACTTACAACCAAATGTCCTTAGGTGCGTAATATTGGGTTTTCTGCCTTTGAAAAGTTCATAAGGAGTTTTATTCAACTTAGGTCTGATCATGCATCTATTTATAATGTAACATGAGGTGTTCAATGCTTCTGCCCAGAAATACCTAGGAAGACCACTAGCAATAAGCATTGTTCTGGTCATGTCTTCCAGGGTGCGATTTTTGCGCTCAACCACCCCATTTTGTTGGGGTGTTCTTGGAGCTGAGAAGTTATGATCAACACCATGTTCATTACAATAGTTGATAAAACTTGCATTTTCAAACTCAGTTCCATGATCAGATCTTAAGCTGATTAAGGAGTGTCCTACTCTCTTTTCAACCTTTTTGATAAAGGCAATAAAATTCTCAAAGGTTTCATCCTTAGATGCCAAAAACAAGGTCCAAGTAAATCGAGAGTAATCATCCACTACCACAAGCACATACTTTTTCCCACCTCTACTGGTAACCCTCATGGGACCACACAAATCAATGTGTAATAATTCTAGAGGTCGAGTAGTGCTTACACACCTTTTCAATTTAAAAGAAGATCTGACTTGTTTGCCTTTTGCACAAGCTTCACATACCTTGTCATCATTAAACTTGATGGAAGGTAGTCCAACAACCAAATCTTTGGAAACAAGTTTGTTTAACAAAGATAGGCTTGCATGACCTAGTCTCTTGTGCCATAGCATTATATCATCATTTAATGCATTTAAACAAGTCAGATTATTTTGGGGAAGAGTGGAAATACAAACTTTATAAACATTTTGACATCGCTTCCCCCTCAACACAACATCTCCTGTGTCGTCATTTACAACCAAGCAACGTGTTCGTGAAAACACCACTAGGTTGTTCTTGTCACACAGTTGGGACACACTTAGCAAATTGTGCTTTAAACCATCAACCAAGTGCACATTATCAATTGAGTGGGAGAGAGTTTTACCAATATTACCTATACCGACAATTGTCCCAGACTTGCCGTTTCCAAATGCTACACTCCCACCATTCAAAGCTGTAAGTGAGAGAAAATTTGATCTTTCTCCAGTCATGTGCCGCGAACACCCACTATCAACATACCACAGCTGCCTGTTTTCAAGGTTGTTTTCTGATCTGTTTGACAGGGTGTTTCTTACCCTGTTTGCTGGGTTGTTTATGGGATTGTTCTCTCTCACTTCAGCCTGCAAAACAAATCACGGGTTAGTTTTGGGAACCCAGATCCACTTGGGTCCCATTCCTTTAGACATGTAAAGCTCATCTTTTCTAATCCAGATTTGTTTCACATACCTTTCATTCTTTTCATTGGCATGTTTTCTTAAAGGACAAGAATATCGATAGTGACCAGTTTTACCACAATGAAAGCAAACAATGTTTTCAGGTAATCCCACATACTTCCTATGAATTGGGTAAACTGTTCGTTTAGGCTTATACCCAAGTCCCTTTCTGTTTCGACTGTGGTGAGTGTTTAACCAAGCAAGGGCCTGTGAAGATTTGTTCCAGCGTTTGTTTGTGCTAAGCTCGGTTTCCAGTTTTTCTTTATTAGCATGCAAACCCTTGTTCTCTTTGAGCAGGGACTCAACCATTCCTTCCACCTCAAAGAGTTTTTCCTCTATTCGAGAGTAATCTCCTTCTTTTATAAAGAGGTTTTCTTTGAGCATATTAACATTTTCATGTAAACCGAGTTTTTCATTTTTAAGAATTTCATTTTCAAGCTCTAGGTCACGAACTTCTCTTTTTAGATCAGCACATGTGTCTATCAAATTATATAGAAGTTCTTCTAAAGTGGCTTTGTTAAGATCATGTACCTTGTTCTTGAGATCTGAGAAGCTGATTGTTGATTCATCATTTGAATCTGAATCACTTTGTGCCATAAGTGCTACAACTCCTTCTTCAGCTTCAGATTCTCCTTCATCCTCAGAGGAATCTCCCCAAGCAGCCAGCATAGCTTTCGAGAATCGCCTGCCCAGATTGTTTATAGGGTGTTTTCGACCCTGTTTTCGAGGGTGTTCAGGCATTTGATCTTCTCGAAGCAAAGGGCAATTCTTGACTAAGTGATCTGGTTTGCCGCACTTGAAACACCCTGTGAGCTGTTCTTTGGAGGTGTTTCTGGACTTGCTGAAGTCTTTTCTTTTGTTGTTTTCCTTGACCTTTTTGAAGAATTTCTTGAATTTTCTGGACATTAGGGCCATTTCTTCATCTTCAAGGTCAGAGTCAGTGTCCTCATGTGCTTTCAAGGCAAGCCCACGATCCTTCTTTTGCTCCTCTCTTTGCTGTGAGTTCTTTCGGAGTTCATAGGTCTGGAGATTACCAATCAACTCGTCGAGGGTGATCTTGTTCATGTCTTTAGCCTCTTGGATGGCTGTTACTTTGGCCTCCCACGTGCGAGGTAAAATTCTGAGGATTTTCCTCACCAACTCTTCAGTGGTGAAAGATCTTCCCAGGGATTTTAACTCGTTCGTGATGTAGGTGAACCGTGTATACATGTCCATCACAGTTTCATGATCACCCATATCAAACAACTCATATTGTCGCATAAGTAGCTCAATTCTAGATTGTTTAACTTGACTCGTACCTTCATGAGCAACTTGCAGAGCATTCCAGATAGCTTGGGCTGATTCACACTCAGAGATGCGAGTGTATTCATCGGGTCCTAGGCCAAAATATAGAAGCTTTTTGGCCTTGGCATTTTTCTCCATTTTCTTGTAGTCCTCGGCATCAAACTCTATGGATTCCTTGGGAACCTTCTTACCATCTTCAAGCACCTTGGTGGGAACAAGAGGCCCGTTCTTGATGAGCATCCATAATTCATAATCTTCTGCCTGAATATAGTTCTCCATCCTATTCTTCCACCAACTATAATGTTGGCCGTTGAAATAGGGTGGACGAGTAATGGATTGCCCTTCAAGAATTCCTTGTGGGGTACTCATCTTCAGAATCTCTCAAGGTGTTAACCTTTTGTAAGAGAACCCGCTCTGATACCACTTGTTGAGTTCGTGAGTATCCAACCACAAGAGGGGGGTGAATTGTGGTATCTGATTTTCGCATTGTAGATAACAAACATCCTCACAGAGGTTGTTCTCAAGTGACAAACACCCTGATAGCTTGTTTGCACGGGGTGTTCTCAAATATTGCAGAGGCGAAAATCACCAAGATAGATGCGGAAAATAAAGCACACATAATTTTTACGTGGAAAACACCTCTAGCCCAACTGAGGTGTGAAAAACCACGACCTACCTCGTGTAGGATTTAACCACTTTCACTAACGGGCTTCACACGTTACAAATGTAACACACCTTGTTACAACTTGCAACCACGTAACCTTCTTCCCAAAGACAGGTTACACCACGTCCAACCTTCGCAAGATTAGACACGTCCAAGTCCACACGACTAGGACACACTCACTCACTTTTCTGATTCAAGATCAGGGTTACAAACACCTTACAGGGGGTGCTTCTCACTAAGCAGATGTAAGGTACAATGAAGATCCTATTATGCCAATGGTATGAAAACTCAAAATCAAACACAGCTTGTCACGGTTTGCTTTTCAGAATGAAGCTCAAGAATCTTTGAGTGTAAACCGAGTTTTCTGATTTTCCTGGATTTTTCAAAACGCTGTGTTTATGCAAATTCACACCGAGTTTTCTATCTCTCTATTTTTCGAGTGTTTTGAATCTCTGTATATATCTGTCTATGTCTATGTGCTGGGAGAGAAAAAGCTGAGGCTTTTAAACAAAAAAAAACCAACGGTCATAAACCACAGAATCAGCTAAGTATGGAAATTGTTTTGCAAAATTATCCAACGGCTAATGATTAATTTATCCCAAAATATAAGGGATTTTGTTATCTTAAAAGATAACCCTTATCTTCCCATAACCGTGAAGAGGTTTAAAGAGATTTTCAGCTTTTACCAAATCCGAAAATATAGTCAAAGGAAATTTTTTCCTTTAAGTTTTGGCAAATCTCCAAAACTTATTTTCGAAATTCTCCCAAAATATTTTCAGGAAATATCCTTTCCAGAGAAATAGCAGTTTTGAAATTCAAGGAAAGTATTCTAGAGATCTTGGCCAACCAAAATGAATTTTTTCAAAAATAATCGGGTATGGCCACTGCAGTTCAGAAACACCCTAGGCACCCTGTTCGCAGGGTTGTTCGCAACTGGTGTTCTGAAGCACTTAGCGCAAGTACCGATTCAAGAAGTGTTTAAAAATGATGTTTTCAATATTGGCATATTAACAAGAGTCTAATTAAATAAAACCTATATACCCAAGACTTCTTGTTTTGAACCAGTCATCTTGTCCGAGATTTGTAGAGCTGCTGTGAACACCAAGGCTACCTTGTTTGCTGGGGTTGTTTTTTGCATTGCTAGAGTTCAGGAACACGCTTTACAATCAACTGTCGAGTTGGTGTTCTTGACTTAATATAGAATCACCAAGTAAAACCTGTCTAGAAGACATTCTCACATGTAGCAAACCAGTTAATACAATAAAGATCACAAACACCAGTTAGGCCTGTTTGGAGATCGTGTTCGGAGCAACATTATTTGGACAGATTTTTACACTTGGATTTGTTATCATCAAAACTAAATATAATAACACAACAATGGTCTGTTGCTATATGTTAAGCATGATTAGGCCATGATCAGAATGAGTTATAGGTAGGTTTATCAGGTATGAACCGTTGCACATGTTTTCCTAATCAGGAGTAGCATATGCTGGATCTAATCTTTCAAATAGTAATTCTCCATGGAATTGTTTATTGCACCATGTGAATTTTGAGTCAACAAATGGTATATCTATTAGTCCCATTGCCATCTTCTATTTGACCAATGCATCCCAGCCTTTCACATATTCACTTCCACCTATTTTTTGTAATTTATATTTGACTTTGTTGAAGTCTCCAATTAGGAGTGTTGGCAGTTGGAAGTGGTCACAGAGAGCTTGTATTCTTACCCATATGTTGCTATGGTTTGGTACAGTAGGTTCGCTATATATAAAACAAGCATCCCAGATTGTATTAGACATATTATTCGTAGCATGCGTAGCATTTATGTTACACCACACATAATTTTTATAATAACATTTTATATTGAAGTCTACATTATTCTTCCAATCCATCCATATTCCACCTGCAAGTCCTTTTGTACCAGCACACAAACTATTTGGGAATCCCAAAATACGGAGCCTATAACTAGCTTTTTCTATCATTGTCTTGGTTTTAAACAAGCACAAAATCTCGGGCTGATATGGGCGGATTATATTCACCAAAAGAGGAATTGTAGGGTCGTCTGTGTTACTTCTTAATCTCCTACAGTTCCAGGCGCACATCTTCATGGCTCCATCAAAGGCTGGTTTGGGGCAGCCTCCGGACCCCATTTGCTTGCTTAACCTGACATAAAGGGTTACAAGATAAATATCATAATAATAATAATATGCGCTTAATGGAGTAAGTAACATCACTGTGGGCTGTTAACTTCGAGATTTTATTTTTAACATGTAGGTAATGGGTCATAGTATAATAATCATTAAGTTGAACCATGGAATGAGTGGTATAGAAATGTGGAAGTTGCGCACCTGAGTCTTCTGATTGGATTTTGTGCTGACCCTTGTTGTGATCGGCTTGAATATGATTGACATCCTCTTCTATGTGGTTGGTCGAGTGTAGTAGCACCAGAACTAGCATGGCAGGGTGATTGATTATATCAACTTCGTCAAGTGGAGAACTTTGTGGACATCAGCATTTCTTCCTCCATCATTTGGCTGTTTAGGACCTTATTGATCAGGAGGTGCTCTTCCTTGTTTGATTTATAATTGATCCATGAAGTATACAGTCGAAGGTGCTTAAAACTATTGGTGGGGAATATGTCAGTGTAATCGAGCCTAAATTCATGATACACATAGGGATTCTCTTGTTGCTCGATTTTGATGGGGAGTATTTGACACGCGCCTAAAGTTCACGAGGGTGAATTCTCAGCGTCAGAGTAGTCAGTGTGATCAATCATGGCCCCCTGATTTAGAAGTGTTGTTAGGTGCCCATACACGTTGTGACCAAAGAAACTATGTTAGTATGTAAAGAAGTTGTTATGTGATGGGTCCGAGCCAGGGGCTCAGCCTAGGCGGCTGGGTCCCGCACCCTTCATTATGTATACTCCATACTGATGTCCTTCAGTGGGGCATGGTCTCGGTTCTTTTTCATTCGAACTGCTTGAGTCATCCCTTCGGATAGTCCCTCCCTATAGCCATATATAGGGACATGTCCATAGTCCAGGGATCCAGGTTCAAGGAGGTCAACTCTTGAGGCTAGATAGTTGGGAGTGTTCGGGAAGGCTAAGATGCAGTTTGAAAAGTAGTGTCGGCAGTAGCTATGCACCAAAGGGATTTGTTTAAGTTCGAAGGTAGCATACTTTTGCTGTAAGATCATCAAGGCAATGGGTACAGAGGTGGCGCAGGTTTGTTCACGTTGATCGATTTTTCCACAGCATTTGCAAAATGGAAAACATTCTCATACCTGAACGGGCCCAGAACACCTCATTGCCATCTGTGATGTAGGCACCTAGTGTGAGTGGGGAGGCGAGGTCTACTCTAACTCGAACATGGAGAAATGATAATTCGCGACCCCTTCGGAAACTGATGTCAATGGGTTCACCAATCAATCGAGCTAAAGCAAGTGCTATAGTGGAGTTGTGGTATAGTGGAGGGACATTATGAATTTATACCCCGAGAGTTGTATCTGTGAAGCACCATCGAGGCATAGGTTATTCTATCGGGCTACACCGCAGGACTATAAGGCCACCTCTAATTGCCAAGGACTCCAGTTGGATTAGTGCATCATGATCCTGGGGGTCAAAGCATTTAAATTAGAAGTATTGGTCTTTCTTTCATACAGCCATGAACCCCCGGCTGCGCTAAAAGAGATTAATAGCCTCACGCACTGCTTCCAATGAGAAGTGTCAAGTGTTGGCAAATTGTCCAACAACTGAGTGTTCCCATTCATTGATTTCTTTTGGGTTGGGTAGCTATAGGCGATAAACTGGGTCTTTTTTTGGATGGAGCATAGAGCCTTGTTTCATAATTGTTAGGGAAGGTGAGTGATAATAGGTGTAGGTGGAAGAGTAAGTTTAGATGAAAGGGTAAGTGGATCTATACGGGACACCGCGATGTGTGGATGGGTATGGGTGGCTCATAATAATGAGTTCTACTCCTTCTTTGGTTAAAACCCTACGGAGCTAGGCATGGTTGGCATCGAAGTGGTGGCAATAAGTGGGTTATTTAGCTTATAAGATAAGCTTGTTATCAAGAGGCATTAAGTTTGATGGGATTGGAATCCTAGTAGTGTAGGATCTCAATTAGAGAAGGGAAGTAGAGAGGTGCAGATGATGATGATGGTATCTCGGGTTTAGGCAGTGACTTGCTTGGTCACTAGAAGGAACACTCTCTAGAAGGTGAGAGAAACTCCCGAAACACAATGAAATTGATTGTGTATTCACTTACCTGACACAACAGTTTTTGTGACTATGGTATATGGCTCAAATGAATTTATTAAGAGAAGATTGCTATAGTAATGTATTGGTATGCTGGCGGCTTCTACCAATGCACCATGGGTTATAGCAGGCAATTTTAATAGTGTACTTGCTTTTGAAAATAGAATTAGAGGTAATCTAATAACCGCTATTGACACTTTAGATCTCCAGAGCTATATTATAAGAGCAGGACTCCAAGAGATTAGACATGTGGGAAGTAGGAAGTGATTACACATGGAGTAATAGGACAATCTATTCTAAGATTGATAGAATGGCATGATAGAATGGCAGCAAATAGGAATTTGCTCACACTCTACACTGAACCTTTTTTCTCAGTCCTGCCTAGGTGACTATATAATCATTGCCCTTTCCTATTAGATCTTTCAAAATCTACAAAACCAAGAGTAAGTAGATTCTTGTGGGCTGATGATGAAGAATTTACAGCAATTGTCCAAAACAACTAGCGAAAGCCTAGTCAAGCATCTTTAATGTTCCAAGTTATAATTAAATTAAAAAGGTTAAAATGCCTTTCAAGGATCCAGATAAGAGATGCTATAGGGACATTCATGTAAAAGCTCAATGTTATGCCCCCGAGCCAGATGATATTTGCAGCATTTAGTAGGATCAAAGATTTTACTTGCCTCATCACTGCGGTTTTTGGCTTGATTTTAGGGAGATCAGTCTTTCCCTTAACTAGCAAATGCTCCAAGGCCTGAGCATAAGTACTCTCGATGGAGGTGTACATTGTGTAGCAATTTATTACATGCACTTCTTTGTTGGAAGAACTATCAGTCTTCTTGTCCCTATTCTAATAGCTAGCTTTCTAGCCAGTAGCAGTTTTAGCAGGTGCCTCCCTGGCTAGCTTCTCTTATACCAACATCCGTATATTCCTTAGTGTGGAGAAATTCTCGAAGGGCATAAACCGTAAGTATTGCTTATATGTGGGATGTAAGTTCCTATGAACATCCTTACTTAATCGACTTTTGAGAGTCAGTCCACGATGTGAGTGGTGTTTTCCCTCCATCTAGAAAAGTAGTCAAAGAAACCTTCTTTTTCCTCTTGCTTGATGAGCTCAAGATCTTTAAGAGCGATAGGGAGGTCAATGTTGTATGAATACTGACATAAGAATTCTCTATAGAGATCTTCCTAATCCATGACCTTTCGTGGGTCCATAGCATTGTACCATCCCATAACATCCTTACTTAAAGCCCAGGCGAATATAATGTGAAAGATGTCTTTGTCAATTCCTTTCAGACTCATGGCACTGACAAAGTTTCTCACATGGTGATTAAGGTTTTCAATTCCATGAAATGTTATGTGCGACATAGTGAATTTATAAGGTAATTTCCATTTCGAGACGGAGGTCAATCTTGCATAGTTATTAAAGTAACTATTAAACATAAAGGATTCCTTAAGCAACTGCTCTATGCACTCCAATTGTGATCTATTGAAGGAATGCCCTTTTCCTCCTCTTCTTCTTTTTTCACTGTCTTCATGTTTCCCCTCTTATCTTCCACCTCTTCTTCATCATCAGTTTCCTTGCCATGAGGTTCCTTATTGCAGCCTTGGAGTGCAGCAGCCATTGGCTCCACCCTCTTGTCACTTTCATCCATCCTAGCCTGCATCCTTTCCAGCATCTTCATGATTTGAGTGATCTCATTACTATTCCCAGTCACTGGAATTGGTGAGGATGGAGTTTCCTTAGGTTGTACTCAAGATAGAAGTCTCCCGGTCTATGGACTTTGCTCATACACCTTCTTTATCTTCCTTATCCTGATTAACAACGTAGAGTGCTCAAGAGTAGCTCGTCTGGATTTTTTTATTAAAGACCCTATATGAACCATGGTAACTTATGTACTAAACTCCAATACTAAGAGCTTAGAATACCGTTGTGTACTATAAATGGAGACCTCAAGGAACAAAGACTTAACCAGGCCCCCTTAATTGGATCCTGGTTGGGTTCTAACCAGACTCAAAGCTTACCCCTTTTGTTCTGACTCTTTACTGAACCCTTGTGTCTGCAGCCTGATAATCTTTACTACAACACAATAATAACTGCTAGATGGGTTCTATTAGGCCTAATACAGACTCAATTCTATTCCCAGACACAGGCTCTCAAATTTTGTTTTTTCTTTATCTCTTTTTTTTTCAAGGAACCTCGATCAGGTCTCCTTTTTTTGGCTTTTTTTTTACCAAAATGACTAATCTAAACTAGAGTTAGAATCTTTTTGAATTTTGGGTCAGGAGTCCTCTTAAGGGCTC
This sequence comes from Carnegiea gigantea, assembly GCA_029747015.1. Lineage (NCBI taxonomy): Eukaryota > Viridiplantae > Streptophyta > Magnoliopsida > Caryophyllales > Cactaceae > Carnegiea > Carnegiea gigantea. The sequence goes on from JAKOGI010000424.1 coordinate 121,864, forward strand.
AATTGGCCTAAAAGTCATTGTGACTCTTAATCCAATTCCTACACTTAATTTTCCCTAATCCGAGCTCTCCTAAGTCTCACGGTATCAATGCATAGTCCTTTGGGCTAAGAAAGCTAAATCATACTAGGACACATTGCATCCCAATCACAAACACGAGTTCCAACCTAGACAAGAGTTCTATATTATAAGGTTTCAGGTTAGGTTTAGAGGAATCCTCTCACGACCCAAACAATTCATACGTCATCCATGGGGTGCATGGCAAGACTTTGAACATTTTGGTTGCTTCCTATATCATGTGGACTAGGAAAGTGTGCCATGAGTGGGTGAAGTAACTGGCTGCCTAATTAAAAGTTGAGTGGACCCACCAAGTGACCAATTATTTTTTCGGAGGGCTAATAGCAGGTTTCACCTAGAGGCACTGTTGATCCCAATAGGCAACACCTTATAATGCAAGTACGCCCAATGCAAGCACAATTAACATAATTTCCCATATTGAAATTCAAATCTCACACTCTATAAAAAACCATCCCAAGTGGAGTCGCCACTGTAAGGATCCACCTCCCTGTGGGAGCAATCCCCCACAAATGGTTCAACTCGTTTACTAGATACATTATTTTTCTAGAAGTAGATTTAATTTTTATATTTTATGCTTTTTAACTATACGCATAACTGGGCCATAAGGTTCTAGGAAATTGGGCCTTGGCACTAGCCAGGTCCAATTTCCTATCCTGGACTTTGGCAGTAGCCTGTGCCGGGCCCAGAATGCAGGTACAGTTATGATCCAAGAATCTGATCGGGTTCTTGGACCAGTTCCAAACCTTTATTCTAGACCAGGCCAATTCTACTGTCAAGATCTCTGCCCACCCAATTCTAGTAGTGCAGAAGCAAGGAATGGATGAAATAATAAAGAAATAGCTTAAAATTCAACCAGAGCCATTAGTGAGTTTTAGGAAAACTTACAGATCATGTCAGTTTTCTAAAGCAAATCATAATAACAAGGACAACTGAAGGGACACCAAAGGGACAAAGTAATTTTTCTTCGAAAAAGGGTTTTATAAAGGCCCTTATGTAATCCCTAGGGTGGGGACGATCTTGACTCCTTAGTCTCGAATCAAGGATCTAAATTTAGTGGCGATGGTACAGTGATGTGACGGGGTGCATCCCATCACCGCTCGTCGTCACTGACGACCTCTACTAATCAACACGAAAAATCAAAACTTAACTATACTAACATACACTCATGTAGCAGGTTAGAATCATTCATTCACATATAACTAAAAAATAATGTTTACCCAAATCTAAATAAAAAGCAAACATTTAGATTATTACAGCGAGTGGGGGCACAACTAATTAAACATTATATCTTTGCCAAACCTCAATAAACCAAATTAAAAGAAATAAAGAAAAAGGGAAGAAGGTTTTTAAGTGCACCTGAATCTTCTGGGAACCCAACATAGTGATGCTGATGAAGATCCACCTATGAAGCATGATTTAGGCCCTCAAGACAGTCAAAGAATTCAAAGTACAAGAACCAAGATCCAAGCTTTACTTAACCAAAGTTCTGATTTACCCGGTTTTGATCCAATGTACAAGCCCAGTTTTGTACATCTGATTTCCTGAATCTTCAAGAGATTTAGTGCCATTATTTTTGCTTAGGATCCTACCTAACATCCTCAACCACCAAGTCATGAAGAGAAATCTAAGTTAAGTTAAGTTCTTTATGGGGTTTCAGCTCCAACAAGTCAACCATTGTATTTTTGTTTCTAAATGGACCTGGTTTGAGTTTCTACATGGTTTCCTTCCCTAAACCTAATTTAGGCCCTTTTTTTCACTTAGGGTGCTTATTAACATCCTAACGAACTCACCCACGCCAAAAAAATCAAGTCAAAATTGAGTAGACGATAGACAGCCATGTTGCTCATCTTTTGCACCAACCTAGGTGTCCACTAATTCAAATTTGCGGTGACCTTGCCTTCCAATAGAAGTTTTGGGTACCTACCTTCCTACTTACTTGCTAGCTTAAGGATCCAGGAACATAATCATTGAAGAATTTGCATCTTTGGAAGTCAAATTGGCCACTAGCAGGAGAGATAAAAATTTGCTGGTGTTCTAATTGGTTAGCTATGAAGAGACCTACAGCAGCAGCAATTTCTCTCTCTTCCATGTGCAAGTGGATCAATTAGTAACTAAAAAACATTTTCAAGCTTGAGTTTAGCTTTTAAACACCTTGCTTAACTAGAGTAACCAATTGTGATTAGCTAGGACTAAGCTTATTTTGCATTCTTATTAGTTTTCGTTAGATTAAAGGTTTCCTAAGCTATGAAGGAACTCTTTTTAACTATGCAACAAGGGTAGGGACATGTATTTATGCTTGCTTACTTGCTTATTGTAACCAGATCATGAAATTTGAATAAGAAAGTAGAGCTTTGCTCCTTTGAACTCGAAAATTCTCTCTCTAGCTTATCCTTGCTTAAGCCGAGTAAGGTGGTAATCTAGTGAGTCTTAACTCTTCCTTTGGTGGTGTTTCTATGTCAAAAGAAACATTAAGGGGTCTAATTGCATTCTTATGGTGATTTCTATATCCAAGAGTGAGGTTAGCTCCCTTTATCCCATTTATCGCTTTCCCAGGTTCACTTGAATCCAAATCCAATTTGTATTCTATTTAGGCTTGGCTTGCATTTAGTGATAGTGTGAGTTAATCCATGAGTGAATATATCATTTTTTTCATCACCACTAAGGTTTTGCCTTGGGCTTGAACCAGCCTAAACACATTCCCTCTGCCCCAAACACAATCCAAACACATTGGCCCCCGATTTTGATCCAATTTCAGTCATGAGTGCTAGCATGACTTTAGAAGAGAAGTTTGAAATCTTAATGAAGCATTGTGAGGCCATCACGGCCCCAAAGAAGAACTAAAGAACCAGAATAAGTATCTGAGATGCCAACTTCATGAATCATTGAAGGAGAAAGGAAGATCCTTACTAGCTCTTCTAGCTCACCTAGTTCAAGCCCAGAAGAAGAAAGCGAAAGACACCACCATCCTTTGGTTTCTTCCAGCGAGGAGGAGCCTCAAAGGAGACCAAGAAGAGGAAGAAGGTTCCAACCCAGCCTTAATGACTTTAGGGTTGAGGTCCCGAAGTTTGAAGGCAAGCTAGAACCAAATGACTTCTTAGAGTGGTTGCATACGGTTGAACGAGCTGTTGACTTTAAGGAGGTTCCAGAAGAAATGAGGGTAAAACCTATTGCGCTCAATCTTAGAAAGTATGCATCCCTTTGGTGGACTAATCTGTGTGCCAAGAGAGTATGAAAAAGAAAATAGAAGATCAAAACTTGGGATAAGATGGAATCTAAGCTTGAGTTCCGTTTTCTACCCCATTCCTACCTTTAAGATAGTTACTCCCAATTACATAATCTGACCCAAGGTACTATGAGTGTAGAGGATTATACTAAGGAATTTGAGAAGCTTTTGATCAAATGTGAGCTACAAGAGGCCAAGGATCAAATTATTATGAGATACTTATGAGGACTTGATACTAGGTATGCTAATTTAGTTGAGTTACAACAATACTCAACCTTTGAGAAGGTTCATGTTTTAACTCACAAAATTGAGCAACAAAGAAAAACTAGACCTTACAAAAGATATTTTCCTAAAGCCACACCCAAGGGCCAACCTTTTAATAGGGGGAACTCTTCCCTACCAACAAAACCTATGGTTATACCCCTTTCCACCCCACAAAAGAACCTAACTCCATAAATGAGCCAAGCCCCATAAATTAGACCTAACTAAGCCCTTTGAGCACTAGAAGGTGTTTTAAGTGCCAAGGCCTTGGTCACATTACCTCAAATTGTCCAAATAGAAAGATCATTTCCTTGGCCAAATGGGAGGCTGTAAAGGAGGAGGAGAATGAGGAGAAAAAGGAGGTGTTCTTGATGGAGGATTAAGATGAGATTGTAACAGAGGTTGATGAAGGTGAGATACTGGTTTTGAGAAGAGCTTTGAGTGGCATTAAAACTAAGGAAGAATAATGGGAGAACATCTTCCACTCAGGGTGTATTATCTAAGGTAAAGTTTGCTCTATGATCATTGATGGTGGAAGTTATGCCAACATGGTTTCTCTTAGCATGGTAGAGAAACTTAATCTCCATGCCTCGTCTCACCCTCAGTGTACTACCTACGGTAAAGTTTTCTCTATGATCATTGATGATAGAAGCTGTCCCAATGTGGTTTCTCTTAGCATGGTGAAGATATTCAATCTCTATACCTCGGTCACCCTCACCCCATATAACATTCAGTGGCTCAATTAAGGTAAAGGTTGTTAAGTTAATTTAGGATGCTTGACTTCATTTTCTATTGGTAAGAACTATTAAAATGAGCTTTGGTGTGATGTTATCCCTATGGATGCTTGTCACATTTTGTTGGCAAGACTATGGCTGTTTGATAGGAAGGTAAAGCATTATGGTTACCTAAACACTTATGCCTTTTCCAAAGAGGGAAAGAAGATTACTCTTGCCCCTTTAAGCCCTTCTCAGCCTCTAATCATACTACCGCAAGCGTACGGATAGTCATAGTATAGATAAAAGATATTGTTCCTCAGGGACTAATCGTAACTTACTAATTCTTACCTTTCTGAATATGCTAAGTAAAATTCTAGTTCAAGTGGATCCGATTTAACAATAGCAAATAAACTTTTCGATTCTCATAGTTGTGAAAAGAAATTGGATCAAAAATAATAAACATGTGCTTTCTTCTAATTAGTTAAATTCGAAGGATCGTAATCTCTTCAAAAACGCAGTCTATTCTTTAGAAATCAACTAAATTTGCCTAAACTAAGCAAAAGTCGTTTTTCAAACTAATTTGCCTTAATTTAAGTTCAATGTCTTCGATTACTTACTAGCCCTCCTAACATACAAATCTCTATTTCGAGACGAAGTTACGTTAGGTCTGATCAAGCTGTCTAACAACCAAATGTCACCTTTTAGTTTTTCACTCGCTTGTTTCAAGAATGTAAGCAAATTTCAGCCAATAATCAACTCACAACAATCCAAACACTTGATCGAACGAAATCAAACCAATCATGAAAATAAGCACAATTGTATAGATTAAAACACTGATCCAATAACACTTCTACAAACTACTAAATCCCTAGACTAAAGAAAACTACTCAGACATGATAAAAGATCAACAAACTAACCAACGATTGGCAAAATCTAAGCAAAAAGGGGATTGACTGAGAAGCCCTTCAACGAAGGGCTTCGGAACTGCCTCAAGAACAAACTCCCACACTCAAGACTCACACTAATACAAAAACTAAACTAAAAACTACAAAATTTGAGAAAGAAACTAAAGCATAAATCTACACTACTCTATACTCTTGCTTTGCTTGATCTTGGATGCTCTCTACTGCTTGCAGAATGTCACTTTTTATGGAGAAGCTCGGTCAATCTCAACCACATAGCTAAGGGAAAACAAAGAGGCAGCAGTTACAGGCTCACCACAATTAGTGGGGTGCACACAGTCTGACCATGGTCTATACGGGAATCGGGTTTTTGCTCATTCTTTGCTCTACAGTCATGGCATAACATGGATGACCATGGGGGAGGTCAAAATACAGCGATTGAAGGGCAAATGCTAGGTAAAAAGACTAAAATCCTACAAAGCACATCAAACAACGATGCCCAAGCATAAATCGAGAATAGAAGAGTAAATAATAACAATAAGTACAGTATTCTCCCAAAAACGACATAAAATATCCCTAAAATGATATACATATTGACCACTTATCAAGCTCCCCTTGCTTAAAATATTGCTTATCGTCAAGCAATGCAAAGATTAAAAGTATACACAGCCTCCTCATGATAGATTTAGGGAATATTCAAATGGTAAAGCTGATCCAAAGATAGCCTAAAAAGATACAAAAAAAATCATTAACAAACAGAATAGGGAATGAAATTTTTGAAAACCTTTAATAGACCAAAATGTCAAACTTGAAAGCAATCTCCTCCAAATTGTCAAATACAATTATTCAACATATGGAACAAGCAAAACTTAGTAAGGCCGGTATTACCTCACTATAGTTATATGCACTCAGCACTCATGTGTTTGAAATGTGTATATTTATGAAGGTTCTCTCAAATCTCAACCTTAGACGCAGATCTACCATAAGCTTGATAAAACTCTCAAATTCGCCATCACTAAAAATGCAAACATATTAGATAATCATGAGGTCTTTAATAGGGTTGTAACGAGGCTAAGGGTAAAGGTAAGAGGGGAACAAATATTTTTGAGAATGAGGAGTGAAAAGCCAAAGACTAAGAGCTAAACAATTCCAACGCATCAAACAACATCCTTCTTAAAACATATCAATTCATAATAAATACCCAAATGAAGAGAGAAAGAGTCGAAAATCTCAAATAACTTGCATCCCGAACAAGGCTAACCACTTTCTTCCTTTTTTTTGGTTCTCTTTTCATTTTTTTTCTTTTTTTTTCTTTCGAAAATTTTTCTCTTTTGCTCTTTTTTTTTCGTAGGCACTTATTTTTTTCAGAAGGGATAGCCAAGGGGAAAACCCATAACGAACTTTAAATTCCAACTCTTCTCTAAATTTTGTACAATAAAACAAGGGATTAATAAATATCTCTCAACCTTACACCAAACAACCAATTTTTTTTTTTAGGGAAGTTGGGATATATTCATTCCAAAGCTGACCGATCAATGTATTACATCATCCCTATTTTCTGTTAACTATCCGAGGAGGCTATCTATGTATCTGGTATATATGTGTGATGTTTTTACTATGTACAGCACTCATTGTGTTATCTGCTCCTTTACTGACTTGCAAATATATTCTGAACTCATATCCCTCTTCTGGAAGATGAGTTGATTGCGAGCCCACCAAAGATGAAAGAGGCCTGCCACAACTGAGGCATAGATGATCTTCTTCCTGGCTTTACTTGTTTTCATTTGCAATAAATAATTCACCCAATCTGGCCAAGAGCTTTTCATTTGTAAGTCCAGCCATTTGCTCAGGTCAGCCCACACTGCTTTTGCTTTGGTAGACTAGAAGAAAAGATGGTCATGAGTCTCATCTACTAGATGACATTGCTGGCACTCTGCATTTATATCTGAGTGAATTGTCAGTCGACTATTAACTGGGAGTTTCTGCTTCATCAGGACCCAGGCCAAGAAAGTATGCCTGGGAATATTAAGGTTAGACCAAACCAATTTGGTCCATTTGCACCTTTCCTATGAGTTAGTATACCACTTGTATCCTTGTTGGACAGAGTAAAGGCCTTCTGTGCATCCCCCCACTGCGATTTAGTACCTGCAGTGCTGCCCCATTTAAAAATCTTTTTGGTTTTGCACACCTTCCGCCAATACCAACATATATCATGCTTGGGAGTATAATCCCACCATGATCTTCCCCCTATATACCTCTCATGAACCAATTTCACCCAAAGCACTTCTTTCTTCTTAGCTACGGTCCATACCAACTTGGCTATGCAAGCTTGGTTCTAGGCATCCATGTTCTTAAGGTCGAGCCCTCCATTTCTCTTGGGTTTGCAGACATTGTCCCATGCTACATAGGGTACTTTTTTGTATGTGTCATCAGCTCCCCAGAGATAGTTCCTACATACTCTTTCCACCTCCCTTAATACTCCTTTGGGGATAATAAAAATGTTGGCCCAGATACTGAAAATTCCTATTAACACACTATTAATCAAAGTAACCCACCCTTGATAAGAGGTTGTCTTTGTAGCCCATGTCTTTATCCTCTTTGTAATTTTATCCATCAGCAGGGAGCATTCCAGTTTGCTTAGTGTATTGGCAGAAATAGGGACCCCAAGGTACCTGAAGGGGAGAGCCCCTTCCTGATACCCAGTTAAGGCTATAATGCCCCGCTTCTGCCTGATAGTACATCCCCCCACGATCGCTTGGGATTTCTCCCTATTTGCTGTCAGCCTAGAGCAGGCTGAGAACTTATCAAAAGCACGTATCAGCCCTTAGATTGAGGAAGCATCTGCTACATTGAACAAAATCAGATCATCAGCAAACAGCAGGTCCACCAACCACCTCTCCTTATAGTGTGGGTGAAATTTAAATGTTAGTTGGTTGCTGGCCTCCTGAAACAGTCTTGATAAATACTCCATCACTAATACAAATAGAAGAGGGATAAAGGGTCGCCCTGTCTAAGCCCCTTCCTGCCTTTAAAATATCCATTATCCCCTCCATTTAGTTGTATGGTGAATGTGGGAGTGGATATACAGGCCATAACCTAGTAAATAAATATGTTTGGGAACTTCAGGCATTCAAGAACCTCCCTTACCATTTCCTAATATACTGAATCATAGGCTTTCCTCAAATCTACCTTCATCATACATCTGGGTTAAATTCTTCTCTTGCTGTAACCTCATGCAATTTCTTGACACAACAAAACATTAAAGAGAAGTTCCCTTCTATCCACAAAAGCCCCTTGGCTAGGATTTATCAAACTTGGAAGAACTGGCTTTAATCTACTACAAAGCAGTTTCGATATACCCTTATATAGGACATTGCAGCATGAGATGGGACGAAAATCAGCTGCAGTAGTGGGGTGTAGTACTTTAGGAAGCAGAACCAACCTGGTGGAGTTACACTCTACTGGTATTCTGGTTGTACTGAAGAATTCTTGGATTGCATCACAAACCTGGAGCCCAATATCCGTCCAACATGCTTTATAAAAACTACTACTAAAGCCGTCAGGTCCGGGTGACTTAGTAGGGGGTATAGACTAAATAGCATCTTTGATCTCCTTATTTGAGAACCTGTTCAAAAGATTTAGCTGTTGTTTAACTGAGAGGATAGGTCCTGTCTTCAGGATTCCGCAGTCCACTCGTTACCTCTCTATCTACTAGGCGCCCAAGAGGTTCTGGTAGTAGTTAGTGATAGTCTTGGCCACCTCCTCAAACCCATCTACTATTTAGCCTTGCTTATCTTTGATAGTGTAAACATAGCTTTGGAGTTGTCTCTGTCTCATCTTGGTGAAAAACACCTTGGTATAGTGGTCACCTAAGCTCAGCCACTGTTGTTTACTTTGTTGCTTAATTAGGGATAAGGATGAGTGCAATATACCCATGTACTGCTCCCTAATTTTCTGTTCTTGTTCCATTAGTGCCCTGTTAAGGGGGTCAGCCTGTAGTTGTTCCTGAATTTAACCCAGCAGCTCTCTAGCTTTTAACTGTTGTTCTTGTAAATCTACATACTTGTGTCTGTGCAAGGCTTTTAGAGGATTTTGAAATTTTTGGAGAGTGGTGCATAAACTTTGCAGTTTATTGCTAGATACTTAGGGAGAGCAATGCTGTGCAACCAAGCCCTTGAATATGGGATCAAAGGTCCACATCTCACAGAACCTGAAGATAGATTTCCTTGACTGACAATGAGGGAAATTGATTTTCAAGGGTGTATGGTCAAAAAGGCCTTCAGTCAGATGCTGCACGTGAGTATAGCCCATATCCATATGCCATATACTATTTGCTACAACCCTGTCAATCTTAGACCAGACCGTTTTGTTGGTCCATGTGACGAACGCCCCTGTGGATCTTACCTCTTGTAGGTCACACACCCTTAAACATTGGGAGAAATCTCTAATTTCAACATGATGGATGTCCTCTCCCCCCTCCCAAATCCTCTCCCTAGGGTGAAGAACGGAGTTGAAGTCCCCCATGACACACCAGGGACCTTGGATAGACTAGGCCATATATTCCAAACTCTGCCACAGAGGACTCCTGCGTGCTATGCTATTAACCCCTTACACAAATGATATAAAAAACTGCTTGTGTCTAGACACCTGAGTTGCTTTACAATGAACCACCTGATTAGTGGTACTCATTACAGTGAGTTGGTTTGCTCGCCCTAGCCATGCCACCCAAATTCTTACCTTAGGATTGTACTCCACATTTGTATACCAGTTCCATCCTGTGAACAACCTATGTGCCACACCCTCAATGTTTTCCTTCTTTACTTTAGTTTCAAGCAAAGCCACCATCCCAATTCTTTGTGTATGCAAGAAGAGTTGAGTGTCCTCTTACTTATTGGGGCTGTTCAGGCCCCTAATATTCCACGATAAAATGCTATCCATTAAGGGTAATACCTCCCCCTCTGGTCACCAATCCTGAGAAAATCTGACTCCAACACTTGAAAACTGTTAGTGATTGAACTTACTGGTACTGATTATCGTGAGCTGATAGTCTTAGTGATTGTTCGTCTAGGGGATACAAATCCATCAATATCCCTCGGTTCTAGTTGCTGCTGATACTGGGGTTTATTAACAGGTGCTGCTTCTGAGGTCTTTTTGACCCTCCATTCCTGTCTACTCTGTTGTTTCTTCCTACATTGTTGCTCCTCATGGCCTAGCATCCTACAGTGTGAGCACTTAATAGGTTTCCATTCAGACTTGATGAATTGCCTAACCACTCCGTCCCCCTCCGATATAAAATCAACACAACTTGGAAATGGGCCATTCAGCGGCATTTCTATCAACATTCGAGCATAATGCAGAACTGATCTCTCTTTGGTGATTTTGTCAGTCTTAATTGGGATTCCCAGCATACTTCCAATTTTACTCAAACTCTCTATCCCCCAATATTTGATGTCCAATTTAGGGAATTGGACTGAAATAGGAAGTGATTGCAAGGACGAGAAATCCAACCTCAGATCCTCATTCCATGCCTTTACAATGAAGGGCTTCCTATCAAAGAAATATATCCCTTATTTGAGCACATGGGTTCTGTCGTGCAGGGTGTGGAATCGAATAATGAACACCCCCTTTCGAGCAAACAAAACTTTATCAATGTCCATACCTGCCCAAATTCGATGTACAAAGCCGCCTATTACATCCAATGGGAGATTTGAGCCAATTACCCCGCATATCACAGCGGTGGACCAGTGCTCGATCTCTCCCTCAACATCATCCCATTAATTTTTTGTACACTTTTGGCCATTCACCTCCAATGGGGCCACAAATTTGAGTGCTCAACTAGTGAGGCAAAAGAGGTAAGTACTTCTGTTGGCTCGTGTGATGGTGACTCACCTGCCTCCAATACGGATCCGTGGGATTCCTCTTCATTCTGCTCTTGATTCGAATCCTGATTCTCAGTCATCAAAGGGTGAGATGATGCCATCCTCTTGCTAGTGTCAGGTGACCCTGGCAAGCTCAAGTGCTACCGTGGCCGCCCCCTTTTTCCCCCCTCGCCCTTGCCGGGCAGAGAGAGCCCAGGGAAAAATAAAGGGTTTTTTTCCCAAACAAACACAAATTACACCACAAGATATCATTCCATCTTACTAACGCCCTATCAAACTTGATGTAAAAGAATAGAACACTCCTCTATCCTTGGCTTAAAGGTAAGACAAGTATTTGGTCATGAGTTATAATAGGAGGTTCAAATCAAGAAAAACGAATACAGGCTCAAAAGGGCTAACAAGGGATACAATACACAACCAGGGTGGCTATTTGGCTGTGGGGTTTAAACAAATGAAACAAAGAAAAATACTTCAATCATATTGCCTAAATACATATGCAAAATGTGATCTTGAATGAGAATCCAAGCAAGTTTTAGAGAAATGACATCAAGGAATAGTCACACATGAAAGAAATTTGAGACTAATAATGATAAACAGTCTCTAAAGGCTCAAAGTCTCACGGGACATCTACTAAGGTCAAAACTAGCTCACTAGTAAACACATGCCAAAATCTTGTAAAGACTAATGGAAAAAATCAATTCGCATCCAACATGTGGTTGAAACATGGAATTCATTTCGAAAACTCATTCGCAAACATTTTATGCACAATTCGGGCGAATCAAAGGATCAAACTAAACTAAAGAATGTTACCAAATCTATAGAGATCATCATCGGAAGATTTTTTTTTCCTATTTTTGTGTGTTTTTTTTCACTTTTTAATTTTTTTTCCTTTTTATTTTTTATGCGTGCTCCTACAAACAATGCAAACTAAAATGCAAAAGAAACTAATAAAAGAAAGAAACTAAAATGCAACCTAGAAGAAAACTAAATCCACTTCTAAAACAAAACTAAACCAATCAAAAACTACAAAAACTACAACTAAAAATATATACAGAGCAAAAACACACCAAATAGAAACAGGCTTCAGGCACCAAATATAATGACTAACTCCCCGATACTTGAATCACACATTGCCCTCAATATGGGCCCATAATAATAAAAAGGGAAGGGGAGTAGCATAAAAAAATATGAGAGAGGGGGAGGTGGAGGAGGATGGGGTGGTTGTCCATAGGAGATATGTCAATCTCGCCAGGTCTCTAGACATGCCCTATAGTCTTGGAAATATTGGGTCTGGAAAGCAAGTAACCCACGAAGCTCATCGTGGCGCTCTTGGACAAAGTCCCGAAGAGCGCCGCTCTCAGAAGCAACAAACTCTCAGAGGGAAACTTGCTCCTCTTGAATGGAACTAAGGGTGCCTTGGAGGTCAGAATAGTCAGGTGGAAGTGGCCTGCTTGACCAGATCGAGGGGCTGGATGATGGGGTGCAGGTTGAACAACCTCCTCATCACTAGGTACCTAATAAAGGTTAACTCGGTGAAGAAGAGTGGTGCAATCAACATTGTAAAGCAGCAAAAGTTGATCCCCTTGGTAAATCCAACACAAACGGCCAGCCTCAACTTTACAAATGTTTATAATCTCAAAAGCAGCTTGATCACGTAACTCGGACCCAGAAACTCTATCCTCAGGATTGGGCTTAACACCTAAGAATGTAGCAATAGGAGTTATTATCCCACCAATGACTATCCTACCTTTAGTGCTAACAGCAGCACTATGTAATTGCCTAGCTAAGAATGAACCTGGGTCAAGTTGGTCTCCATCGAGCATATAGAACAGAAAGTACAACTCAGAAACTTTCAGAACATTTAGACTATTGTCCCAAGCAAACAAAGAACAAGCCAAAATACGCTGAGCTACTCTAATGCAGGGGTTCCTAATATGCGCACATTTTAATAAGCTGGTACTGTACCTAAAACTCCCCGAAAGTTTACCCCAAAACGCATTCGGGTTGAATTTACGAGGCACTTAACGATGCATTAAGTCCATGCTAGGGGGAAAACTGAAAATGCTATTGAAGGTACCTATGTTCAGTTCATACAATTGTCCCTACAAATAAAATGATATATATCCGACTTGACATTGAGGTCCTCTAGTAGCGTTGACATGGAGTGTACTAAGGAATTCTAGGGTCAGGTCCCTATATGTATGCTTTTTGATTTCTAAAAAGTGGCCCATACCATCTCTAGCAAACAACCAACGAATATCATCGAGAATTCCCAACCGGACGAACAAATCCTCATCATAATATCTAGTTGCTACAACCATGCGTTCATTCAAGCAATTATACCTAGCAACATGATCAGGATGCATTAAACCAAGGGGGTAAGGAATTGTTACCTCTAGCACGCGTATTAGTTGATGTTCGGAATGTTCTTTGAGGTTGGGGTGGTGCTTGACATGAAGAACCAACCTCCTTGGTGCTCCTTGGCTTCTTGTTTGGTGTCATTGGTGCAAACTTGAAACAAAAACAAAACTAAAACCAAAAATAGGAACTAAAACCTAGAAAATTGAAGCAATTAAACAACAAGATGAAAAATAAGAGAGAGAAAAGGATGGGTTTGGTGGATGAGTAAAAGTGAGATGAATTTGAAGTTAAAGAAGAAGAAGAAAGAGATGGATTTTAAGAAGAAAAAGGGAAGATTGAGTGAAAGGAAAGAATTTGGTGTGAAAAAGATTGGAAATGGTGAAGAAATGAAGGGAGATTAGTGAGATTTGGTTATGGAGTTTAGAGAAAGAAAATGGGGGTAGAGAGAGAGAGAGTATGTTAAGAGGTTGAAGAAGATAGGGGGAAAGGGAAAAGGCACTGCGGTTGAAAACCTGGACCGCGACCTATAGCAGACCACCACGAGCCGTGCGGCTCACCACGGTCCGTCCGTGATGTCTGCGGGCATCCGAATTTTTTGAGTTTCTGGGTTGGCAGCCCACGGCCATATTTCTGGGGTACTGACCGTGGGGCAAACATTTTATTCATGTATATTTTTTTCTCTTTTTTTAATTATTTTTTAATATAACTACAAAATTAATAAAAATCAAAACTAGAAAAAGGAAAAAGGAAAGAAAACTTGGGTTGCCTCCTAAGAAGCGCTCTTTTGAGGTCAAGAGCTTAACCCTTGTTCTAGGCTTGGTCCGGATCAGATGGTGAATGGACATTGGCTTTGTCTTGGACCACGAAATCAAACTTACTCAGTTGAGGGTACCATCTTAAAAGTTCTGGCTGCAGGCCTTTCCTCTTCATAACTTGGTGTCATAACGCACTGTCTGTTACAAAACAAATCGCTCTTGTGGCCCATCAGATGGGCTATCATCCACTCGTTCAACCCCTACATCAAAATCTGCATCAAAACCTTTCACAAGGGCATAGAGAGAATAGTTTGTGCAAACCTGCAGTAATGACTCATTAAAGACTCATTAGAAATAGGGGCTTCAACCTCGGGCTTGTTAGGTAGCATAAGAGCAGCAAACTTCACCTTAACATACCCTTAGTTAGGGTCCTCATAAGAAATCCAGTCAGAATCAGGAGGATTTTCACAATTCCAGACATCCTCCATATTAATCTCAGGGAAAAGCAGTAATGCATCCAATATAAAAGAATGAGGAGAAACCATGTCCTCCTTCTTATGATTAAACACAGTAAATCACTCTTCCACCTCAAAAGATACCCGACCCTTTCTTACATCTATGTGGCAACCAACTGCCGCAAAAATGGGCCAACCTAAGATAATTTGAGCATCGTCGGTCTCAGGCATATCGACTATAATTAAGTCTTCCAAGACCCAAATGTTGCCTATATTGACTGGCACATTGTCCAATTTACCTATAGGTTGCGTCACAAAACCATCAGCCAACTGTAGGAAAAAGGGTGCGGCTAGTAATGGTCCTAGTTGTAGCTTATGAAACAAAGAATATGGCATTATACTGACACTTACACCTAGATCACGTAGACCTCTCTTAATTTCTACATTTCCTATAATACAAGGGATTCAAAAACTACCTGGGTCAGGGAGCTTAGGGGGAAAAATGGTTGGGATCTTAACAGTGTCATTTTCTGTGAAAGTGGCAGTCTTGCCATCATTGTTTCTCTCTTTACTACCAGCCTTAGTTATCTCCCTACCCTCTTCCATTGGTACTTCCTCAGGGTCAGTTAAGTCCTTTCCTTCACATTAACACAGCTATAGTGCTCACAAGGGTTAGGTTCAGGTTTGCCAGGAAGTCTATCTGGGGGCGTAGATGAGAAAGTAGCTTTTTGGGCAATTTGGGCTTCTAATATCCTATTATGAGTTGTAAGCACATCAACCTTGGCGGACAATTGCTTAATATACTCATCCTATTTTTATTACAGCATAAGCATATTTTCCAACATTATGTCTAAATTTGACTTTTGGGGCATCTGAGAAGGGAATGGGGGTCTTTAAAAACTAGCGGTACTCTAACATTCATAGGGGATACATTCACAGTGTTTACATTTGACCTATAAGAAAATTTTGAATGATTCTTCCAACTCGGATTTTAGGTATTAGAGTAAGGGTCATTAGTCGGTCTTGGGTTGAAATTTTGAACATAATTAACTTCATTAGGGTCCTGGGAAAAAGGACTCCCAACTTGACAATTCAGAGTTATGCTCAATTGAATCACAAATTTCACAAGGGGAGGGGGCACTAGAGTTCACAACATTAACATTCATTTGATCCGGTCTATGAGTCATCGAATCTACTTCAGCAAAAAGTAAAGCAATTGCATCAACTTCATGCTTACCTCCAACCTGCTTGGGTTGGGTTCGTTCTGTGGACCATTGAAAGTTGTTAAGCATCATCTCCTCGATTAGATTATAGGCTTCACCTCAGTCTTGCTCATTAGAGTTCCTCCTGCTGCTGCATCAATAATGGACCTTACAGATTGGGTCACACCATCATAGAAGGCTTGGATTATCATCCAACACTAAAGACCATGATGGGGGGCACAAATGCAGTAGATCTTTAAAATGCTCCTAGGCTTCATAGAGCGTCTCATCATCTCTTTACAGAAAGTTAGTGATTTGATTCCTTACGCGCGCTGTTTTGCTTGGAGGGAAAAACTTGGCGAGGAATGCTCTTGTCAACTCATCCCAGGTGGTTATGCATCCAGACAGCAAAGAGTGCAACCAAACCCTCGCTTTATCCCTCAATGAGAAAGGGAATAAGCGCAGCCAAATCGCATCACTAGAGACTCCATTCAATTTCAGCGTATCACACACCTCTAAAAAGACTGAGAGGTGCAAATTTGGGTCTTCCAAGGGAGTTTCGCGGAACTAAGATTATTGCACCATGGAAATGAGTGCCGGTTTGAGTTTGAAGTTGTTGGCATCAACAACACGGCGAGCGATGCTTGAGGCGATCCCCTGGACTCCTAGGGCAACAAAATCACGAAGAGTCCTTCGTTGGTCACCTTTTGCCATGTTTGAATTCCTTCTTGCCTTGCGTCTTTGCTCCTCAATCCTTTGCTTTTTCCTCCTTATACGAAAAGTCCTTTCAATCTCTAGATTGGCTTAGGACAAGATCAGACTTTGCATAAAATAGGAAAAATCCATGCAAGCACTTTCACCAACACTACTAGTGCAATTTAAACTAGCAAAGAAAGAAAAACAAAAATAACAACAAAAAACAAATAAAATACTTAGTCACTTTCGCAACACTAACTTAATAGTTAACAATTTTAGTCCCCAGCAACAGCGCCAAAAACTTGATCATACTACTGCAAGCACATGGATAGTCATAGTATTGATAAAAGATATCGTTCCTCATAGACTAATCATAACCTACTAAGTCTTACCTTTCTAAATGTGCTAAGTAAAATTCTGGTTCAAGTGGATTCTACTTAACAATAGCAAATAAACTTTTCTAAATCAATAAGAGAAACGTTTAGGAATTCTCGTAGTTGTGAAAGGAAATTGGATCAAAAATAATGAACATGTGCTTTCATCTTATTGGTTAAATTCGAATAATTGTAATCTCTTCAAAAACTCTGCCTATTTCTTCGAAATCAACTAAATTGCCGAAACTAAGCAAAAGTCGTTCTTTCAAACTAATTTGGCTTAATTCAAGTTCAATATCTTCGATTACTTACTATCCTTCCTAACATACAAATCTCTCTTTCGAGATGAAGTTACGTTAGGTCTAATCAAGCAGTCCAACAACCAAATATTACCTTTCAGTTTTTCATTCATTTGTTTCAAGAGTGCAAGCAAATTTCGGCCAAAAATCAACTCACAATAATCCAAGCACTTAATAGAATGAAATCAAACCAATCATGAAAATAAGCACAATTGTATAGATTAAAACATGATCGAGTAACAATTCCACAAACTACTAAATCCTAAACTAAAGAAAACTACTTAAACATGATAAAAGATTAATGAACTAACCAACGATTGGCGAAATCTAAACAAAGGGGGATTGACTAAGAAGGCCTTCAACCAAGGGCTTCGGAACCGCCTCAAGAACAAACTCTCACACTCAAGACTCACACCAATACAAAAACAAGCTAAAAACTACAAAATTTAAGAAAGAAACTAAAGCACAAATCTACACTACTCTATACTTTTACTTTGCTTGATCTTGGATGCTCTCTACTGCTTGTAGAACATTGCTTTTTATGGAGAAGCTCAGTCAATCTCAGCTACACAGCCAAGGGAAAACGAAGAGGCAGTAGTTACAGACTCACCATGATCCGTAGAGTGCACCACGGTCTAACCGTAGTCTGTGCTAGAACCGGATTTTTGCTCATTCTTTTTCTACGATCATGGCATAACATAGATGACCATGGGGAAGGTCAAAATACAGCTATGGAAGGGCAAATGTTGGGTAAAAAAACTAAAAATCGTGCAAAACACATCAAACAACTATACCCAAGCATAAATCAAAAATAGGAGAGTAAGTAATAACAATAAGCATAATATTCTCTTAAAAATGACACAAAATAGCCCTAAAATGATATACATATTGAGCACTTATCAGCTCCACAAAAACAAGCCATAAAAAAGCTATGAGTATTCAGACCTATTCCTCACTTGTAGTGAACCATTACTTAAAGCTTGTTACCATGAGGTTAGAGCTTTTAAGGAATGGAACCTCGCTGTCATAGATGATTCTGAGAGCTCTCCTCCAAGCCATGCCTTAGCCATTTCACTTCTTGAACAATTCAACCATGTTTTTCCTAGAGATATACCCTTGGGTTTACTTCCCAAAAGAGCCATCCAGCAACACATGGACCTAATTCTCGGAGCCGTACTCCCAAACAAACTAGCTTATAAAATCAATCCTAAGTAGACCATGGTGAACCAGAGGCTAATGGAGGAACTGATCTCTAAGAGGCTGGTTAGGGAATCACTTAACCCTTATGCGATCCCAGCTCTTAGTCCCTAAAAAGGATGCAAGCATGAGAATATGTGCAGATAGCTGAGCAATCAACAAAATCACCATCAAGTATAGGCATCCCATACCATGGCTTGAAGACATGCTAGATAAGTTACATGATTCCAAGGTGCTTTCCAAGGTAGATTTGAGCAGTGGATACTACCAGATTCGGATTAGAGAAGGAGATAAGTGGAAAATAGCTTTCCAGACCAAGGGAGGTTTGTATGAGTGGCTAGTCATGTCATTCGGTCTGTCTAATGCACCAAGTACCTTTATGAGGCTCATAAAGTAAGTGTTTAGACCTTACATTGGTAAGTTTGTGGTGGTTTACTTTGATGACATTCTGATCCATAGCAAGACTGAAGAAGAGCACCATGACCATCTAAATCAAAGTATGATGGTCCTTGAAAAAGAAAAGCTTTATGGAAACCTTAAAAGGTACACCTTTACAAATGAGGTGACTTTTTTAGGGTACGTAGTGACTGTAATAAGCCCGATGCTAGCCTTGTCATGCTTTGAAGAGATCAAATCCAAACTCACTGAAGCCCTAGCGCTAGCCTTGTTGTGCTTTGACAAGGTTTTTGAGATTGAGTGTGATGCTTCTGGAGTTGGTATTGGTGGAGTTCTTACACAAGAAAGAAGGCCCCTAGCCATCTTTCATAAGAAGTTATGTGATTTAGGAAGAAAGTACTCCACATATGATAAGGAATTCTATGCTATTCTACGAAGTTTAGAGTGTTGGAGCCATTACTTAATGGCTAATGAGTTCATACTACGTTCTGATCATGAGGCCTTGAATTATATTCAAAGGTAGCATAAGTTGAACTCAAGACATGCTAAATGAGTGGAATATCTCCAATCATTTCACTTTACAATTAAGCATATGTTTGGGAAGCTAAACCAAGGAGTTGATGCCTTATCAAGAAGGCAGTTGTTATTATTTCAACTAGATGCTTACATTTTGGGATTTGAGCATCTTAAGTCCCTTTATGCTGAGGATGAAGACTTTAGGAATCTTTATTCTGACTGTCAAAATAATCCCAAAGGTGATTTATTGATCTCATAGGAGTACTTGTTCAAAGGTACTCATTTGTATATTCTTAAATGTGGTACCCATGAGTTGGTAATTAGGGAGATTCATAGTGGATCTCTGGTTGGGCATTATGGTGAGAACAAGACCCTTACGATGCTAAGGGAGTATTATTTCTGGTGAGGCATGAGCAATAATGTGCAAGATATCTTGAGGATGTGTTCTACTTGTCAAGTGGCTAAAAGTTACTCACGACACCTCTACAACTTCCCATCCTTCCATGGGTTGATGTGAGCATGGATTTCATCCTTGGCTTGCCTAAAACTCAAAGGAACAAAATTTTCATCTTTGCG
This sequence comes from Carnegiea gigantea, assembly GCA_029747015.1. Classification (NCBI taxonomy): domain Eukaryota; kingdom Viridiplantae; phylum Streptophyta; class Magnoliopsida; order Caryophyllales; family Cactaceae; genus Carnegiea; species Carnegiea gigantea. The sequence continues at coordinate 141,747 of JAKOGI010000424.1, forward strand.
GTGGTGGATAAGTTCTCCAAGATGGCTCATTTTATAACCTACAACAAAAACAATGATGTCACTCACATTGCCAAGCTATACCTTAAAGAGGTAATGGGATTACATAGTATTCTAAGGTCCATTGTTTCTGACCATGACACCAAGTTTCTTAGCCACTATTGGATCACTTTATGGAAGAAAATGGGGACCAAACTCAAGTACAATCCCACATGTCATCCATAAACTGATAGCCAGACTGAGGTTACAAATAAAACCTTGAGAACTCTCTTGAGGGATTTGATTAAGTCCAATGCTAAAGTATGGGATTTGCTTCTCCCACAGGCTGAGTTTGCTTATAACAAGGCACCAAGCATAACTACAAGGATGTCTCTCATTAAGGTAGTCTATAGGATTGATTCCTTAAGCCCACTTGATCATATACCTAGAGCCGTGGATGAACAGCCAAGTGTGGAGGCCAGCAAAAGAGTGAAGGAAATTCAAAAATTCCATAAGCAAGTCATGGCCAGAATTAAGAATTCTAGTACCTCCTACCAAGCTCAAGCAAACAAACATATGAAGAGAGTGGTATTCCAGACTGGGGATCTAGTTTGGATCCATTTGGGAAAACAGTACTTTCCTTCAAAACACAAAAGCAGGTTGATGTCAAGGGCTAATGGTCATTTTGTGGTGCTATAAAGGGTAAATGATAATGTATATAAGGTTAATTTACCTAGAGATTATGGTGTTTTAGCTACATTCAATATGGCAGATTTGAGTCCTTACTTGGAGGATGCCCATATAGTGAATTTGAGGGCAGATTCTCTTCAATAAGGGGAGGATGATGAAGATCCATCCATGGAGCATGATTTGGACCCTCAAGAAAATCAAGGAAGTCCAAGTACAAGCACCAAGATCCAAGGTTTAATCCAAGCTTTGGTTAGCCAAAGTTCTGATTTACTAGGTTCTGATCCAATGCAAAAGCCCAATTTTGTGGAACTGATTTCCTGAATCTCCAGAAGGTTTAGTGCCATTATTCTTGCTTATAATGTTAGCAAACATCCTCAGCTATCAAGCCATGAAGAAAAATCCAAGTTGATTCAAGTTCTTCATAGGGCTAGCAACAACAAGCCAACAATTACAGTTTTGGTTCGAAGCGGACCAAGTTTGCATTTCTACATGGTTTCCTTCCCTAAACCTAATTTAGGCTTGATTTTTTCACTAAGGTTGCTTATTAACATCCTAATGAACTTACCCATGGCAAAAAATCAAGTCTAAGTTGAGTGGAGGATAGGCAACCACGTTGCTCATTTTTTGCGCCAACCCGGGTGTCCACTTCAATTCAAATTTGCCACAGCTTTGCCTTCCAAGAGAAGTTTTGGGTACCTACCTTCCTTCTTACTTGCTACCTTAAGGAGCCAAGAACATAATCATTGAAGAATTTGCAGCTTTGGAAGTCAAATTGGCCACTGGGAGGAGAGATAAAGATTTGCTAGGGTTCTAATTAGTTGGCTATAAAAGGACCTACAATAACAGCCATTTCTCTCTCTCCCATGTGCAAGTGGATCAATTAGTAACTAATCAACATGTTCAAGCTTAAGTTTAGCTTTTAAACAACTTGTTTAACTGGACTCACCAATTGTAATTAGCTATAACTAAGCTTGTTTTGCATTCTGGTTAGTTTTTGTTAGATTAAAGGTTTCGTAAGTTGTAAAGGAACTCTTTTCAACTAGGAAATGAGGGTAGGGACATGTATTTATGCTTACTTACTTGCTTATTATAACCAGATCATGACATTTGAATAAGAAAGAAGAGCTTTGCTCCTTTGAACCCGAAAATACTCTCTCTAGCTTATCCTTACTTAGGCCGAGTAAGGTGGTGATCTAGTGAGTCTTAACTCTTTCTTTGGTGGTTTTTCTATATCCAAATAAAGGTTAAGGGCCATAATTGTATTCTTGGTGGTGATTTCTATATCCAAGAGTGAGATTAGCTCCATTTATCCCCTTTATCTCTTTCCCGGGCTCACTTGAATCCAAATCCAGTTTGCATTCTGTTTAGACTTAGCTTGCATTCAGTTATAGTGTGAGTTAATCCGTGAGAGAATACATCAAATGCTTTCTTAAATCGATGCTTGATTACCCTTTCTAAACACTAACTCGTTCTCCTTGAAAGGAACCTTAACTTCCCTATATTTTCTCTTAACTTATTTGCGACTCTCACTATTTAAGGCAATGTAAACTCGAATGATTTTCTATCATGCCCCTAACCAAAGGGCTAGCCATCTTTTTATGGAGGTTGAGGAGGTCACACGAATAAGCCGAGGGACCTAATCCTATTCCTGTTAAGCTTAATCTAGACGAATTGACCTGATAAATTAGAACTCAAAATTAATCAAATTAGACGCAAAAAGCTAATTCTAGTGGGGGTCTATTTGACAAGCCTAATAGGTCTCAGTAAAGCAGGAAAGGGAATATTTTTACTAACGGCCTAGCTGGGTTCCCTTTGTGAGACTTGCCCTTTGGGCCAGTTTCGCCTGTGAATTACTTTATGGACTCGATTTGTTTCTTTTTTTTTTTGGGACTGCAACTCTAATGGGTTTCTGAGAACTTAAATTAGGGTATTAATTTTGCCATTGGGTTACTAAGACAAGGTGCCATTTTTAGGCATCTACAGCCATGTTGCAAGTAGCACCTTGAGCTGGAAGCTTTGCAGGTTCTTTAATATCCTTCACCTTGTCAACATCCATCTTTGCGTGGTGTAAGGCTACCACAACCTGTTCACTTGACTCGTTAGGCAAATAGAAGATTCGCTTCCAACTCATGCACGTCGACAAAGCTTCTACGACAGAAAGGACTTTATCATCTACATTTTGAGTGGTCGCTTTTTGGCATCTACTTGTTCATCTTGCTCATCATCCTCAACTTCAAGCTCAAAGAACGAAACCATATTAATTGCAACCTTCTTAAAGAGGTCCCTCGGAAAGAATTTTTCCAACGTAACAGGGAGAAAAGATCCTTATTGAAGCAGATCGGCCAATTAAACTTCATGCTTCTTACCTGCATTGGACCTCTTCTTCCCCTTGGAGCATCAAGGGTTTGTCTCTTTGCCTTATGCCTTTCTTTGATGGATCGGAGGTGGTATGAATTGCCTTTGTTTGTAAGTAGGGCTGTCCAACAGGTTGGGTCGGGTCGACCTATTTAATAAACGGGTCAATTTCGTGTCGGCATTGAAAATAGCTTAGATTTGCTCAAAACTAAAAAATAACAAGTTTTCACACTAAATGGTCAAATCGTGTCGACCCTGGGTTGAAATCAGTTCGGTTCGGCTCGAGTTCGTGTTTCTCTCAGTAAATTCGGGTCGGGTTATCGCGTCGGGTCAGACTTTGACAGCCCTATTTGTAAGGCCTCCATCTAGTGATAAGGGTCCATCCTTTGATGTCTTCATCAAGGATGCTTAACACATGATCAACCATTGACAATTGCTACAAGAACCATCAATGAAAGCACTACTAGTTCTAAGCTTCCAAGTTGTATAGTAACCAACTCTTCTCTTAGAGAAGGAGCTAATTCATCTTCCTCCCTGAAAGGTTGTTGGGGAGATCTTCGTTGCCACAGGAATGGACAATGTTCACACCAAAATATCATGTGGTCGGTTTCAACTATATCACCCAAGGTGAGGATGATATTTCCCAATTGCATAATACACTCCGTAAGTATAATGCACCTTTCAAGGGGTGACTAATGACCTTGTGATATCGGTACTACTTTGGGTCATTAGTCCTTCCCACTTCTTCTTGGTGTTTTGATGGAGGTAACTCACAACACCCTTTTCCAATAAATCATCCAACTTCCTTGACAAATCTGAGTCATACAGTGGGTACTTATGTTCTTGAAACTCCTTCAATATAGGGCACTTGTTCCCGGTATCTCACATTGCTGAGCACTTCTTTTCTTCTAGTTTTGCTTTTCCCAAAATATAGATCGGTTCAATTGTGGAAACTAACATGGATTCTTTGGTCAAGCTCTTAGAGGACTTAGAATTCTTCTTAGAGTCACCCTTGTCTTTCTTTTCTTTAGAGGCAGAGGGAGCTCAACCACAATGATTGGCTATCATTATCTCCATGTCGTACACCTTAGTAGCCGGCTCTTGTAAAGTCCTGGGCTTGCTCATTTGTAGGATGTAAAGTACGTCCCAATCCATGCCTTGAGCGCACATTTCCAGAGCAAAAGCCTCAGACAAATTATCCTTACCCTTGAACCTAAGTGCGCGCTAGCGGTTGATGTAATCAAGAATAGTCTTATTCGTCCATTGTTTAATATTTGTTAGCGCAGTCGTAGTAAAAATGCATTGGACGCTATAGAACCTATTGAGAAACTTTTGCTTTATCTACTCTCAATTGTCAATGGACTTAGGATGCAAGTCAGTGTACCAATTGAATTCAAGATTGTATGAACTATTTCACCAACAACTTACTGTCAATGCTACCACTATTGTACGTCTCGATGAGATGTGTAACATATTATTTTGGGTTACCTTTCTTATCGAATTGGTTGAATTTGGGAGTCTAGAACCATGAGCTATACAAAGAGTATCAATCCTCTTCGTGTAATGTCTAGTATACAGATAACTCTTCTGCGAGTCGACCCTAAGTTGAGTTTTGACAACATTTGCAATCAACTCCTAGATGTGTTTAGCAGTCATTCAACTTAAAGATGAGTCATTCTGGGGCTTGCCGCCTTTTTATGACTCATCGTCGTCCTCAGAAGCTTCACTTCGATTGGACCCCTTCTCGTCTTCCTCTCTGCTTGCGCCTTTGTTGGATGATTCACGTGGGCCTTTTTCCAATTTCTTCAACAACTTAGCAATATGCTCTTCTTGATGCATAATGCATGTATCATTTTCTTCACTATCTTTAGAGAGTCTTTCCAACATAGCCTTCTTGCTAGTTAACTCTTCTTCAAAGTTAACAGTTTTTATCATCATAACAGGCATGATGATAGTATAGGACGATTCGGTTTCAGATTGTGAAAAGGCAACTTTCCTTAGTGATGGCGCGGAGGAATCACTGTTGTAGTAACCACTTTAAAAAATAGAGATTTAGGCTTCCTCTTCAACTTTGGAATAGATTTCCCCTTGAGATGGTCAACAGATGGAAATTCACATACTCTGTTAGGCATACTGTAGTTGGTATTATCGCGCAACTGTGAGAATGCAACGACAACTGTTCTTTTTATTACGTAGTTGTTGTAACCTTCACCCTGCTTCTTATCACCACTCTAGTGCTTTGCTTACTATAGATGGTGCCAAAGTTGGTGGATCTATGATGCAACGTTCCATAACACTTCTTGTGGTCATACCTTCCTCATAAAGAGGCAGCTAAAGTTTTCATTTTCTAGAGAAGGAGATGAGAAGTAGAGCTATCCCACTGAGTGTGCCAAAAATTTCTAACTATAAATTTCGAGTCTAAATCAAATTAAGATAAGAAATATAGACCAAACTCAACTTTTTGTATTCATGGTCAAAGAATGAGTACAATCTTTGTATTTGCTACAAAAGAACAAATTGGACTCCCCATATTCGATCTTATATTTATAACTCAATGAAAGGTTGAAACAGGTTGAATCTCAATCAAGTGTATGACTTGATCTCTAGAGTATACAGCATGTTTTGATGTGCATGTTGTCTACTTCTAAAGGTCTTCTTAGAGAGAATTTTCTATGCTCTTGAATGAGAGGGGTAGATCTATATTTATACGGATGAGCCTAAGTAGGGTCTGCAAATTAATAGTTTTCTTGGGTTGATGGATGGTTTTGAACTTGGGCCAATGACTTGAGAGTCTATTTAAGTTGAAGACTTGGTAGTCCACTAGGTTGGAGGCTTGATAATCTATTGGAACGTTGACTTTATACTTTATTTGACAATTGACATGGTAGTTACTTAGGCCCAAATAATTAAATTAGTTAATTGGACTAATCTAAATTAATCAATTTATATTATTTTGTGACATGGCACATATTTATTTTCTTAGTGCCTGCAAGGTCAATGATCATATGTGACTCGAGGATATGAAATAACTTTGTGTTAGGATAAACCTAGATCCATGCAAGGTTCGTCAACATCCTATCAAATCTCTCTTGAATTCTTTCCATATCTGCGGGACAGTTGATCCATGTAAATTCATGCCTAAAAAAGCCAATATCTATAAGGGACCATTTATTCATCCAATCAACAAGCGAAGACGCTTTAGCATAGGCAAAAGGCGTACCTCCATTTTCTCTTAACTAGAGGTGACAGTGTTGAGATCATCCACAACCATCCATGGTTGATCAGCTGATGGAGATTCTCATGCTGACCCAGCTGAAAAGTTATTCCTCTAATTTGCAAATTCTTATACGCTCATAGGAGCGCGTGCTCTTACTTGCCACACATATATTCTTTTCTTTGGTGTATTTATCATATATACTATTTTAATGTATTTTTAGTTGATGTGACCTTTGAGAGCATGTGCGTTCAAGAGCATAATAGACACTTTGTCTATAATTCGTTATCGTCACTACCTCTCTTAGTTCCTTCGAGCCAATCGAAGCTGAAAGGGAGATGAGAACTATGGGTTTGGACTGAACCCTACCCGTAAGACTAGAAAGCTACAGGGCGTTTACCTCCTTTGTTTTTGCTTCGTTTATTATTTTTGTTTTTGTTTTTTCACTCTACAACTAAAATACAATTTAAGCATTAGTAATATCCACTATGTTTAATGTATGCCTCCAAATTCATTTGAATGTAACTATAGTTTACAAGTAGTTTTTTTTAAATTTATGGGTATCCCAAAGCAAGGTTGTTTTAGCGTGGCTCTTACAACATTCTTCCGCTATTCAATCCCAAAATTATTTTTTACAATTTAAATTATGACAATAATTTTTGCAATCAATTAAGACACATTTTATCTGTCATGATGTAACATCGTTTCTCTCTATCTCCCAACAAGTAGGGAGGGAGAGAAATGATATTTGTGTGCGTCTATATATACATATATGTGCACACAGAAAAATTTGCAGTTAGACCTGATCAAATTGAGGATCAGGGAGAGTTAAAGGTCAGGTCATGAGTTTCGGCAGTCAAGGTTTTCCCAACTCTAACCCTACCCGACTCTCATGCGAGTCGGCATACGCTTGACCCTAACCCTGACCTTGCAGGTACCTTTGGGTCATCGAGTCAGATCTGACCCTCGAACATTTCTTATATAGAAAATAAGATTTTTTACTAAATTTCATTTTTATTATAAAATTCAATACTAAACATTCTACTAACAAAAGGTCAAGCGAATATTCCAGTAAAATGCATCATAATTACGAATATTCTAATGCGCAAATTAGTGACTAAAATGATTAGTTCTCTAAAACCATTATCCAAATGTCAAAAAAGGAGCATTAGAAGGTTAAGAGACAATGAGATTTGGAGAGGTCAATTGTGGGGAGGAGGCGGGAAAGTAGAAAGCAAAAAAGCTTTAAACAAATGAAACCCAAAATATTTTGTTTTGATTTTAAATTTCATTTTTTTTAAAAAAAATGAGGGTTAGTAGATCATATCAGATGGTCAAAACCACTACTTGAATCCGACCCTCTTCATAATAAGTTACCCTCAATTTGAGGATCAAGGTAGGTTGGAGAAAAAAAAGTCAACCCTGATCCCCAGTTCTTATGATCGTATTTGAAGACTAAACCCCGACCCGTTAATTAGGTCTATTTGCGGTATTCAAATTACACTACCTCCATAAAATCCTACATACCGACCCACCCCCTTTGCGGTAGCAGTGGCATAGCGAAGTAGGGGACAACAGTAATCGCAACACCCATTGCCTCTAAAAGTTGTTTAAAAATTAGTGTAAAAGCTGTCAAAAAAAATTATCTATAATGAACGCCCATAAAAATGAATTATTGGCAATAATAAAATCCAAAAAGATTTAGAAGTGAACACCATAAGATGATTTATGTGGATCCTCCACTGTTCTGTAGTAGCGTACAGCAAGCACATACTGACCACTTTGTAAAGAAGCGACGAAGCCTGGAAACCGCATAAGCAGGCACTGAAAATGAAATGATGAGATTCGTACAGGAAAAAATCATAGAGTATAAGGTTTTTTTTTTTTTTGGCCGGGGGCGGGGGGGAGGCCTGAAAGGCGAGAGGAAAGATAGAGCATCAAAAGTACAACTTCATTTACTTTCCCTATAAGGTCGAGCCTCTGTCCTGTGTCTTCCGTGCAATCTCTTCGCCCATCTGCGAGCCATGCAAGGGTCATGGTAATCCCAACTATCCACACAGCTTGTCCTTCCACCGGCAATGGGGGCTTCTTCAACATCGTCAATCTGTCCCCTGTCATCAATGCCCACCACAGCTTCACCCACTCGGACACACGCATCGATCCCACCCCGGCCCTCAGTGTAGCTGTAACTAATGCAGACATGATCACGGGATTCGTCCACTTCTAGAAAAACTCTCCTCTCCTCGTCACCTCTAAGCTCCCCAAGCCTCACAACTCTGCCTTCATCTTCATCTTCAATACTCAGCTGGACTTCTCGGACCACACCACCAATTAATTGTCCTAGGAACTCTTCAAGTTCGTGCATGACTGAGCTAGTTGAAGCCACATGGAACTGAAGGACTGAGACAGGAACACCCATTTCCATGTCATTGATAGCTTGGTAAGATCTACTGGTTGTAGGGTAGTCGGACAAGTGGAGAATGGACGAATGTGGGTTTTCTTGGGTACGGTCCTTGAGAATCTTGATCCCTTTCTTGATTCCTTCTATGGGATCAGCATGTCCGGCGTAGAAAAGCCGATCAATCACCTGCAAAGCAGCCCGCTTGCCATAGGATGTCATACGCCGAAGTGGGAAGATGCGGGCTGCTGCTGAGGAGTAGCTCACAATTGCCAATCTATCCACCGGCCGCAAGGAGAATACTGCTAATGACATGCATTGTTTGAGCAGTCTCAAGCGGGGTCCATTTGGACTAGCCACAAGCACCAAGTCAATTGGTTGCCGTGAAGCCAACCTGACAGAGAGGTATGCTGGTCTCTTGTGTTTATACCAGGGTGACACTGAACCAGTCATGCGTTCATACGTGTTCAGTCTAGGAGAATGATATGAACTCGGAGAAAGATGAAGCACACAAGAGCAAAACTCAGATGGTGACAGTGTTTGAGGAACATCCAATGGGATCAGATTCAAGCAAAGACGGGAATGGCAAGGCGCATGGGCCTCAGGCTCCACTGGGTCATCATCATTGTAGCGAGCAGTGCGAAGAAAAGAGCGTCTGTGAACTCGAAAGGTAGTGATGGAGTCATCAAGGATACGAATAATGGGATCATCTTGGTTGCGGGGAAGCCAACAAGGTGGATGCAAAGCTCGTGGTAGTCGGGTCCATTGAGCACGGCAAATAGGACAGGAAATGCTACCGTGACGGATGTTGGAAGAGATGCATGACAGATGGAATGAGTGAGAGCACTGGGATGTAAACACTGCTTGGCCAGGACTTGTTGCATTGCTGTTAAGCAATGGTTCAAGACATATAGTGCAGAAATTCTGCCATATGAAGGAAAATACAGTTGTAAGCACCCTCATACATTACTTTTCTTTTTCTTGTTCCACAAGATAGAAAATACAACTGACCAAAAAAAAAACACACAAACAAACTATCATACTTTGGAGAGCTTAAGACTGCCCAAAGTTGGTGGCATATATAGAAAATTGGCATGCTGATCAGCATTCAGGCAAGCAAGTTACGCACATCAAAGCAGAAAGTGATTAACAATTCTATGTACTGTTAACAGCAACGCCAATTGTAGAGAGTGGAAGAACAGATAGAAGCCATGTAACTTCTTTATCTGAACCCCCGGTACTCTCATGATACATTAAAGGGCGGCAAGAACAATTGGTAGAGATACACAGGTTGAATACATAAGAACCCTAGCATTATTAGACAATAGCAACAGCATTTCACAATTATTAGTGCCTCCTAGAAACTTGAATCTCTAGAAGCTATTACTCAAGAGTCTTGGATTGATGACACTTGAGTGACTCATTTGTATTTATTAGCATGTCAACAAAAGGAGAGATGGCCCCATCCTTATCCCATGCTTTACCATCTTAAATGAAAAAGCTCATTTTTCATTTAAAAAAAAGGTTGTTGGGTGTACCTATCATTGGGTCTCAATTTGCCGACGAGAAGTCAAAACACTATTCCCTCAAATGTGGGTTGCTTACTCTTATTGATACATGTAGGACCAGATTTGACAGGTTCTGGCTTCTTCCAGCAATCTGACACCGCACAAAAAATGCAAAAAAAGCACTTTTTTTGAAAGAAAATGGAGAACTATTGGACTTTTAGTAGTTCGACCTATATCAATCGAACACTTGACAAGTTTTATACTCATTCAAAATGTCTGCAGATTGATGCATCAAGCTTTTCTCTATTGTCCTATTATACTCAAAGTTCAAACGGTCAAGCCCAAGAATGCATGTATAGAGATAGCACAGCCTGCCAGATAGGCGACTTGGAGTTTGAAAAGGATGTTTTCTCTACTGAGGTGAATAGTTTCCTCGCTCCAAATGTTCACGTAATCTTAAAACATTAACTTCATTATGTTAAGAATCTAGTTTTTGTAGGTAGGATCAAACTAATCCCCAGCATGAAAGTGCCATGTTTTGGCCCCTGGTGAACATAAAAGCATATGTTAACAACGCCCAAGCCGCAAGCATTCAGCAACTACAAGGTCCCACAAAAAATGTTCCCAAAGTGAAAGCTATATATTTAAGAATGCGGCAGCAATTTTAGTCTGACATGGGATCAAAAGGAATAAGATCAGAAGACTAATAGCACTTAGAATGTCACCAAATTCTAAAATTATATGGGTATGGGGTTATCTTCAATGGGATTATAGAGGTAACAGTCTTAAGTGCTGACACCAAAGTACATCATGGAAAAATCAATGATTCTGCTAGTGAAACATGAGGCTAGGGGTTATTTTCAGTTGGAACCCATTTTCACTTCCACCCAGGAGTTCCCAACCTCAAGCATCCCACCCCCGCTTCCCAAAACAACACACACACACACACACAAAAGCAAATAAAAACACAGCACAGAGAAAGGGAGGGGGCTCATGACAATGCTCAATTGCTCATAACTAGCTCCAAAATCTTCATTAAAAACAGAAGTAAAATTCAATCACACAAAAGGAGCAATGTTTTAACATCAAAGGCAGGAAGGCTAATTTGAATTGGTTGAGGTGCAACAGGAATTTCAAAAGGTGATGATGTGGATTGCTACTTATCAGACATTTAGCCAATTTAAGCATCAGGCTGCTTGGCCCCAAGTGTGGATCATGGAGGTAATGAGAATTCCTAGTGACCATAAGCAAGCTCCCGCCTCTTTCAAACAAAGGAAAGGAAAGGACTGTCATGTTATGTGAACGTTGGATGATGACTACAACTGCCTAGTATTATATTCATCATTGCAAGATTGGGAAGGAGGACAAAGATTACAATTCAACTTCCAAGATGCATTATCAAGATCACTGTAGTACCTGAGTTCTTATTTCTAACTGATAATTCCTTTCCTAAATCCTACCTATAATGCATGTTTCATTTATTTGGTCTTTTTTCTGCTTTGAACCTCCTCAGGCCTAAAGAATCCAGGACAACCATGTCAACCAACAATCTTTTGAGGCCTATAACAAATTAACAACTATTTTAAATCTGTCCTAGAGGGTCTACAGTGGTCAAGATGTAAGTCAACCTCAACCTCAGAATCCCCATTCAAACCTCATCATGTGTTCCTCATTGATTTTTAAAAGCAACAGTTCCTTTCTGGATGTTCTGCTGGTTCTTTACTAAAACCTCACCCCTGAAAACAACATAAAGCAAGCAATTAAACAACCAGATTATGGGTGTGAAAATCAATGTGGGTATACCTTAGATGAGACATCGGCCGCGCATTCTCCTTCTTCTACAGCATCTGACATATAATCTCGTGCGTGCCTTAGAGACAAAGGCATTTCTTGTTCTTGACCCAAATTCTGCATTCACCATTTCAAAAAATTAATATAAATGAGACCCCAAATCGTAACTTCTCCATAGCAATGCTAGAAAATCACCCAATTTATAATGAAACCCCAAATTGCCCAAAATTCCCAATAAATTTGTTTCTTCCAAGCAAAGGAAAAAAGGACTCAATTCTATTTAATCTTCCACCCAAAATGTGAAACAAGAAAAGAAATTGAAGAACTAACTACTCACAGTCACAGATAGAGAAACACCAGGAGTGACTGTTGGGTCGGCATGACGTGAGGAGCACATGGAGGCACAGGAAAAGAAGATAAGCTTCCTGGCCATCTTTTTCAGATTGGAGGGGGGTCCTCCTTTCCCACCCATCTCTCTCTCTCTCTCTCTCTCTCTCTCTCTCTCTTCTGTACAACAGCTACTGTGGAGTGGGAGTGGGGGAGCGTCGAGCGGGTATTAATCTAGTAAAGATGGTTTGAGTGCTCCAATTCTGATGGCTCCCAAAGTGCAGAAAGAGAAGCAAAGGGAGTAGAAGATGAGAAAGTCACGTGGAGAAGGAATTACAGGAGCCTGGGATGAGTTAGACTTGACAAACAAGCCATTCAGTTCCGATTCAGATCAGGTTAAGTTCAGTTTGGGATATGTTTGAGTTGATCAATTTCGATTCGGTTCGGATTCAAGTTTGGGTTTGGATTTGGATTCGAATTCAGGTTTGATTCAAGTTAAGTTTGATTCAAGTTAAGTTCGGATTGATTGAATATAGTTCATGTTCGGTTCATGTTCGGGTACAATTCGGGTGAAGTTCGGATCAGGTTGACTTTGGGTCAAACTCGTTCAGGTCGATTTAGGTGCGGTTCAGGTCATAGTCGGTTCCGGTAGGTTTCGGTTGTGAATTCAGGTCATTTTCGGGTCGGCCTGTATTTCAATTAGGTCAGTTTATATATGGTAAGAGTTTAATATCTTACAAGCCCACATAAATCATAGAATTTTGGACGAATTAGAAGGAGATTATGTGGCCATGAATTTGAACTGGGTTATTTTTAATCTTCTTGTAATTCGTTCAAGATTATATTTTAATTGTGTTAGTTTTTAAACTTGCACCAAAAAAAAAAAAAATCATATCAATTTGAATTTTGGATCGGGTATAAATTCTCTCATTCTAATTCATCTAAGATTTAGTTTCAATTAGGTCACTCCCAATGCATTATACAGAAAAGTAATCAAGTAGATGAACAAATAGTGCTATAAACCCTCCCTCTCCCCAACTATCAAATCAAACTTTACAAAAAAAAAAAAAAAAAAAAATCGAAGAGTTTGCCTAATCAACATAAATCATAGAATAACTTTAACTGCTTGATTCTATATTTTCATTTTTGTTACTCAAATGAGACAAATCCTTATTAAGTCATTTCCTTCAAATTTGCAAATGCATTATTTCTTTTGTTCAAAGTAAAGTTTTATCATCTGCTTTCGCCTTTCGCAATCTAAATATCAAGTAAAGCTGTGTAGCCAGTATCATCACTCAGTACTTTAAGTTTGAATTAGATTGCATTAGAATCGGGTCAAGTCAAACTTGGATTCAGTTCTGTTTGGGTTCAGGTCATTTGTGTTCGGGTTAGAATCAGTTTGGGTATGAATCGGCTCGAGTTGCTTAGAGTTACGTTTGAAATTAGATTATAAAAAACTCAAACCTCTAAAAATTTGACACATGACATATGCTAGCTTTGAGTGATTTTGTTTTAATATCTGTAGGTATGTATGAACGTGTGTGTGTATGTGCGTGTGTATGCGCGTGTGTGCGTTTGTGTGTGGGGGGGTGTAGTGAGGGAGAGAGATAGAGATGGATGGTAAAATTCAACTACAAGCTTGATATTCACTCGATTGAAAGTCGAATCTTGCCTTCTCTCCCCCAGACGTAGATAGAGGAAGGGGCTCGACCCTCACCCATCATAATGTCTACATCATTTGAATAAAATATGACTTCTTCAATGTTTTACTACAAGATATTTTTTATATATCATTTAGGCTGAGGTAGAGAAGGTGAAGGGAGAGGAAGAGAAGGGAAGGTAATGGAAATGAGGACTAGGGAAGACAAGTAATTTATATTTGTCTTGTTTGGATATGTTATGAGAAAAGATAAAGGTAAAAGGAAAAAAACGAATAAAAATCTTCCTCTCCCTTTCTTTCTCACTCATTTTGAGGGTAAATAAAAATGAGAGAAATGAGAGGGAATGACGGTAAAACGTTCATCTCTATTCCTCTCCCCTCCCCCATTTAATATTCCGAGACAAGAAAAATGAGAGTTAGTTAGTCTTCATACCCTTCCCCTCCTTTTTTCCAAATAGATTAATGTCTTGCTAAGATATAATTAATATGTTTTATGATTTAACATCACCAAATTTTTAATAGTTACATTTAATTGTGAATTCCTAAGCATAAATATTTGTCAATTATGACACCGGGTACAAGATGACATTGTAATTGGATCAATCTATTTCCATGGACATATGATGCACTCAAGTTTGTGGATAAATAGATAATCTTACAAAATTTATAAGTTGTAATGCACTTCCACTATTTGATCATACAATCAATTTAAATCACGATAATATGATTTTTAAATCAAAATAATATACTTAAAAAGTATCTTGTAGTAAGATATTTATCATTTTACTATCCAAATATATATTGGTAATTGTAAGTAATATTAACATGTAAAGCATGATCGTTTCTACCTTTTTATTTCAACTGAAAAACTATTTGTGATTTTAATATAAATTCATTTATTTTATTTTACTTTTTGGTACAAAATTCATATTTCTTATAGTGTAAATTTGATCATATTTGGTCGCACAAATAAAAAAGGTTGATCTATTTGCTAAAGCAGTGGCTTAATGAAAAGTAATTAACGTTTTGTCAAATAAATTAAATTGCATTAAGAAAATTTAAAAGTTACTATCTCTAATTTTCCTCAGTTTTCTTTTAACCGTTTTATTTTGTCTTGTGAATGGTAAGATTTCTAGTTCAGCTATCTTCTGCATTGAAATGAAAAGGATCAAGATCATGTATGGTGCTTCTTGTTGAAAAGATGGTATTATATTCATCTTGATCAACCAATGAATTTTAGATCTAACCAATGAATCATTCAGTTCAATTTCAAGCCCAACTAGTTTCTAGTAGGGTCATATTCAGACGACGATGGTTCTATTCAGCTAGGGTTAAAGTCATATTACTTTAGTTTCGAGTTAATTTCTATACTGCTTCTCTTTAGTTAAGAAATTTTGACTTAAAATGTAAGCAATTTTATAAAATAATTTAGATCATACGAAGCTCAATCCAATCTATTGAAATTTAGGTAGTGTTTGGTTGGGGGGAAAATGATTTTTTGGGAAAATGGTTTTTCAATTTTTCGTTGTTTGACACAATTGATGAGGAAGAGTTCAACTTTTAAATTTAACTCCAAATGCAAGGTTTATCGCCGAGTACTCAGGGTGTCGTCCACTGGGAGTTAGGTTTCAAGTACCGGGATTAGTTAGAGCGACTCAATCTAGACCAAGAAGGAAGGAAATGAAAATAAGGCTAAACTAAACTAATAAAAGCAAAAGAGGTGGCTTGAGACTATGATTTGATCAATTGACGAACTAAATAGTCAATATGAGTCCTAACATACCCGACCTCAACTAAAAACAAGAGATGGTCGGTTGCACCTTCGAAGACCACCCAAGTCCTCTCTCAAGGGTTATGAGCTAATTTAATTAGTCTAACCGCCTACTTTCATAGGGTTAGCCCAATTAGACCACAAAATTAACAACCCTCGGACCTAACTGGGATCGGGACTATTTTTATGTCTCGAAAGTCTCTATCCCCTCTCCCACACTATCTAATTGACCTTACTTCTCGGCATAAGTTAATCGCCCAAAAATAGAGATGAAAGTTCTCTTAAGCATTTCATCGAATACTTATGGCGAGCGTGAGGGAAAACTCTACGTTCGAAGTATAAGTTGGGTGTGGTTAGGTCTAATCTGAGCCTAGTTAGCCATCAAGAGGCTAATCACAATCCAAGCCAACCAAATTAAGTGCTAATCATCACAAAAACACAATTAAACCTAACTAAACCTAGGTAACAAACAAGCAAATAAACATGAACTATGGAGGAGAGAGAAAGAAACTAAACTAATCTAATCAAGCAAATTAAACATGGATCAACAATAAAAACTAAGCATTTAAACCAAACAAATCAAATATAAGAACTAAACTAACAAAGTCTAAACAAGAACAAAATATGAAATATAGAGAGAGAGAGAGAGAGAGAGTAGAAAACTCAGGATTGATTGAATGAAGATGAAATCCACAAGCTTGAATCCAAAATCCACCTAAGCAAATCCTAATCTCCTTAATCTAATTCCCCCTATTGGGTTTTTATTGGCTGAAACCTAGCTAAACTACTCTAGGAATCCCCCAAAAAGAATCCCTAAAAGGTCCCAAGAAGGGCTTTAAATATAAATCGAGCTGGGAAAAAGGGACGAGAATAGCAGGGCAAGGGCCGATAGCCATTGGCCTAGCGACCACCGGTCGTCGCCAGCTGTGATCAGCCATCATGGTGGCGACGTGTAACGCCTCCAAATTAAACATGTTCCACTGTAGACTTTCTCCTTAAAAAATCTTTGAATTAGGACTAATAAACTCGATGATAGGGCGTTACCACTGTTAAAAAGGACAAGGCTTGAAGTATGCATAGTAAAAATAACATAGTTAGGCATAGCTTCAACAACACACATTCACACATTATCAAACCGTATACAATCAATTATTAATCCCAAACATGGTTTATACACCATAGTAAAGTAATTTACCTCATAATCTACACCTCCATCTACTGAAGATTTCAAAATAAGGTTCCAAAGTATGCATGTACTATATCATTGATTGATCCCTTCAGATTCCCTTACTCAACTTACTCCCTTCAGCTGGTTTGCTAGCATGAACGCGATTCACTGAGCATTGCTCTAAAACAAAATATGAAAAATATTTTGAAATGTAATCCGAAGCTCAGTACATACATTCTTGTATTGTTAAATGATCTCTGCATAAATTAGTTGGGCATCCACTTTGCAATTTATTTTAAGTTAAAACAGTGAATGAGATTAATGTAAACTGCAATTGCTAATTATTATACGATAATGAACTCCCTTGATGTTGTTGCAATCTATGGATAGCTATACACTTACCAAGCCGATCGGGGGACCTGATTTGAAGTCGCCCGGGTAACTGAAGAGCAATGCCCTATAACTAATAACTGATGGGGTCACTTATTATGTGACAAATCACTAATTAAACTGATTCATTGATGTACTTACCAAAACATTATAATTTTGATAAATACGTGATGATTTCTAAAAATACAGGCAATGAACGTACCTGAAGTCTTTAAAATACAATGTCACTTGATAATACTTATGTACAATGGGAAACAATAGACTAGATCCTGTTCTGCTTGAAAAATGTAACTTTAAATATATGGAGTTAGTAAATTGCATTCATTCTCATAATTTGTAACTTTAGTAAAAATTTGATAATTAAAAGGCATTTGTAACACAAGTAATTTAATATAAGATGAGTCACACCAACATGATTCAAAAACCAAATAAATCAAGGCAATTTAACTCAAGGTAAAATAGTGTGGAGCAAAATTGATCAAAATAGAATAATTGGGATTATAAATGGAAGGCTTTGATGGTTACAAATGGAATATGGATTTTTTGATATTTTTAAGATAGATAATAAAGGTTTAAGGCCAAGAGGAATGTAATGAATCATGCCAACTAGGCTCGATAACCACTGTTCTTGATTTTTAATTCTCCTAATTTCTCAAATTTCATTCTTATACCCATTTAACTCATTGAACTCTGTGCAATAACCATAATTATTTAGAAACTTTTGGTTAAGCTCCCACATTACTAGTTCGCCATCTCACGATATTTTAATACCCTTTCAAGGTTCACCTTAGAAAATTCATATCTTTCACTCCCGAACTCAAATTGAGACCTAAAATCCCAATATAAAAAGCTTAAGAAATCCTGCAACACTTTCATCTACAGTGCAAAACCCAAATACTATAACACGGTTCTTAAAATTGAGCTTAATCAAAACTGTGCATAGCTCGGGTCTATCCTGTGCAGTCTTAGTAAAATAGCCATAACTCTTTCTAAATAATTGGAATGAGGTGATTCAAAAAGAATTTGGAAGATAACTCATTGACCTATCTACCCCTCAAAAATCACAATTTTTTGAATGCCCAAACAGTAACTGTTTGCTCGTAAATAGACCCCTGTTTCCAGTCTGTTTACAGCCTACTGTCTAGGTTTTCACCCCTTGTTTTCCACATGATTTTCCTCTGAAATCAGTCCTTAAGATCAGTAAATAATACTTGGTTCTTCTCATCATCTTATATAACCATTTTATCTCAAAATAATTCATAAGTATCTTTACTTATGTCCTTCAATTCATCTCTTTACAAAATCACTCCAAACACACCCATAATTACCTTTGCTTGCATGAATGAGCAAATGAACCACTTTTAAATCAATTGGAGAATTTCTATAATTCACCCCTTTACACAAAAATCCCACCAACCCTTTTTTTTTCAAGTTAAGACACATCCAAGGATCATTTTACACCAAGGTTTATACAAATAACATGCTTGATGAGAATAATAATCCAAACCATGCATAATCACCAAACCGTAGCTTACGTCCAACATAAAACATCGGTATCTTATCTCAAGATCCCCAAACACACTATCATCATCATCAATAGGTTTAAAGATTACCAAATTAAAGATAAAACAATCAAATCCAACATCTTAACTTAAGCTTGCATGATCATAGAACCCCTCAGCCCTAGCATGCTTCAAGCTTATCCAATCAATTAAAGCATCAAAATAACCCTTTGAATATACCAATCCAACATGGTCAACAACCAAAACCAGCACAAACAAGAATCAAAATCAAAAATCAACAGATAGAGTTAGGGTTTACTCACTTTGAACCAGAAAAAGAAGGAGAGAGAAAGAGGAGTATTGCTTGCCTGCTTGATATTTTGAGTCTTTTACTTGGATGAAAACTATCTAAGTGTTACCTGATTGAACTTATATCTAGCAAAAGTAGCTTAAGCCAATGAAAATTAAACACATTCAATGGTGCTTAGTCAAGTAAAATGAAGCAATAGCTTGTTGGGATAAAATTGGGCCTAAATTAGTTTGGGCTGGGATTGGGCTGGAATTAAAAACTCATTTAGGCCCAATTCCAACCCAACAAGCTCTTACTTCATTTTTACTTGACTAAGCACCATTGAATGTGTTTAATTTTCATTGGATTAAGCTACTTTTGATAGATATAAACCCAACCAAGTAAAACTTAGATCATTTTCATCCAAATAAAAGGCTCAAAATATCAAGCAAGTAAGCAACACTCCTCTTTCTTTCTCCTCCTTTTTCTAGTTCAAAGTGAGTAAACCCCAACTCTATCTTGTTGATTTTTGGTTTTGATTCCTATTTGTGTTGGTTTTGGTTGTTGATCATGTTGTATTGGTAGAATCAAGGGGTTATTTTGATGTTTTTAATTGATTGGATAAGCTTGAAGCATGCTAGGGCTAAGGGGTGTCTATGATCATGCAAGCTTAAGTTAAGGTGTTAGATTTTGATTGTTTTATCTTTGATTTAGTAATCTTTAAACCTATTCATGATGATGATGGTGTCTTTGGTGATCTTAAGATGAGATACCGATGTTTTATGCTGGACATAAGCTAGGGTTTGGTGATTATGCATGGTTTGGATTATTATTCGCATCAAGCATGTTATTTCTATAAACCTTGGTGTAAAATAAACCTTGGATGTGTTTTAACTTGAAAAAAAAAAAGGCTAGTTGGGATTTTTGTATAAAGGGGTGAATTATGAACATTCCCCAATTGATTTAAAAGTGGTTCATTTGCTCATTTATGCAAGCAAAGGTGATTATTGGTGTGTTTGGAGTGATTTTGTAAATGGAGGAATTGAAGGACATACGGAAAGATAATTATTAATTATTTTAAGGTAAAATGGTCATGTAAGATGATGGGAAGAACCTTTACTGATCTTAAGGACTGATTTCATGGGGAAATCATGTGGAAAACAAGGGGTGAAAACATGGACAGTAGGCTGTGAACAAACTGGAAAAAGGGGTCTATTTACGAGTAAATTATTACTGTTTGGACAGTCAAAAAATTGTTATTTTTGAGGAGTAGATAGATTAATGAGTTATCTTCCCAATTCCTTTTGAATCACCCTATTCCGAGTTTGTTGGAAAAGTTATGGCTGTTTTACTAAGACTATGCAGGATAGGCCCGAGCTGTGCATAGTTGCAATTAAGCCTAATTTCAACAACCGTGTTGTACTAGTTGGGTTTTGCACTGTATATGAAAGTGTTACAGGATTTCGTAAGCTTTTTATATTGGGATTTTAGGTCTCAATTTGAGGTCGAGAGTGAAAGACATGAATTTTCTAAAGTGAACATTGAAAGGGTATTAAAATATCGTGAGATGGTGAACTAGTAATGTGGAAGCTTAATCAAAAGTTTCTAAATAATTATGGTTGTTACACAGAAAATGTAAAGTTTAGAGAGTTTAACAAGTTAAATAGGTCAAAGAATGAAATTTGAGAAATTGGGAGAATTAAGACTCAAGAATAGGGGTTATCGAGCCTAGTTGGCGTGATTCATTACATTCCTCTTGGCCTTAAACCTTTATTATATATCTCAGAAATATCCAAAAATCCATATTCCATTTGTAACCATCAAGGCCTTCCGTTTATAATCCAAATTATTCTATTTTGATCAATTTTGCTCCACACTATTTTACCTTGAGTTAAATTGCCTTAATTTATTTGGTTTTCGAATCATGTTGGTGTACCTCATCTTATATTGAATTATTTGTGTTACAAATGCCTTTTAATTATTAAATCTCTACTAAAGTTACAAATTATGAGAACGAATGCAGTTTACTAATTCCATATATTTACAATTACATTTTTCAAGCTGAACATGGCCTAGTCTATTGTTTCCCATTGTGCATAAGTATTATCAAGTGACATTGTATTTTAAAGACTTCAGGTACGTTCATTGCCTGTATCTTTAGAAATCAGCACGTATTTATCAAAATTATAATATTTTAGTAAGCACATCAATGAATCAATTTAATCAGTGATTTATCACATAATGAGTGACCTCATTAGTTATCAGTTACAGGGCATTACCCTTTAGTTACCCGCACGGCTTCAGGCCAAGTTTTCCGATCGACTTGGCAGGTGTATATCTATCCATAGATTACAACAACATTAAGGGGGTTCACTATCAGATAATAACTAGCAATTGCAATTTACATTCATCTCATTTACTGTTTTAACTTAAAATGACTTGCAAAGCGGGCGCCCAACCAATTTATGCATAGATCATTTAACAATACAGGAATGCATGTACTGAGTTTCGGCTCACATTTCAAAATGTTTTTCATGTTTTGTCTTAGGAAAATGCTCAGAGAATCGCTCTCATGCTAGCAAACCAGCTGAAGAGAATAAGTTGAGCAAGGGAATCTGGAGGGATCAATCA
Organism: Carnegiea gigantea; assembly: GCA_029747015.1. NCBI lineage: Eukaryota > Viridiplantae > Streptophyta > Magnoliopsida > Caryophyllales > Cactaceae > Carnegiea > Carnegiea gigantea. The sequence goes on from JAKOGI010000424.1 coordinate 163,417, forward strand.
ATGATATAGTACATGCATATTTTGGAGCCGTATTTTGAAATCTTCAGTGGACGTAGGTGTAGATTATAAGGTGAATTACTTTACTGTGGTGTATAAACCATATTTGAGATTAACAATTGATTGTATACGGTTCGATAATGTGTGATTGTGTGTGGTTGAAGTTATGCCTAACTATGTTATTTCTAGTATACGTACTCCAAGCCTTGTCCTTTTGGACGGCGGTAATGCCTCTATTATTGAGTTTATTAGTCCTAATTCAGGGATTTATTAAGGAGAATGCATATAGTGGAACATATTTAATTTAGGGGCGTTACAGATAACTTGTAGACGACAACAACAACAATAACAACTCTCAGTGTGAGTCCCATTTTCGCAGGATCTTGAGAGATACAGATGTAGACAACCTTACCTCTACCAGCAATCCTGCCCGTAGAGAGGCTGATTCCAAGAGACCCATAAAAACAAGATTTTGTAAAAATATTTTATCGAAGAAGAATTTTGTGAAAACATTTTATGGAGAAAAACTAAGAATAAGTCTCAGGGAATGAATTAAAAAATATGAAAAAAATTAGGTGGCAGTAACTATGTAGACATAAGTGCAACATGGCAGAGGAAGATACTGTACCTTTACAAATAGAGGTAGGCAAACAATGTCTTTTCTTAGACGCATGAACTACCTGCATGCAAACATGACATGCGAAAAAACCACAACCAAACGCACTCTACTGCGACTGACTACGAGGCTAACTCTTTGCGATCTAAGATCTTAATCCTATTCCACCATAGTCTTCTATCATGAGCCATGCCCTCCGATAACCCTACAACTTTCAAGTCCTCTCTAATTACCTCATCCAGACTCTTCTTTGGTCATCCCTTCCCTCTTGTACCTTTGGGGATGTTAATTCTCTCACATCTCCTCACTGGAGCATCCGCACTCCTTCTTTTCACGTGGTCAAACCATTTGAGTCTTATTTCTCTCAACTTATCTTCGATGGGGACCACTTTAACTAAGTCCCTTATCACTCCATTACTAATTCTATCCATTCTCGTATAACCACACATTCATCTAATCATCCTTATCTCTGCTACTATTAACCTTTGAACCTGAGTCTTCTTTAAAGGCCAACACTCCAATCCATATAACACAGCAAGTCTAACTACCATATGATAAACTTTTTCTTTTAATCCTACAGGCATTTTCTTACCGCACAGCACACCTGAAGCATACTTCCATTTTTGCCAACCCACTTTTATTGGATGGCTAATATCTTCGTCAATGTCCCCTCCATGATGAATGATCGAGCCTAGATATTTAAATTTCTCGACCTTTGGTATCTGCATCCCCTCTATAGTGACTTCTCCCCTCGCATCTTCCCTTCGACTGAAACAGTAATGAAGGTATTCAGTCTTCAATCTACTAATTCTAAAGACTCTAGACTCCAGTGTATGTCTCCATCGCTCCAGATTTCCATTAACTCCCTCCCTGGTCTCATCAATAAGAATAATGTCATTTACGAATAACATACATTAGGGTAACTCATCTTGAATCCTTTTTGTAAGTTCATCTATAACTAGAGTGAAAAGAAAAGGGCTTAAAGCGGAACCCTGATGCAGGCCCAAACTAACGTAGAAGTCGTTGGTAACCCCTCTTGGCATCCTAACACTCATCCTACCTCCCTTATACATATCCTTAATAAGTCGAACATACACCAGAGACACTCCTTTCTTTTTCAAGCATCTCTATCAAACCTCACGTGAAATTCTATCATATGCTTTTTCCAGGTCAATGAACACCATATGAAGATCCACCTTTCTATCTCTGTACAATCTCATGAGCCTTCTAAGGAGGTAAATTGCCTCTGTGGTTGACCTGCCAGGTATAAAACCGAATTGGTTTTCTGTTATAGAGATATCCTTCTGTAACCTTTTCTCAATCACCCGCTCCCACAATTTCATGGTGTGACTCAGCAACTTTATACCCCTATAATTATTATAATCCTGAATATCACTTTTGTTCTTGTACAATGGGATGACTGTACTAAACCTCCATTCTCTTGGCATTGTAGTAGTCCTAAAAATAATATTGAAAAGCTCTGCTAGCCACTTCAATCCCTCTTCACCTAAACACTTCCATACTTCCACCGGTATCTGATCTGGTCCCTCTACCTTCCCATATATCATCTTCCTTAGGGACTCTTTGATCTCGTCCTTGCTGATAAGTTCACAAAAACGAGGATCAAGATGACTCTCACTACTCTCTCTTCTCCTACTTCAAAAATCTTCAATCATTTCACCATTTAGGAGTTTAGAAAAGTACATCTGCCATCTCTACTTGATTTCTGCATTCTTATATAGCACCCTTTCATTATCATGTTTGATGTACTTCATGACACCCAAATCCCTTGTTCTTCTTTCCCGAGCCCTCGCTAGTTTAAAGACTTCCTTCTCACCTTCCTGGGTCTGCAGTTTTTGACATAACCTATTATAAGCCATGCACTTTGCTACAGTAACAACTTTCTTAGCTACCTTTTTTACTGCCTTATATCTAACTTTACTAATATCTTTCTCTTCATTCGTTCCGCTATTCGTGAAAGCAGCGTATGCTTCTTTTTTCTCTTTGACTTTCCCTTTTACCTCCTCGCTTCACCACCAGGCTCCCTTCATTTTGTTACCACCTCTTCTAGATGTACCAAGGATTTTCTTAGCTGACCTTCGAATATATTTTGCCATTGCCTCCCACATTGTATCTGCATCCTCTGCCTTCTTCCAAACTTCTTCTTCAGAAATCCTCTCTGCTAACTTCCTAGGGTTCTCCCTAGTAAGATTCCACCACTTAACTCTAGGCTCCCCAGCACTCCTCCTCTTCTATTTTGGACATTTGAGCTCCACATCCAACACTAGCAATCTATGTTGAGTTCCTAAATACTCACTTGGTATCACCTTACAATCCTTACATAACCTTCTATTTTCTACCCTAATCAGGAAGTAATCAATTTGCGTCTTCATGGGACCACTCCTAAAGGTCACCAACTGGTCCTTCTTTTTCTTAAAAAAGGAGTTTGCCACCAACAGATCATAGGCGACTGCAAAGTCCAGGACGAAAACCCCTCCATTGTTTCTCTCCCCATAATCGAAACCTCCGTGAGCTGTATCATACCCGTCTGCTTCGAACCCAATATGGCCATTAAAGTCTCCTCCCACGAAAAGTTTCTCGCTCCGACGTACGTTCTGAATAACTATATCCAAATTCTCCCAAAATTGCTTCCTAATATCATCCAGCAAACCTATTTGAGGTGCATAAACACTAACCACGTTAAGGATTGTCGAACCCACCACTACCGTAATGGTCATAATTCAATAACTTTTACGCCTCACTTTAACAACAAAGTCGACCAACTCCTTATCGACCAAAATACCAACTCCATTTCTCGCCTTGCTTGAACCCGAATACCACAACTTATTCCCATCAATAGATAACTTGTGGCTTTCTTCAATAAATTGGTCAGGGAAGACGATCTTTAACATTGACAAATCCTTCCTAGACTCGATAATATCCTGCTAAACCGAAATAGTTTTGATCTCAATAACATTAGTCAGCCTTGGACACTCTCTAATTGCTTTCACCTTCTTCAAATCAACCTTCATCCCTTCCTTTGAAACCATATGTCCTAAAAATACCACTTCTTCTAACCAGAACTCACGTTTTTTGTATTTGCTATGTAATTGATGTTCCCTCAAGGTTTGCAACACCGTTCTCAAATGAGTAATGTGTTCGTTTCTATCTTTAGAGTAAATTAAGATATTGCCTGTGAATACCACCTCAAACTTGCCCAAATAGGGTCTGAAAACTCTATTCATAAGATCCATAAAGGCCGTGGGGGCATTAGTCAGGCCAAAATGTATCACAGTGAATTCATAGTGACCCAAACCTAGTCCTAAATGCGGTTTGGGAATGTCTTCAGGTAACATCTTAAGTTGACAGTATCCAAATCTCAAATACATCTTGGAAAAGACTCTTGCACCTTACAGTCAACCAATAGACCATCTATTCGAGGTAATGGGTATTTGTTCTTGATGGTGATCATGTTCAACTTTCTATAATCGACACATAACCTTGAGGTTCCATCCTTCTTCTTTACAAATAGAACGGGGGCACCCTTTGGTGACACACTTGGTCTGGTAAATCCCTTCTGTAATAGCTCATATAGCTGAATCTTCAGTTTTCTAAGCTCTATTGGAGTTATACAATATGTAGGGCACCAGGGATTAATTCGATCTCAAAATCAACTTCTCTTTACGGGGCAGTTCGATAACTCTTCAAGAAAACATCTCTAAATTTAAAAACTACCGGGCTATCTTCTACTTTTTCTTCCTTCGGTCAAGTATCAATAGCACAACACCAATACCTAATATATCCTTGATATAAGAGATCACTTGCTTTTATAATAGAATTCAAAGGGTAAGGTATTTCCTCTTTTGCCCATATAAAAACCTATTTCTCTCCCTCGTTCATCCCTTGAAATAGCATTAAGGTCCTCACAATCTATCTTGACCCCATAAGTAGACAACTAGTTTATTTCCAGAATGATATCAAAGTCTGACGACTCAAATTGAATTACAACTCCAAGAAATACTATCCCACTAATAGTAATTGGAGCAAGTTTATAAGAGATAGGACACTAAACTCTAGAGTCGTTGGGTAACTTGATTCTGTGATTGGTTTCTCTCTCCTTATTTTCAAGGTTCAGTTGCATGGCATATCGAATGGATATAAATGAATGAGTGGCAACTCAATCAACCCATACACAAAATGGCTTTGAAATTAAAAAGAGAGTTGCAATAAATATCATACCAGAGGTGATAGTTTCCTTCGTGATCAATATATACGCCATTTCTACAGCTGTGGGCCTTGGAGGTTGGAGCCCTTATCCACAGCCTTCAGTCTTCTAGGACAAGTAGCAATGAGGAGGTCCGGGCTACCACACCACATCCATTTATTAGTTCCCACTCGACATTCAGGAGTGGTGGGGTTGGTTCTTCCATCTTTCCCACAGGGTTCCGCTAGACCTATAGGATGACTCTTGGGAGGAGCGGCAGTAAGCTTCTACTAGTTTACACTGTCGCTCAGAGCTCCCTGCTCGATCACTTCCTCAGTCAGGTAAAATGTTTTAATGTTCAGCTTTTTATCCTTAAGAGCCTCCACTATTGTGAAAATCTTTTCTATCCCTCTAATCCATGCTTCTAGTAAGATTTACACTGATCATCAAAGTTTGAAGTACATCTTTATTTAGAAAGAACTCAATTTGAGACAAATGCATTAGTTGGAGTGTTGAAAGATTATGACCTGTAGATCCAATATCAACCAGAGAAAAAAAATGTTGTGGTAGATGCCCAGAGTATATCTTTGGAGGACTTGAAAACTGGTATTCAATTAGTGTCACATGGGCAAGCAAATGACCAAATGGCATCACTTAATTTATCCTATAGCCCTTCATAATGAAGGAAATTCGAAATACTTGGAGAGTCAAAAGACTGGCCCAACTATATGTTAAGGAGATAGTTTGATTCCATGGAATTTCAACCGATTTGGCACCAGAGCCAAGTTGATTTTCTTTGATGGGATATGGAGTATGAAGAGTAGAGATTGGAGGGTGAGAAGGTTGGTTAGTGAAGGTTATTAATATATTTATGATATTAGAGATGTATAACAGTAGAAATGCCTATTTATCTCTCTCATGTTCTTCACTTATGTTCCTCCTTGTTAGAAGGATCCATATGTAGTGAATATGATGTCAGGTACTTCTTTGGCCATTCACATATCTTTACTATATACTGGTATGGTAGCCCACATGCAGACCCCATTTCTGAGGGTCCATACACAAAGGCTATTGTGGACCTTGTCTGTAATTGGCCTTTAGGACAAATTCAGGATCCGATATCATGACTTTATGATGACTTGAGCCATAGGATGGGATGAACCTAGATTTCATTTTTCGCGAGGCTTGGGCTAAAATTATCATGGAGCTGTTATGAAGGGATGAGTTTATGCCGAGACGGAATAACATGGACATTCGACAGTATATATTTTCATTGCACTTTGTATTTCCCCCACCATCACCACCTGCACCGAGCAATCTTCAGCTGCCTGACAACGCAAAGCCATCAGAACCTAGAGAAAGGATCCCTGTATCTGATGGATCAAATGAGGTCCACATTATTATAGATCTCCCCAATACACCATAGTTTAGCTCTGATGGTCACCTCATAAAAGACTCAGAGAAGGACCCAGAAATGGGAGGACCATCAACTTGATCATGATGATGAGAATACAGAGATTGGTGCTTCAGATAATAGTTTGGACTCGAGCGGGGAGCCTGGGGATGAGTCTGACCTAGACTATGATCCATCTAGGGATTAGGTTAATTTATATTATATGTTGACATCTTAGATAGATTACTTTTTAAGCCCACATGTATATAGTATAGCCAGTTGGATAGATGAATTTTGTGCAGATTATGATATTGCATAGTTAGACAAGTCTTTTCGATTGTGTTGACTGGTCTCGCCTACTTTTAGGCATGTGGCCGACTTAGTCTATTGGGACTAAGTAGTGTTTTAGTTAGAAGGTAGGTGTAAAGGTTTACCTTGGGTGGTCAGTTGGATGTGAAATTCTTTGTGGAACCATTTATTTGTATATACGCAAGCAATTATGCCAATGATATAATGAAGTTTTGTGTTATGTTTTAATAATACTAGGGCCATGCTAGTTGTATCTGTTGTGTATGTGTATCTTATATGTTGATTGTAGTCGGTTGACTAAATTACTCAGTTGCATGGATAGCTAGAATATTAGAATATCCGTAAAACAATGCAAAAACCCACATAGAAGAAAATTCAGATTATGGCCAGGGGTCAGGTGACCACATTTTGTGTAATGTGACAATAACTCTTAGTGGAATGCCCTCAATTCCCTATGAGTTGGTTAGCAATATGGGAACTCTAACAATTAACATGTTTAATTTGAGGGCGTTACACGATGGCAGCCACTGCCTTGCTGTAGCGGTGGCAACGGTTGGTGGTCATAGCCACGGCCCGGTAGTTGTCCGTCTTGTTTCCTGATTTTTCCGACTTTTCTTGTTCCGTCTTCACTCCTTTTTGCGCCATTTACTTAGTTGATCTTATTACCTACAAAAGTAAATAAAATAAGTAAAAATCCTAAAGGTTACATTATTATACGAGGTAAAATTAAGTGAAAGGTACATGTAAAATACGATAAATTTAGCACCGAACAAATACCCCCACACCTATCTTTTGCTCGTCCTTGAGCAAAACAAAAGAAAATCTAACCTAGGAACCTAACTTACTATCGTAGGAGTCACAGTTACTTTTAGCGTATGCAACAAGCCTTTCAAACCCCTTGGTTCCCCTGAGTGGACGATTGAAGTATCGTAAGGGTTTGTAAAAGATATACCCATAAAATCTTTGAAGTATCTTTGGATTTTTTTTCAAAAGCAAAATATATGTACAAGGCAAAAGGGGAAAAGATGTACACATCTAGACCGACTCTATCACCTTCATAACCTAGCTCCTAGCTATATACAAGCAAAACATGTATTCAAGATACACCTAGGCTATACATGCATCCCGGTTCTCATTTTTCACCACACACAATACAATGACACGATTTGTACACCTTGGTGCTTCGTGCAAGATGTATTGACTCCTAATGCTAGGCTAAAATTGGATAAAAGGTCACCTCCACTTGGCTTATGACTTCCTCTATTTTTGCTCCTTTTTTTTTCTTTTCTTTTTTTTTTTGGCTTTTCTCCTTACGTTCCTTCGCCCGAGTGGGTAGTTCCTGGCTTATTAGGCCTTGAACTCCTGGAGGAACAACTCAGCATATATTCGGGCTTCTTCCCTATTTAGGAGAATTATTTAGATGTGCAAGGCACTTATTCAAGCCCAAATAGAGGTACCGGGGTTAAGCTTATTTTTACACTTCTCGTTTTTCTTATTTTTTATTTTTCTCATAATGAAGTCAAAACTGAAAGCCAATTAACCAAGTAGAATGTCCCTAAAACCAAATTTCAACAGCTAACACCAAAAGTCAATGGTTAAGTGCACAAGGTAGGCACAACACTGCACATGTGAAATAGGGTTATTATGAGAGATCAGAGACCACACATTGTAGACAAGTGTTCCATCATGTATATTCGACCTATATGCAAGCTAGCAACCAAGCTATCAAAGATCAAAAACCAATCACAATGGCACAAAAGCCCCCCAAAGCCAAGAAGAAAAGACTATACAAAAGTTGAAAAATTGAAAAATTTTCACCAAAAAAATATACAAAAGGTATATCACTTCCCACCCCCACACCTAAATCTCACAATGTCCTCATTGGGAGTGGATGAGTCACTACCGCCACCACAAAAACACAGAAAATGAAATCACACAAGAACAGAAAGCTTACACACATATACACACGCTAACACACTCCCCCAAAAACACGATCTCCCTAAATTAACAACAAGACCGCATATATATTAAAAACTAACACCACCAAAAATGTATATATACAAATCCAACAAAGCCACCAATCACAAAATAGAAATATGCACAAAGATAAACAAAGGTGGTCATAGCCATTATTCGGCTCCACAATATCCCAAGTTTCACCTTAAAGTTGATCACTAACAAAAGCACAATCTAATATCCACAACTAAACACAACCTAATATCCATAACTAAAGAAAGGAAAAGGAAAGAAAATAAAAAGAAAAAGAAACACATCCTAATATCCACAACTAAAAAAAAATGAAAAAGAAAGAAAAGAAGAATGGAAGAGAAGAGTTAGAACAAGTATACTAGGTCGGTTACTAATTGTACCCAAATCATGCCTCTCTGGGATGGTGCTATGGAGGCGCAAGGGGCATTAGCCACTCCTCTTCATCACTCACGACTAGATTCATCAACTCGGATGACGTTAAAGCTCACAAGAGCTTGTTATATGCTGGTGCATGCATCTCAGAATGGTGTAAGTAAGAGAACACTAGTAAAGATGTAGCAAATAAAGTTAGTGCCCTCTTAAACTTATCAAATGCCATAGAAAATTCAAAAGCATGATCAAAGAAAGCAATCCACATGACTTTCCTAGGCAAGCCCTCTAGGTATGCACAATATGGATCAAACGAAGGGTAACACCTGCTAATGTTACCTAGGGACTCACAAAATGCATGAAAGTGAAAAGGGGTGGTGGGAACGAAGGGGGATGAAATGGGGACTAAATCAAGTGACTCAGTGCAAATGGGGTCAATATGCAAAATGTTAGGAGTGGCAGCAATCCGCACATCGTCACTCTATAACTCCTCAAAAGATAGCTCTAGCAATGCCATATCACCTGACTAATGAAACGAATCATCCTCAACACAACTAGCATCACCCCTAAGAGACTCACCCATCTCTAACCCCGTGCACTGAGCTTTTTAAGGGAGGGAAGAAGACAGTAAGTGCAAAACACCCTCAGTAGTATCTCTAAGTGTGCTAGGAAAGGATGGAGCGACGAATGGTAAAGATATCAAGGGAGGATCAATCACTTCCTCTATTCCGGTCAAAGATGAATCAACCACAAGATCAGGCCCTAAAGGAAGGGAAGATTCGCAATCATTATAGAGACTAACCTTAAGTCTAGAAGAAGGTGGACTAGAGTCGGTCTCATGCAATAGGCCACACTCCCTCATGTTACCAACAAAACACTTATGTCGCTCATTTATTGTCTCTATTATGATATTAGGTCTAGCATAGTAGTCATCAGAAATATCATAATAGGGACAAGAATTTGCATCATGGTCAAAAGATTAACAACAAGAGCACACAAGAGGAGAATAAGTGTGCAAATCATAGGAAGCGGGGGAAGGGCACACAAGAGACTCACTAATAATCTCATGGTGCCATTGATACCAAGCCAATGACTCAAACAAATTCCACATATCATCAACATCTAAAGAGTACAAACCACTATAACACATGGACTCAAGAGTGGTTCGAGTCTCATGTGTTATCCTCTCAAGCACCACATTGTATATTTCTCATTTTTCATGCGAGAAATGCACATATTAAGCACGATAATCATCCAATTTAGACAAATATTGGCAAAAAGGTTCATGCTCAAATTGAGGTAAATGTAAAATAGCCCTTTTGATTTTTTTCAAATTTTAGATTTTTTTATTTTTTTTTTTTTAGATTTTCTAAAGGCCCAGCCTCAAATGCTCAAGTAACTACCAATTTTGAAAAGTGCCAATTCCCCGGCAACGACGTCAAAAACTTGATGGAAAAATTCGAGTTTTAAATTTATAACCCCAAGTGCAAGGTTTATCATCAAGTACTCGTGGTGTCGTCTACTGAAAGTTAGGTTTCAAGTACTAGGATTAGCTAGAATGACTCAACCTAGACCAAGAAGGAAGGAAATGAAAACAACGCTAAACTAAATTAATAAAAGCAAAAGAGATGGCTTGAGACTATGATTTGACCAATTGACAAACTAAATAGTCAAAATGAGTCCTAATCTACCCGACCTCAACTAAAAATAAGAGATGGTCAGTTGTACCTTCAAAGACCACCCAAGTTCTCTCTCAAGGGTCATGAGCTAGGTTAATTAGTCTAACTGCCTATTTTCATGGGGTTAGTTCAATTAGACCATAAAATTAGCATCCCTTAGACCTAGCTGGATCTGGACTATTTTCATGTCTCGAACCCGGCTATCCCCTATCCCACACTAGCTGATTGACCTCACCTCTCGGCATAGGTCAATCGCCCAAAACTAGAGATGAAAGCTCTCTTAAGTATTTCGTCGAACACTTGACGGGCGTGAGAGAAAGTTCTACGTTTTAAATATAAGTTGGGTGTGGTTATGCCTAATCCTAGCCTAATTAGCTATCAGGAGGCTAATCACAATCCAAGCTAACCAAATTAAGTGCTAATCATCATAAAAATGCAATTAAACCTAACTAAATCTAGGCTAACAAACAAGCAAATAAACATGAACTATGGAGGAGAGAGAAAGAAACTAAGCTAACCTAATCAAGCAAATTAAACATGGGTCAACAATAAAAACAAAGCATTTAAACTAAACGAATCAAATATAAGAACTAAACTAACAAAGTCTGAATAAGAACAAAATATAAAATAGAGAGAGAGAGAGAGAGAGAGAGAGAGAGAGAGAGAGAGAGAGACAAAAGAGAAAACTTAGGATTGATTGAATGAAGATGAAATCCACAAGCTTGAAGCCAAAATTCACCCAAGCAAATCCTAATCTCCCTAATCTAATTCCCCCTATTGGGATTTTTATTAGCTAAAACCTATCTAAACTACTCTCGAAATCGCCCAAAAACGAACCCCCAAAAAGTCCCGAAGAAGGGCTTTAAATACAAATCGAGCCGAGGAAAAGGGGTGGGAACAGCAGATCAAGGGCCGACGGCCGTCGGCCTAGCTACCACAAGCTGTTGTGGTGGCAACGGACGGCTGGCCGTCGCCAGCGACTGCCTTGCTGCAGTGGTGGCGACGGTTGGTGGTCGTAGCCACGGCCTGGCAATCATCCGCCTTGTTTCCTGATTTTTCCGGCTTTTCTTGTTCCTCTTCGTTCCTTTTTGTGTCATTTGCTTACTTGATCTTATTACCTACAAAAGTAAATAAAACAACTAAAATCTTAAACATTACGTTATTCTACGAGCTAAAATTATGGGAAAGGGACATGTAAAATGCGACAATTTAGCACTGAACAACGATAAAGGATGGAAAACTATTTTCGAAGAAAAATGATTCCCCTCCCCCCCCCCCAAACGGAGAAAAATAATATTTTTTTTGGAGAAGATACGAAGTTGATTTTCTTCCTTCAACTGTTTGATGATATAGTCAGCTAAAATTTATGTGCAAAATTCGATTTTATTAGTTTGGACCGAAACTTGACTATCTGATGAGAAAGATTAGAACAAACTAAAATCTAAATTTTCAGCTCAAATTTCTTTCATTTGATCGACATTTATCTCTAGCATGACAATTTATTTGACAATTTTTGCCACTAAAACAAGTCAGTCGATTCGTCACTAAAACAATTTCAACGGCTTGGATCAAAACTTGATCATCAGATAGAAAATATTAAAATAGGCTCAATTTACATTTTTGAGCTTGATATTCTTTCATTTTGTGTCCACAACGACAATTCCATTAATATTTTTTTCCCTTAAACCGTACAGTTAATATTTTTCACCACTAGAATAATTTCAATAATTTGGATCGAAACTAGATCATCAGATATGAAAGATTAAAATAGGCTCAAATTCAGATTTTGACCACGATATTCGTTCATTTGGTCAACATTTTTCTCCACCACGACAATTCAATCGACATTTTTCGCTACTTAAATAATTCAAGTGATGTTTTTCATCACTAAAATAATTTCAACGGTTTAGATCGAAACTTAATTATCCGAGATGAAGTATTAGAAAAAAAATCAAATATGAATTTTATGCTCAAAATTCCTTTATTTGGTCAACATTTATCTCAACTATGACCATTCAGTCAATATTTTTCGTAATTTGACCATTCAGTCAATATTTTTCGTAATTTAAATAATTCAGCTGACGTTTTCCTCTTTTTCATGAAAAATGATATATCTTGTACCAAATTAACGGAAAATGTGACATGATAATTAATTTTCTTTGAAAAAAATTTTCCATAGGAAATGATTTTTTAGAAAAACCATTTTTTTTCTAGCCAAACAATGCCTTAGATCAAAATCAAACTGATTCCATTTCAAATCTGAGTTAAGACTTTCATAAATGCACTTCAGTAATTCGTATCGAGTAGTTGGATATGACTAACTTTGCTGAGGCTAGCAAGGCCAAAGACGAAAGGGAATAGGCCTGTAAAACCTAAGCTCCTTAAGTTACTTTTTTCTTTTTAATAACTTGTTGGCAAGAGTCATCTACAAAACCAAGATACCACTAATGCTGACCATTATTCAGGAAGTAAAACAACTGCCTAGCTTTTTTAACATCGTAAAGCAATATAACCAATTTCAATGTATACCAATGTAATAGTCACCTTACTTTGCAATATTTTACTTCATGAAACCTCAAATACACTTGGTAGGATATTCTCTGCGACATTTTTTGTCTAGTCATGTTCATAATGTGATATCTCTACATCCCTTAATACTCAGCTTTTAATAATGTTCATAAGAAATGTAATTGATTGGTGCAACATATCAGCAAATGTAACGAAAACCAAATATAACTCAATGGTAGATTAAATAACCATATTTACCTTTATCATTGTTTGTGTTTTCACGATAAATGAGTATTAAGTCAAACTTGAGTTCAATTAATAAATAAATGCATACAAATTATTAGATGAAAAAGTTAAATTATAATAAGGATGCGCTTATAGTGTTTGTCACTGCATGACAATCACCATAATTAAGTAAATTTAGTCCGTATATTTATTATAGCATGATTTGAACATTTGATTTATTTTAGTTTCAAAATGAACAAAAATGCATCATAAAAATCATAAAATATTTATAAATTTTGAGGAAAAATATTTTTGTAGGACTTGTGTGGAGCTTGATATGTCTCACCATTTACCTTCAAATTTTCCGACGACCCTTCATATTTTCTGATTGCCGTTCAAAAAATTTCGATGACATGGTCAAGTCGGATGAATTTTTACAGTAGTCAGCAAGCAGTGGCCCAAAAATTAGGACTCCGGCTTTATACTTATCACTGACACCAATGAAGAGTAGCATAAATTATGATTTCGCCTATGTTGTATTGCCTTTACTGCTCCTATAGAAACGCTAGATAGAGATTTTGGAGTGCAAGTGTACATCAAAGGTGGCCATATAATTTTGCAATAAAATTTTGTACGCTCCCGCGCACGCAAGCCCCGGTCACAACACCGATACGACCACCGATTCTTTACGCTTTGGTGGCACTCGGTGGTTCCTGCCGGCAATCGGTCGAAGATTCCGGCAACGTTGAGATGCGAAAGTGGAGGGTGAAGTCAACAAACCTTCATTGACTTTTCGTCGGATTTTTGTTACCCAACTTGACCACGTCACCGAAATTTTTTGAACAGCAACCGAAAAATATGAAGGTCGCCGAAAAATTTGAATGCTAATGGTGAGACATATCAAATTGCAAACAAGCCTTAAAAAAAATATTTTTTCATCAAAATTCATAAATATTTTATGATTTTTATAATGTCCATTTAAAAACTAAAATAAATCAACGACTTAGATCATACTATAATATGTATACAGCCTAGATTTACTTAGTTATAGTGGTTGTCGTATAGTGACAACCACTATAAGTTTTTGCATTATAATAAATGTATAAATAAATATCTTATGCATGATAACTATGCTTGCCCTTATGTTATTGCTTTATCAATAATTTTTTTACACGAATGAGGCGCAAATGTACGCGGAATTCGAATCTAGGTCTCTAATAGCAACTCTTAGAGACTTTACCAGTTAAGCTAACTAGTGCTGATAACATTTTTATCAAAGTCACCTCTAATGTTTATGTGTAACTGACTATTAATTAGGTACATGGTGTGCGGTACATTATTAACTGTTATTATATGTAACATTACCCAACCTGGCAAAAACTAACCCGACCTGAACCTGCCCAAAAATTTTGGGTTTTGACACAATTTTTTTGCCCCGAACCCGAAATAAAGCGAACTCAAAAAATCTGCAAATTTTTTGGTCAAACCGGACCCAAACACAAACTTATCTGCTCAACCCGAATATTATATCCTTATTTTATTTTCCTTTAATTTTTCCCCTTTAACAATAATAGTTTTTCATTATCATGAACTGTTTAGAAAGTTGTTATATGATTATCTCATCCCTTCCCAAATTAGACAATGGTATACGTTCTCTTCCAGATTCTTTCCTATAAAATAAAGTCATATATAACTTATAAATTAAACATTTTTAGAAAATGGACATGAAGTAACTATCTCGTCTGAAGAAAATTAATTTAGAATAAGACAAGTACTAAAAATGTACAAGTCATATAATTATATTCTTAGTGAAATGAGTACGTCTCATTACATTTTAAATAATATTACTCTGCAACAATTTAAAATTTTGACACTATAATTAATAGATAATTATAATATCTTGTGTGTATATAATATTCTTTCATTTAGTTTCCTTCTAAGTGGTCTTGGACTTGATGTCAATGTTGGGCAATGGACAAACTTGTGTTCGTGTTAATTAGGATCAATCCACTAATAAAGCACTAGTTAAGTAATGGTAGGTTAATTAACAAAACATCGAATTATTAAATAGGTTATTAATGGTTCGAACTGCTCCGACCCATTAACATACATTAGATGAGCTAGCTAACTCATGAATGACTCGAGCCATTATTAATATTTTAATATACGGGTCAACCCATCCAAATATGACTCATTGTCCGCGCATACATGATGTTTATATATCATATTGAAAAGTTTAAGTATTTTTAATATTCTTTTAAGAAATTATAATTACAATGTGTGTTCATTAAATACAGACAATATTAAATAATAAATATGTCAAAATTATGATTTTGACAAAAAAAATAAATAACTCACTAAAAAGACGCTCCAAACCTATTGAGTTGCCTAAAACCTGTAAATCGAAATACATCAATCGATATTTTATCCGAACCTAAAATACATCCAATCTATATTTTATCAGAATCTAAATGCACTATATCTGTATTTACTTCACCTGTCTAAACTGATGGATCTAAACATTAGTATTGAAGGAATTCTAAAAGGAAAAAAAGCGGAGGTCACCGATTGAGAAAGTGTTAATAATATAATAAGCTTGGTTAGAATAAAAATGTGGGAAAATTACCGAAAATTTCCGAAAATTACTTTGCGTTACTTAAACGATTCTATTTACGGTGAGGTGTTGTTTTAAGAAGCGAACTGTACAGATCCTCGGGCACTGTCAACTTTTTGTCTTTAGATGATTTACATTATTACCCTCGGCTATTTCTGGCTCCCTCTTATAGTAATGAATTGATTCTTTCTACCCACTTGTGTCACTCCTCAATATCTTTCTCCTCTCTCTCTCTTCTTATCATCAACTATGGATACAAACAAATGACATTTTTTAAGAAACATTTAAGAATCTAGAAGTCAATTAAAATTGATTTTAAAATTAAACAAATTTTAATGCAATGAAAGTAATCTTTTAAAATATTAATACAAAATTTTTTTAATTGAAACCTATATTTACAAAAGTAGTTTGTTAATAATTAACACTAATTTGTATTAAAAATAATTAACTATAAACAATATTCTTAATAGTAACATTTAGAAAAGTATTTTTAATAACTTAGAAAGCTATACGATTACTCTTCTTATTTATAGTTCTTTATTCATGTAAGTATTTTTAAAGTGAAAATTCTTTTTTTTTTTGGTTGTACTTAATAGAAAATATAGCTCTTATATTTTTTTAAATTTTAAGTAAAATATATGAATTCTTGTCTTTACTATTCTTTTCCTAATATAAATAAATTAATTTTAACATTTTCTTGTTTGATTTTCAATCTAAATTTAGAAATTTTAAGCAAAATTTTCATTCTATTTCATTACTCAAAAGTGATCATTTTTTAATTTTCGTTTAATCTTCTAACATTATTAAGTTTACGATCTATTTATTTGTTTTACCTAAGAAACATCATTGTTATTGCTTTGATTAGCTCTATCAAGTGTTGAATAAATTATTTTTCTCCACTTTTTAGTGGTTTTTTAAAAAGAGAAACGAAAACAAAGAGTAATAAATAAAAGGGACATGGAGTAACCTAAAAAAAAGGAAAATTAAATAATTTATAGTTGTAGGATAGGATTTATCATAGAAACAAATACGAAACATACAAAATCCTAAGGTTTATTATTTAACATTTAGTGTTTATGGTTTACATATGAACTGTAAGAGTAGTATCAAGAACTAAGGTTTAATTGCAAACTCTATGAGTAATATCAAGAAAACAATATTCATTGTTAACTAAATATGCCCACAAGTATGTGGATTATCACCAAGTATATTAAGTTTTCAAACCGTATATGTCAACCCGGGTTGATTGTATACGATAACTTCGATTGACCGATTATGATAATTTGGTTAACTAGACTGTATATGTGACTAAACCTTGGATCTATCTGGTCTTGATTCCTCTCATCTGTCGTTCAAGTACACTATGTTTTTCTTTGGTCAGAATCTACACAATCTCATCAAAACACTAGACTCATACGTAAAGTAGAAAATTGGTACAAAAACACTAACTTATGCAACGAATTAAAATATGCTTAAAATACTATGCAAATGTGAAAACAATTAACATATACTTTATTAACTTAATTCCATATTAATGTTGTTATAGTTTAACTAAAATAGTGAGCCGTGCAAAATTCGTTAATTAAAAATTTTTTTAACACATTATCCTAAACCCTAATTTTCGATACTTAATTGACCCTTAGGTTCAACAATAAATAGTAACCACAAATGACTAAACTTGAACCCTAACCCTCAAAATTTATAGTTACAGTTGTTGGGCAAAAATTTAATAAAAATAAATAATATGCACAACACAACTTTCCGACGTGTGAAAATATACATTGGTTTATTTTGAGTACGATCCTATTCAAGAGGATAAACCTCCTTAATTACGTCCCCCTCTCAGGAGACCACCTTTTGATTCCGACTCGTTCTGTTTTACCTTTTCTTTCTTTGTTTTGTTTTGCATTAATAAGACTTTATGTAATTTGAATCGACAATTATTGTATTTTTAATGTCGAATCTCCTGTATTCAAAATTTAGTTGCATCAGATAATGGGTGTATAGGCACTTTTTAGGAAGGGTACTATAAATACACATTCTTCATGTGTAGGTTAAGGAACGGGGAATTTTATTTGTTGAAATTTGGATTGTATTCATTTTTTTGTCATGAGCTGCCTACGTACCTCTTTTATAGAGGATCAAACCAGTCGTAGTTCTTTAAAGTTTAACTTGCCTTAATTTGTATTTTATTTTGGTTATGTTATTTATGTTAGGATAATTTTTGACTTAATTTTGGTATTTGAATTTTAAAAAAAATGGCTAAGTTATATTTTTAGCCACTTCATGTTTTTTTTTAATTTTCCGACTTAACCTTTAATGGGGCCGGTTCATTAATTTTGTTTAACTTGCGATTGCACCCGAAATTTATTTATGGGTTACTTACGTACCCTTAGTGGGATTAAATCGACGTAATTTTTGGCCCAAATTTTGTCTTAGGCTCATGTCGTGGGAGGGGGGAAATTTAGTACGCTATACTATATGTTTGGCTCGGGTTTGGTCTATTTTGCCATACTTATTGTTTGAGCAAGGCTTTGACCTTTTGAAAAACTCCCGCTTTAATTTGTTTTGGTTACGTAACGTGTAACCAAAAGTTACAGAGTTATAATTTGGTCTTTTATAAAGGATGGGGATATTAATAAGGTGGTTTGACGCATTTCATGGACTTGAAAATTTAAGGGGTTGTAGGGCTTGACTTTTTTGTCGTTTGAACAAGGTATAATCGGAAAAAAATTAATTTTTTGTGAAGGGAGGTATCGGTTTAAATCCGTTTGAGGATCCCGATTTAGACTGAACCCGAAAATTTTATATCTGGTTTCCTACGTATCCTTAGTGGAATCAAGTTATTGTAGTTCTAATTAATACTTGACTCAAGCATATTTTATTATTCCCTTTTGCAAATTTGATTAAATGGACATATGAAAAATTTCCCTACATCCACCTATACTTGGACCCTTGAATTCAATTATTGGTCAAGTTCGATAAGAGTCACAAAATTCACAAAAAATAAAACTTGAGTGTCTGATTTGGGCTTGGCTTTGTTTAGTGAATCGAAATTGGGTTTACTCGAATCGTACACCGAGCCTCGGACATCTTGTCACTTAACGTCCTTCAATACGTTTGGGATTGACCAACTTACATATATGTACATGTATGTATGTATATGTGTGTATATATATTC